>OU426980.1:19789257-20197661 GCA_911387785.2 Aelia acuminata
AAGAATGGAAAGAGCAAAAAAATTTTCAATAATCATTCATTATTTTTAAGACTCAGAATTGTGATTTTTTTTTGTAATCATGATTAATGAATGATCTGTAATCATGAGTAGTGAATTCCCATTAGTCATGATTAATGAGTAATGAGTAATCATTATTCATGAATTCTTCTTAATCATGATTACTGACTAACATTTAATAATGAATAATGGTCATTCATGATTGTTGAATACATTATATTCATGAATACTTCACAACCAGTGATTAATACAATTCATGATTAATGATTCCACGCTAAAGAATGATATGTGAATGATGATTACAATCATTATTGACATTTATGATTATTAGTCATAATCATAATTACATTTTTATTTAAATATGCCCAACTCTGAGATGGTTTAATGAAGTTTTATACTGCCCGAAATCGCATCATTTGATATTTTGAAGAGAACAAAAAAGTAAAAATTTTAATTTTCCTAAATACACATCAAAACAATAGTGGAAAAATAAATGTGAAAATCATAGGGAAAAAAAAAAAAGCGAACTTGGGAGATTTAAACAAACACAATTCCTCCAATTTCCAAGAACTGAGGGTTCAGTATTTGCTGGATGTTTCTCAATTCTCATTGTTCTGTAAGTGTCAAACTAGTTTCTGTCAAGTATATTGTTACTAAACATTGGAGGAAGTGTGTCTTCGAAAATTGCGGGATGGATTGAAAAATATCTTATAGTAAAATAAAATACAGATGGCAGTGCAGTATTTTTTTAAATCTAGTGATAAAAGTATTGGATGTGAGAGGAAATCACAAATTGATGATACCCACTGTTGCACAAGTAAGTAGGTACCTACTTTTTTTTAACCCTAGAACGGTAACAGGGGTAGTGCGTGTCGTCACCAGACTGATTAAAAAATAATCCGGTGGCCATAATTTGAGCAGTATCTTTCCTTTTTTAAAATCTTCCTATTTCCAATATAATTACAGCTCACATGCGAGTTTTTCACTCTTTATTCCACATCTTGCTAAATAATAATAAATTTTAAGTAAACATTTTATGTTCCGATTTTTTTACCGGAAATAATTTCAAAAATAGATCAATAGTATTATACAACAGATCAAAAATTCAGTGAGTTTCTCTTTCAATTTACTCTCCGCTACTTATTTTTTTCCAAAGTAGCTATTTTTTTTTATTTTTTTTTTTTTACAAAAATAATTTAATGCCTGATTTTCAAGCAGTACATGTTTTTTGCATGTTTTTGCAAGTTTTGAAGTTTTTATTGCACGTTTTCAAATTTTTACTGCACGGAACTCCGAGCTTTACTCATAACCGAGGACACCAATCCTCGCACACAGGGGTATTTGGCCCTAAAAGTTGGCCAAAACCCATTTTTTGAAATTTGAAATTTCTGGTAAATAATGACTCGAAGTTCAAGTAGAGGACCTGTTGGATCATGCAAGATGATTTTTATCTCTTCCAGGCCCTTAATCCGGCGGCTATTCTAATTCAAATCTGACCTTAGCCTTTAACTTGTCTGTGCTCAGAAATATTGGCCTACAAAATATATTAATTTCCTCTGTTTATACTGAAGTATCGGCATTATCATATGGCGGATAGTTCGAGGCAAGGTTTGTACTTGTTATCCAGATAGTTATAATTTTTTCGTATTCAATACTAGTATCAATATCTTTTTGTTTTTTGGCAGGTATATTTTAGTGCTAAAAATTAAATTTGAAGGTTAAAAAGTTATACTTCTGGGCATTTCTGGGCAACGAAATATTTTTTATGATAATGTATAATTATCGTAGATTATGTTTCTTGAAAAAAAATCTGCGAATAGCTGCGATTGGGAGACTTTTTAATTTTTTATTACTAAAATGTCAATTCCATTAAATAATAAAAAAAAATTCAATTTTGTTATATTTTCATTTATTTGTATTTTAGGATCTTCTGGAAGAATAACTGTAACCTGAATGGAATTACTTGACATATTTTTAAAGTCAAAACATTAGCATTAAAAAAAAAAGAAAACAAGTTTTTAGGAAGAGACTACTTAATTATAGATATAGAATGCAAGGCCTCAAAGTCTCGTACGAGACTTTGAGGCCTTGCATTCTTTATAAAAAAAAGAAGGAATTTTTGGTGTCTTTTCTCATTGGGAAATATTGTAATAACCTAGAGCATGTGAAAGAGCTAAAACAAAATTATCCATTTTGAGGCATGATTGCCAAGTGAGATGGAATGTTTCTTCAAGGAAAATAAATGTTTTTGAAACAGCAACAAGAAATGGCTAAATGGGACGATATCAATTGATTACAACGGATACGTAGAAACTTTATCAATGGTATGCTATGACACCATCTGTTCACAAAATTTTAAGGGATGGTTTTGAAGTGATAAAAAGCCCTCTGCTTCATATTGGTCTTTTATCTGAGCAAGCCGCAGAAACCCAAAATAACCAATTCCGGGTTTATAGAAAAAATAAGACCAGAAAATTTTCCGGACAGAGTGCAATCTGGATTAATAATGACATCAGATCCAGTTATCACAGGTATGAAAAGTTCAAGAAAAAAGGTATCAGGTTTTGTAAGGAAACTTTAGAAATGTTGTCTCCCCCAACCAACTTAGCCGATAGTGGAGATTCCGAAAGTTCATTAAGTGACGAGGAAAGTGAATAATGAATAATTAAATTTATTAGGCATTTTTAAGAAAGGTTGGTGCGTTTCTTCCTGGGATATAAGTTGTGTTTCGAAGAGGTATTAAACAATTCTTAATGAATTAGGAAAATACATTTTTTTTCTTTATCGTTTTATAAAGATATAACTTTTTATATCCACCTATCATTTTATAAAGATATAACTTTTTATATCCACCTATTTTACACTATTTTCATTTTTTAAAAATAATAGTAATAGATAAATGATAATAAATCTTAAATTAGTTACAAACATATTTCATGGGTGCAATACATAAAGAGAAAATAATATGAACATAAATTGCAAACCCATGGATCCCTATTTCACAGTCTGTGGAGTTATGTAAATATTTATTTTATGAAAATTTTCTCCTTAGAGTATTTTTTTAACTGCTAAAAAAACATTTTTAATGTCTATTACAAATATAGAAGCCATTTTGAGGGCTTTTGAATTAATAAAATGGAAGAAAATAGTTTTGGCCAGCTTTTCGGGTCAAATACCCCTGTGTGCCTCGCTCCATCTACTTGGACACTGTTGCAATAACTTCCATACTTAATGATTTAAAGAGGTATATAACGAAATAAATGTTGGTAAGGCGTTACCTTAAACGTTATTTGATCAAATAACTAAGTATTTATCTATTGAACTTTAAATAGGGGAGAGTGGGGAACAGTGAGACGCAGTTAACTGTGAGACTGTTAGCTCATAAACCAATTGCAAGGGCCCAGTTAGTGTAGGATTTGTTGTAGTGGAGAATGTTAGTCAAATATGCTTTTCCAGGAAAGAAACCAACATTATCATATGTTTGCGACTATTTTTGTTTTCAAGGCAAGTAAATTTCAGGTCCTCATCAGAAATATTTGGCTAATGGTGTCAAGTGATAAATAATAATAACAATAAGTAAAATAAATTAATAATAATCACTTTGACATAGAAGCCTGATGAGGACCGGAAATTCGGGTCGAAACGTGGGTAAAAATAAAAAGAAATGATTATTTCATATAAACTGCTATTTATTTTGACCTCACCCCCAAACATTTCCTCTTCATACTTCTGTGTAGCATGAAATATAATTTATGCTTGATATATCATCTAGATATTAAGGGTGCGGTCGAATCCCACAATTATTCCATCTACCGTACGTTAGAAATTTTCATATTTTTCTTATAAGAATATGCAATGTTCTAATGTATTTAGGATTACAATAAGTTTCTTAAGATTTTAATATGTATATTTGTTACTGTAGAGATAAGGCAATAGAAGGTCAAACCTTTTGAAATACAGCACAAATATATAAAGATTAGATGTTTGATTGACGATGTGTGATTAGCGCCGATTAATTAACATAAGCATTTGACAAGACTAAGAAATTAATGGTCATTGATAGTTAATACCTTATGTTAGTATGTATGTATACATTACATATTTAAGAAATAGTTAATATGGTGAGGTAATATAGCTGAATAATTTATATTTAGCTCTTTTTTTTTTTCTTACAGTATGTTAATTGTTTCAGGAAATCACCTGGGAAAAAAGAAAAACATATAAAGTAGCTGTGTGGAAATGTGAAAGTGAAACATGTGATGTTAATAACTTACGATAAAAAAAAAACTGTGATGGTGTACATTTGATCAAGGGGCTGAAGAAAATGAACAAGAGGTCGGCGACAAAATCGATCAGTCTTATTTGCCTCAAAAATGCACAGAATGGGCAATATCAGTTTGAAGAAAGTGGCGAGGACAGTGGAACTTGTAGTGATAACGAGCAAAGGAGTTCTATCAAGGAAGATGACGTCACCTCCGACTTCAGCGAGACCGAAATCGAGATGACATACGCTCATCCGGACTCCTTCTTCAGGTTCCACATATCGGAGAAAAATCAGGATGACAAGGATCAGAAGCGAACAAGTTGTCAGGACGTTGACATCGAAACGTTTGCAGGGAGGAAATGTGTTGGTATGGACTTCTCTACCATCAAGAGTTCTAGGGGCTCCATCAGAGGAGTCAAGAACAGAGTGCGTGCTGGTATTGCTACTTTCCTCGAAATGAAAGATAGCAAGGTAAGTTAGCTCCAATATAGGAAAGGTAATATATAAAATATTAGTAATGATTTAGCAATAAATAGTTAGACTGTACAATGTTTTTTATTTAATTAAGGTAATACATACAGTACTAGCTGTATATATCGGTTTCACCCGGAGATTTTCATTTTTTAAATCTATAAAGTGAGACTTTTATCGACTCAAACGGTCGATTTCGTAAAAACCAATGTAAAGCGAGATCAAAACGATTTTATAACTATAAAGAATATACCCAGAGATTGGCTAAAGTTATGCGATTAATATGGAAAGGTGTTCACACCTGGTATCAAAGAACCATTGAGCAAAATTTGGAGAATTTAGGACAAACGGTATGGATTTCCATAAAGAAAATACAGAATTTCATCTTTATTTACATAGATTATAGCTGTTTGTCCCAGTTTCACCCGGGAATTTCATTTTTGTAACGAAACGGTCGATTTCCTAAAAAACAGTTGTAAAGTGAGATCATTACGATTTTAATAACAACAAAGCATATCAGCTGAAGATCGGCTGAAGTTATGCAATTTTAATATGGAGAGGTGTTCGCACCTGGTATCAAAGAACCACTAAGCGAAATTTGGAGAATTTAGTACAAACGGTATGGATTTCTATAAAAAACAAACAAACAGAATTTCAACTTTATTTATATAGATGTAAGTGTAAGTAAGCACATATAGTATGAAAGTGTTCATTTCTTTATAAAAATTCACCATTAAGCTTGTGCTTATGGATATGTAGTGACGGAGCTTTTAAGAGGTATTTCATCATTATTACAGATGAATATGGCGCAAAGGCACCTAAAGCTCCTACTGTAGACATGTAATGTCTGGAAAAAATATATGGACTGTTTTAGAGTGTATTAACTTAATTAAATATAAGTAATGTTTACTGTAACAGAAAGTGCGTAACCCCTAGTATTATTTTAGGAACTTAATATACTTTTTTTACAAACTGGATGCCCATTTTACCTTTGAATGGTAAAAAATAAAAATTTATACACCATTATATTAAAACACAACAGGTAATAGTTGAAAAACACAAAAACTGAGATCGATCAAAATGTTTGAAAAACAGTTCATACTTTCATAGGAACTTTTTTGTATGACATTTAATACAGAATTTCTGATATTTTATTCTCTGTACTTATCCGAAACAATCTGTATATTAAAAATACAGTTTTTTTTTTTTTTTTGCGATCAAATTGATATTTAATTACAACGGTAAAAATAAGTAATTTTTTTATTATAGAGGTGAGAGATAGTCAACTGTTATTCTTTACGATAGGTTAAACGATAATCAGGATTTTCAGTTTGAAAAAACAAAATTATTTTCGAAAGCCAACGTTTCGATCCAACTTGTGGATATTCATCAGGGCTAAAAGAAAACAAATATATGAGTATCTTTGCAAAAAATTGACAATAAATGAATATTTTACAGAACTGATAATAATATAAAAGATGGTAAGCATTATACATGCATATTTAAATAAGTGGCTGGTTAGCAAGATAAAATAGAATCTGATATTTACCTTCTGAGTCGGTAAACTACCCCCTACCACTTACCTCATTTTACCTTCAGTCTTTGTATCTACCTGGACTCAGAAGGTAAATATCAGATTCTATTTTACCTTGCTAACTAGCCACTTATTTAAATATTCATGTATAATGCTTACCATATTTTATATCATTATCAGTTCTGTAAAATATTCACTTTTTTTGTCATCCTCTTGCATAGATACTCGTATATTTGTTTTCTTTTAGCCCTGATGAAGATCCACAAGTTGGATCGAAACGTTGGCTTTCGAAAATAAAATTTTTCAAACTGAAAATCCTGACTATCATTTAGCCTATCAATTTTTTTATTAATTGTAAACCCGTTCATTGATCGTCGATACGCTTGCCGAGAATACATTACAGCAAAAGAAAGTTTGATAGGTTAAGCAGAAGTTGAACCGAGCCTTATCAGCCAATGAAAGTGGAGCAGGGCTCTTTATCTTATGTCGGCTAACCGGATGAGGAACACCGTCCGACTTTCCTAAATCGGATTCTAACTTTTTTGTCGGAGCAATTAACGTTCACATTAGACAATTTTTTATTTTCACGCTAAATTTACGTTGTCATAAGAGGGTTAATGTTTTCTTTTTTTTTTTTTACCTCGCAGACTTTTTTGTTCCCTTAGAAATTCTCAGTGTTTTCGGAATTCGAATCATTTTCAAAATGCTTGTATGATTTTCCACTAGATTATAAAGATGATTATCAGTATTTATGTTAAATGATATTTGATTTTTTCTAGTAGGAGCATAATCATTAGTACATTAGTCATCATTAGTGAGTCCAGGTGGTACTAAGACTAAAGGTAAAAAATAAGATGAAAGGTAGTGGTAGGGGGTTAGTTTGCCGACTTCAAAGGTTTATGACGGGGCAATCCAACGCTTTTGAAGTGAAAGGCACATGACAACTAAATGAACAAAAAATATTAAAAAACTAACAAAATAGATGGTACTGTATACAAATAGTTTTGTCTGGACTCAATCATAACATAAAAATGAGATAATACATAATGTAACAATGCATAAAAAATATACAGAAAGAAGTTATACAATACAAAAAGATAATAATAGTACAAGAGGTACAGAGATAATTGCAGGTACCTATGAAATCAAAACTAGGATTTGAGGATGCGGAAGATGTTAGAATAAGTGGATGAAATTATCTCTTTATCTGTTTTATGATTTACAGGGTTATTTTATTACATACAAATGATTGTAAACTGAAAATCCTGACCATCATTTAACTTATCGTTAAAAACAGTTGACTATCTCTCACTTCTACTATCGAAAATATTGTCAGATTTCGATATGAAAAAAATATTGAATGATTATTTACTAATATTTTTAAAAAGCGCATGGTATTATGTATCCATTAAATCCAATATATGAAATAGATCTTTTCCCCCCCTTCGTTACTTCCCGTAACTTTTTGATCCACACCAAACCCATCCATATTCATGGAATTCTTATACTTTCCCTTCTTGAAAACTTGTTTCCTGTCCTATTCTTCTACTTCAATAAAATTTAGTTTTGTTTTAAGTTTTGTTGAATCTGTCTTTGAATTCGTATCCAGGATTCGTTAATGCATTTACACTGATAAACTGGCATAAATGAATATACTGCGAGCGATGGGGAGATTGAAAAGAACTATCACCAAGGCTGCGACACTTGTCCCCTTTCAAAAGCAAACTGTCATTCTTTCACCTCCAGCGTACTCTTGTGACGTCGCTCAAAACTAAGCGAGTGGAGATAGGAACTCGCCTACTTTTCAAAGCTATAGGCGGGCGCAATCGACTATAGGGTGCGCTAGTAGTTTTGCAAAATGTCGGAAAGAACGGTGTTAGACTTAGTTGATGTGATAGAGATAATTGGTAATTTTAAAAGACCATTAATTGAAGGGCAGGCTATTCTTGATGCAAACCACATATTTACATGTGGAATAACATCTAAAAATAAAAAAACAGTAATTTTACAAGCCTCGTGCCTTTAAACTAACAATCTTAAAGGACTGCCCCATCAAATAAAAGTGGAAATCAAATTTATTAATAATAATAAGCAATTTTCTTGTCATTGTACGTGTAAAGCTGGTAGTTCTGGTAAATGCAAACACATCATTGTAACTTTACTCGACGTTTTTCGGTTAGTAATAACATTAATTACCTGTTCACACAATCATTGTTATGACAGCTTAGATTCTTTGTCATATTATTTATTTATTTGTCAAAACTTTCAGGCTTCGCATTGAAAACATGGAACAATTAAGCACAACGGATGTAATAGAAAAATGGTGAAAATTAAAAAAAAAAAACAAATCTATGACACTGTGGTCTCAATGTTATTTGCATAAAACTAGCATTTTGGAATAATAAAATGTCAAATACTAATATTTACCTGGATAAATATAGTCTCTTTCTTTAAAATAAAGACTACATATCGTCATATGTTTCGAAACAGGCTTATCTATTCTTAATTTTACAATCCACTCTTTAAGAAGCTTTTTATTTTTTGGAAATAAAAGGGAATGACACGTCTTTTGATTTTCTAATTTAACACTGAGGGACCGAGCAATACCTATTAGATATTTTTCAAATGATTTTTTGCTCAATCGGGTTTTAATTATGGAAAAATAAATTAAAAACGCCAAAAAACCCTATGAATCCCAGGTAATGGCCCCGATTTTATCCCCGTTTCTCTAGTTCCTGCAGCGCCGTCGCAGAAGCAGCACCGTCGCTTGCGCCCACCTATTTGCCTTTGAACATAGAATATAGTCAGTCAAAAACTATTTTTTTTTCTTTGGCAATTTTGGCACCCAAATCCCTTCAATGTAAGCAATTTTTAAGGATTGAGCTTCAGGTTGAGAAATATCCTATATAAATTCGGAAGTTAGTGATAAAAAGTCTATTTTTTTTTTAAATACATTTTAAGAGAAACCACATTATACTTTTTAGTAATATCCTTTAACCCTTTGCACTCGGCACCGTACCGGACTTCACCTACCGGCAACTCGACGCAACTTATTCGCGAATACGTACACCCTGAAAACGTAATATTATACAGTAAAATTTTAGAACCAAGTAAGGAATTGAAATGAAATTTAGGTTATATGTATTTGTGGAGCTTTAAGAACACAGTTACAAAATAAAATCATCAAAATACTTCCTAATCAGCGGAAATACAGAACCACTTATTTATTCACGGATTGTTACTTATTTATTATTATTTTTTATCCAGAAACTATTCTGGAAATTCGCAAATCCTTTGCAATTAACTATATGTACAATTTATAATTATGATAATATATATTTTGCAGTCTTGGCAAGAGCGAGAAGCCGGTAAGGTGGTAGTGTACACGACAACGATGGGTGTGATTCGGGACACCTTTCAACGCTGTCTTAAAGTTCGACATATTTTGAGGACTCATTTAATAAAGTTCACGGAGAAGGATGTCTTCATGAGCAGAGAAATTCAAAATGAAATCAAAGAGAGAATGGGAATAACGAATGTACAGTTACCACAAGTATTTATAGAAGGAAGATATTTAGGTGTAAGTGTTTTTTTTGTTTTGTTTTTGTTTATCTAATTTTTATAGTTCTTATTGAATAAATTTTGTCTATTTTTTCTTTTATATATAAATCAGTGTTAAAATTTCCAATCATTCATTACTACTTCTTATGGTTGTCTTTTGTTATGATGACGTAATGGAGCCTAGACACGTATGTTCATAAATACTTGTCAAGAGTGCTTGATGAAACTTTTTGTACAAGCATACTTGAACTGAGCTAAAAGCATGGGCGTCACCAGCACCAAATTATTGGGGGGGGGCTCAATATTTTGCTAGATAGGATAAGTAGAAATTCGAGATGCTAAAAGTTGAAATAATAACATCTAAAACAATTGTTTGGGACCTTTAATTCATCCTCCAACGATTTATTTTAAAAGTATTAAAGTCTCTTAAAACTTGTCAATTTATGTCTCATTTAGAACACTGGTGGACGCTAAGGATTCATGTTGAAAGATGTAGGCCGAAACTTCTTGATTGAATTTTATCCAAGTTTTTCTTCTGAGCCTGATCCCACTAATTTCATTGCTTTCCACCAACTTACATAAGCCATATTGAATTGATGGAAATTAGGATCAAGCTGCTTGGTTTCAAAAACAAATGGAGAAAAATAAAACAAAATAGATCAAACTGAAATAAAAAATATATAATTCATCAAGTATATAATACGCCTGACTATGTTTTTAACCATAGAGTGTGCTTCAGTTAACTAATATTTTATTGGTTAAACTCGGATAAATTCGTAAAATCGCATTTTTATTTAATTTTTTACATTGGGTCCTCTCCTGCCAAAATATTGGGGGGGGGGGGGGGGGGGTCCGTCCCCTCTTGTCAAAATATTGGGGGGGACGCGTCCCCCCTGTCCCCCCCGGCGGTGACGCCCATGGCTAAAAGTGTGATTTTTGGGTGATAAATGTTTTCTCGAACACGCATAGTTTTAGGGGATTAGAAATGCGAAAACTCTACCAAATCTTCACAAAATACAAACAAAATTTGCCCCTTTGGAATATCATTAAGTGTATAAGTGTATGCATACAATTTTTACATTACAATTGCTGTGGTTTTATAATGTATACATTTTATTTTCTTATGCAATAGGTATATATTATCTATAATAAAGATCCGTCAACTTTACGATCGTCTAAATTTTTAAACTTCCGAATTTGCTTAGCCTTTTTTTTTTTTTTTTTTTTTTTTTTTTTAATCTTTAGTTATAATTTAAGAATCGAAATTCCTCACGTCTTCCTGCAATAACCTTATATAATTCTTTAAAATCCATCACTCCTGAGGGTATTTTATTTTTATAAACAACTATTAATGTGGTGAATCAAAAAAGATTGATTGGTCCTGAGTTTATGATTCTATAGCAGGGGTGGTGGAACCATCCCTCCGATGTTTTTAATACGAGTATAGAATAAATTAAGTATCGTAATGTTGTTAACGACTCATGCAAAACCAATAAAATGGCTAATAAGTTCCCTTTGTAGCTGTACCAGAACCCCACAAACTCCCCGATCTCGTCAGTATGATAAGTAAAGCTCGGAATTCCGTGCAGTAAAAATTTGAAAACGTGCAATAAAAACTCAAAAACGTGCAAAACCGTGCAATAAAAACTTTAAAACGTGCAAAAACATGCAAAAAAAAAAATTATTGCTTGAAAATCATGAATTAAATTATTGATGCGAAAAATATATAGCTACTTTTAAACAAATAAGTAGCGGAGAGTAAATTGAAGTAAAATCTTTTATTTTTAAAATATTGGTTTTAAAATAGATTTTGGTAAAATAGTGATTTTTTCTTTACTAAAGAAAAATTAATGGAACACATTAGAATTTTAACTACAATTGATTATTTTTTTAATCAAAGTTTATAACTAAATACATTTCTAAATTTTTTTCCCGTAAAACAGTGACTCCTGTCACTTAAACTTTCTTTCAATTTAGAAACATATATCTCAACTGCTACAATCGTTAAAGGACGATATTTATAGCGACTCAGCAATTAGGGATCTACTTCAATTCAACAGTAACTGAATTTCCGTTCAGGCAATCATTACAATTTTTTAATAGCTTGTATTCACGATTTTTTAATAAAAATTTTCGAATTTTTCCGTAAATGATAATTCCATTTTCGCTCTTGATTGTTTCCAATGGTTTTCCAACGTCCTCAACTATTTTTATTTGGTCATATGGAGAATGATTTTTCTCCTCTGGTTCTGTAAGAGCAACCACCAAAGCTGCTAAATTCGATCTAATAAATGCCAAATCAGATTGAATGGTTGGATTCATCAATATGGTTTTTAATTTGATAATTGATTGCACATTTTCTTCCAATTCTATATTTGAAAATATTTCCGGTAAAAAAAAAAAAATCAGAATATAAAATATTTACTTCAAATAGTAACAAGATGTGGAGTAAAGAGTAAAACACTCGCGTGTGAGCTGTAATTATAATGGAAAAAAGGATATCTTATAAAGGAAAGATACTACTCAACTTATGGAATCACTAGATGCAAATGCGTAGGCTTATTTTTAAATCATTCTGATGACACGCACTCACTACCCCTGTTACCGTTCTATGGTTAAAAAATAATTAGGTACTTGTGCTGCAGTGGGCATCAATTTGTGATTTCCTCTCACATCCAATATTTTTATCACAAGTTTTGCAAAACACTACACTACCATCCCTTTTGAGTCAAGATATTTTTCAATCCATCCCGCAATTTTCGAAGACACGCCTCCAATTTTTGGCATTTTAAGTAACAATATACTCGACAGAAGCTACATTGATAGTGACAGAACGATGAGAATTAAGAAAAAAAATCTGGTGCGTGCGCGCAACACACAACTTTCACTTACCAACTTACTTAGATTAGAAATTGACGTGTTTTGCAAAATATCATTTCCCAAAGTCACACATTTTTCTACATTCATATCTTATTTTTGTTAATCGTTAAAGCCGTTTTTAAGTAAATTAAAAAAACCCGTGAAAAAGATACAAAATTTATTAAGTAAAGTCCCCCCTCCCGTAGATCAATTTTGATGAAATTTTTACAGTCGTATCTTGGGCATATAAATACATTAAATACCAAGTTTGATCAAAATCGTTAAAACCGTTTTTGAGTAAATAAAAAAAACACGTGAAAATGATACAAAATTTATTAAGTAAAGTCCCCCCTCCGGTTGATCAATTGTGATGAAATGCTGGTTATCACATCTTTGGCATATAAATACATCAAATACCAAGTTTGATCAAAATCGTTAAAACCGTTTTTGAGTAAATAAAAAAAAAACACGTGAAAATGATACAAAATTTATTAAGTAAAGTCCCCCCTCCGGTTGATCAATTGTGATGAAATGTTGGTTATCACATCTTTGGCATATAAATACATCAAATACCAAGTTTGATCAAAATCGTTAAAACCGTTTTTGAGTAAATAAAAAAAACATGTGAAAATGATACAAAATTTATTAAGTAAAGTCCCCCCTCCGGTTGATCAATTTTGATGAAATTTTTACAGTCATATTTCAGGCATATAAATAGATCAAATACTCAGTTTAATCGAAATCGTTAGAGCCGTTTTTGAGAAAATCGAAAAAACTTAAAAAGTTATTAAATAAAGTACCCCCTCCCTTTGAGCAAATTTGATGAAATTTTTGCTGTCACATCGCGGGCTTATACATACTCTAAATACCAAATTTCAGGTTCGCACGGTTTATAGTTTTTGAGCTAGTCTGTTCACACACACACACACACACACACACACACACACACACACACACACACACACACACACACACACACACACACACACACACACACACACACACACACACACACACACACACACACACACACACACACACACACACACACACACACACACACACACACACACACACACACACACACACACACACACACACACACACACACACACACACACACACACACACACACACACACACACACACACACACACACACACACACACACACACACACACACACACACACACACACACACACACACACACACACACACACACACACACACACACACACACACACACACACACACACACACACACACACACACACACACACACACACACACACACACACACACACACACACACACACACACACACACACACACACACACACACACACACACACACACACACACACACACACACACACACACACACACACACACACACACACACACACACACACACACACACACACACACACACACACACACACACACACACACACACACACACACACACACACACACACACACACACACACACACACACACACACACACACACACACACACACACACACACACACACACACACACACACACACACACACACACACACACACACACACACACACACACACACACACACACACACACACACACACACACACACACACACACACACACACACACACACACACACACACACACACACACACACACACACACACACACACACACACACACACACACACACACACACACACACACACACACACACACACACACACACACACACACACACACACACACACACACACACACACACACACACACACACACACACATACACACACAATTTCGCGGGACTTGGTTATTTTGACTCAGGGGACCCCAAAACGTGTATTTCCGTTGAAAACCGGAAGTCGAAAATTTTCACGATCGCAATACTTCCACTTACTATACATTTCATATATAGGTAAGTGAAAGTAACACTTACTATATATTTCATATATAGGTAAGTGAAAGTAAAAATGTAAGCATCCAGGAACTACTGAGCCCTTAGTTCTTGGAAATTGGAGGATTGTGTTTGTTTACATCTCCCAAGTTCCCTTTATTTTTTCCCTATGTTTCCTATCTGTTATTTTTTTATTCCTATTCCTAATTCCCTAATTTTTTGATGCGTATTTAAGAAAATTAAAATTTGTAATCATTTTTACTTTCACTTACCTATATATGAAATATATAGTAAGTGGAAGTATTGCGATCGTGAAAATTTTCGACTTCCGGTTTTCAACGGAAATACACGTTTTGGGACCCCCTGAGTCGAAATGACCAAGTCCCGCGAAATGGTCTGTGTGTGTGTGAGTGTGTGTGTGTGTGTGTGTGTGTGTGTGTGTGTGTGTGTGTGTGTGTGTGTGAACAGACTAGCTCAAAAACTATAAACCGTGGGAACCTGAAATTGGGTATTTAGTGTAGGTATATGCCCGCGATGTGACAGCAAAAATTTCATCAAAATTGCTCAAAGGGAGGGGGTACTTTATTTAATAACTTTTTACGTTTTTTTCGATTTTCTCAAAAACGGCTCTAACGATTTTGATCAAACTTGGTATTTGATGTATTTATATGCCAGAGATGTGATAACCAACATTTCATCACAATTGATCAACCGGAGGGGGGACTTTACTTAATAAATTTTGTACCATTTTCACATGTTTTTTTTATTTACTCAAAAACGGTTTTAACGATTTTGATCAAACTTGGTATTTGATGTATTTATATGTCCGAGATATGACTGTAAAAATTTCATCAAAATTGATCTACGGGAGGGGGGACTTTACTTAATAAATTTTGTATCATTTTCACGGGTTTTTTTATTTACTCAAAAACGGCTTTAACGATTAACAAAAATAAGATATGAATGTAGAAAAATGTGTGACTTTGGGAAATGATAATTAGCAAAACACGTCAATTTCTAATCTAAGTAAGTTGGTAAGTGAAATTTGTGTGTTGCCCGCACGCACCAGATTTTTTTTCTTCAAATGATGCAATTTTTTGCAATAAAACTTCAAAACGTGCAATTTCGTGCAGTAACCCCCAAAACGTGCAATTTCGTGCAGTAAACCCCAAAACGTGCAATTTCGAGCAGTATAAAACTTCATTAAAACATCCCATTAGGCTTGATTCGGATAAGTAACTTGAATTCGCTTTATTCTGACTTTCCAAAAAAAAGATGCAATTGCACGGGAATCCGAGCTCTAATGATAAGCATAATAAAATTGTGGTGTTTTTTTTACTTAATTATCAGTTACTTTTTTTTTTTTTCTTTCTTTCTTTCTTTTTCTTTTTTTTTTAATAAAATCTTGTTTGTTTATCTAATCATACGAATGTGAATGATCTATAAATATTTTGATGAATGAGGTTTACCTCTTTTACACCTTCTTAATCAATTGCTATAGGCCAAGAAAGAATGTCTGAAGCACCTAAATCTTCATCAGTTGTTCTGATGGACATGCCTAGCTCCTGTTTGCAAAATTTGGTAGTGTTGTATTTGTTAGATCAGGCCTAATATAAATAAATAAAGTGTATTTGACTAATAAATAACCCAGGGAAGTATGTAAAGGCCCCCATCCCACCCAAAAACTAGTAATATAATGAGAAAAAAAATACCTAATCTGATTTATTTTAATGAATCCTGCAAAACCGCTTAAAATAGCTTGTAAGGCTATTCAGCTGACTTTGTAACCACACCCACACAAAAATACACTCCCCCCCCAGTCTAAGTAACTAGCCATACTTAAGAAAAATAAGACCTATTGTGTTAAAACTTTGTGGAGTGATCACACTTCTTATATCTATACACGATGTCTATGGATATAGTTGAGTAATTTTTTTTTCTCCACTTCTCCATGAAATTTCTCTCTTTGTACATCTGGTTTGTGAAAACCCATTGCTTGTGAGAGCCAGAATATCTATACTTCCACATAACATATGCTGTAGGTTAAACCAAGTATCACCTAGCTAGTAGTGTACCTAAGTGGGGACCCCAATTTCACCCTTCTATGCCAGTTGTCACCTCTGTTAAGGGGACAACCAAAGGTAGGAAGAAATATCACAGTTAGAGGTTGACTGCTGTAAATAATAATAATGACTTACTAATAGTAACTATTGAAAAAACTTATTGAAACAATGATTTTTAGGTCTATTATTCATCCAATCTATATGTAGAATGAATATTTTTTAATTGTCTTTGTTTATTTTTAGGATGCGGAAACTATTGAAAAACTGAATGAAACTGGAGAACTGAGAAAAATACTGAAACCATATAAAGTAAATAATTTCATTATTAAAGATAAATCTAAATGCAATATTTATAAAAATTATTATACAAACTTTTACTAAAATAATTTGTATATTGAATTGAAGGATTGATTGTCTATCAATCTAAGGGATTAAATTACCAATATCCATCTTACTATACTATTTTTTTCTTCCCATGGAATTATTTCTTTCACTAATACCATGGAGATGGCTAGATACATTTTTTTTTATGTCGCAACCCTGTGAAACTGCTGTTTATTACATTTATATAAATAAATGTAATAATATAATTCATTATAATTTATTATTATATAACTGTTATTCATTGATAGTAAGCCTAAGATATTGCTGTATGAAAAACTTCAAAAAGAAATATTGAAATACTGTGTATTTTTGACTTTTATAGAAATCGAGGTTGGGTAAATGAATTATTTCAAAGTAGATATTAGATTGTCCTAGTGCTGCTAACTTTTAAGTGTATACATTAAAATTTTACATTAAAATTGTTTTAGTTTTATAATGTATACATTTTATTTTCTTATGCAATAGGCGATGATATACCATTTCCCTAATGTTAAATGTTTTATTCACAATCATGTTCATATTTCATAGAATCAGTATGACTTAGTAGATAATTAGTAACCTTATAAGATTCTATTAATATTTTGTCTGAAAGTATTTAGGAATAATCCTAAAGGCTTATTACTAATACAAGAAGTATATGAAGCCTCAGCACTAGAAATGGTGATAGCACAATATTGCAGACAAATGGAGTAAAATCTTACAACTTTCAGATCATATAGCTTTCCTTATAAGAAGTCAAAAGAAAATTAGGAGACCATGATGGTATTATTACCATCAGAACACTTCTCACCTTAGTTTCTAAAGACAGTTTAACAGGGAAACAAACACTTTTAATTTTTGAATATAGGAGATTAAAAAATATTGAATGATTTTTGGAGCGATGATAACCATTTTAAATTATTATTAAGTTATGATTTGCGAATAGTGGAGTGATATTAGAGCAAATTATGTAGATATATATGATATTGAAATAAAATGAAGGCATTTTCTCATTATTAAAATGAAAATTATATCGTTTTGATCATTTAAGGTCCTACGTAATCTATTTTGAGAACTTGCCTATTCGTACAAGTTTGTTTCTGTTATATTTTTGCTAGAATACTTCCATTTTTAAATATTTAAAGCGTAGTAGTTTTATCTGGGATTTTATATTGCATATATTTAGAAACATTATTAAATGTGAATAGAATGTGTTCCATACATTTTAGTAATGTGTGATAGAAACTTTGTGAATAATAAATTTATTTCTCAATAAAGAAAGTTATGGTCCCTTTCACTGTTTTTCCTAGTTGATTATGATCATTTCATATTTAAATATTCTTATTTTTATATGAACTCATCTGGCAAGTATAGAGTTTTTAACATTACTTTATTTCTGTTTCAGAATTCCGAAGTGTGTATAACCTGTTCAATTTGTGGAGGATACCAATTATTACCATGCAGCATATGCAATGGGAGTAAGAAGTCTGTTTATAGAAACCATTTCAATTCTGAATTGATTGCGTTGAAGTGTATGAACTGTGACGAAGTTGGACTAGTACGATGCTATGCTTGTTAAAAATATATATAGTATTGCTTAAATGTTGTATATTTGTAGATTTTTATTTGATAAAAGTGTATATTTGTTTTGTTTATCAGAAGTATATTAAATGTAAAAAATAAATAAATGTGATCGTTCTATATACTTATTTGTGTATTTAAGTAAATATTAATCTAACAAACTTTCGTGTTAACCTAAAAGCCTTATTAAGAATAAACTAGTTTACCAATTCTTAATTTCTCTAGATGATAAGTTGTTGCAGCATAAAACGATAAAAAAAGAGTCAATAAATCAATGATGCAACAAATTCAGCAAAGAATACAAGACTAATACATAAATATGTATAGTTTTAGCTTTAGTAGTGCCATTAGATCTTAAACTATTGAAGTAAATTTTAGGATAAAATATCCTATAATTTAAGAACCTACTAGTACCAAACAAGAACTAGTACCAAGTTATATTTTTTTATGAGCTTTAAATTCTGTTCAGACATTCTCCGAAAAATTCAATTGATAACTTATTTCTACATTCCCAATGTTTATAGAATAGAATAGAAAAATCCTTTATTTACAAAATAGAATAGGTGTTTACAAATTTAATATTTATAATGTATATAACAATCAGTGCTAACAAATTTCAAAAATAAGTTACGCAGGACAAATGCTGACATGGCTTTAGCCGTCTGTCAGGAGTTTGCCACTTTTTAGGTGCATTTAAAAATAATAATAAAATCACTTTGATTTTCAAGTGAAAAAATAAAATTTATATAATTAAAATGAAAATAAAGAAAACTCACTATAACTTCGTACAAGGAAATATACATATATAATATCTACATACAAGGTATAAAGAAATAATATTTATGTTATTTATTCATATTCTGACAACATATATAATATGTTGATATTATATATGTATATAATATAATATTATATACATATATAATATCTACATACAAGGTATAAAGAAATAATATTTATGTTATTTATTCATATTCTGACAACAATAGCCGTCTATATCTTAATGCTTCTTTAACATATAAATAGATTTCCTTTAATTTATTTTCCTTTAGCATTGTTATTAATTCCTCTTTATTTATTAATATATGACCAAAATATTTTTTCCTTATGTTATTGAAAATTGGGCACATTCCGATAAAATGAAATATGTCTTCTATTTCACTTTTGTTACAGATAGTGCAAATGTAACTAATATCTTTTGACCATGGTTTATAATTTAAGTTTAAAAGTTCTCCTCTTACTCTAAATATTGTATTTATAAAGTACAAACTATTGAAATCATTTATATAGCTAACTTTACCGGGAACTAATGATTTATACATAGTATGGTGTGTGGATTGTCGAACTGCTGTTAATTGATTATCTATAAACTGTTGTTTTAGGAGGTGTGTAATTTTGTCAGTTTGTCGACGCCATCTGTCTATTGATATGAAACACTCATCCAATTCAGTATTGAGTCTAGCAGCCATAGCTATCCATTCGGCAAACCAAGAACATTTACTAATAACTATTTGTTTGGCAATAATTTTGGGGTATCTGTACTCGGGTAAACTGAATATTTTTAATATATAATTAAAGTGCTGCTTTAGGGTAGAGATAAAGATTGGGTCTAACTGAGTTTCTAAATAAATTTGGTAATTTGGTCGGGAGTGAAAACAACTTTTTGATAAAGAATTTTAAAACTCTTTCAATTTCTTCAAAATTTAAATAACCCCATACCTCACTTCCGTAACAGAGCGACGCCTTTACCGTCGAGTTAAAAATCCTTAGCTTGGAGGATATAGGGATCATAGAGTTTTTGAAAATCATGCTCCAAATACTGTTGATTGCTTGTTTCGCTTTTTTGCACCTTTCCTTATTATTTAAAGTAAATCGAAGAGAGGGGGTCAGCACAGTTCCCAGGTAGGTGTAGTTGTTCACTACCTCAATACTGTGATTATTATATTGCCATCTTTCTGATCTTCGCAATCTACCGCCCTTTTCTCTAAAAACAATGATTTTAGATTTTGAGAGATTTACAGTCAGATTCCAGAGTTCAGTATATTTCTCTAATTTCTTTATCATTTGTTTTAGTTCGAAGGCACTTTTCGCAACTAATACAATATCATCTGCAAATAATAAAGTTTTTAAATAAACATCCCCAATTTTTAACCCTCCCTCCAAAACTTTTTCCAGGTCATTTATATATGCGGAAAATAAAACCGGACTTAGCAGACATCCCTGTTTCACCCCCATGTTGTTGATGAAATATTCTGAAATGCCTCCATTTAGTTTAATAGCTACCCGTGGCATTCCCAAAGTTTATATATTTTATAAATTTGAGCTGTCTAAGAATAAAGCAAATACTTTTTTGGTAATGATATAAATATTACCAAAAGTTGTAAGGGGATACTTTCATGGGTATTATATAGAAATTTTTGAAGGGGACACAGGGTTAGGATTTTTGTATACACACTATTCTTTTATGTTAACTAACACTTTATTTAACAAGAGAAAAGTAATTAATCTCTTGTGAGGTGGATCATAGGTCATTTTTATTGGGGAAGGATGGTTAGAGATGGTTAGGCACTCCAGCTTTGAAGTTTATATATTTAATCTGTTTCCAGTAATTTATTTATGGTAAAACACAGACATGAGCAAACGTTTTTAGCACACATTTTTATAAGTCATAAACATAATTTTTAATTTTGATATCACAAAAAAATAATACTATATGCTCCAAGTGTAGAAATGCATTGAAAAGAAGTCAAGAAAATTTATTATTCTATAGAAGAAAATACATTTTGAACTATGTGTAATTAATTGTAGGGATTATTCAGAATAATGTAGTGGGCTGCATTGAATAGCTCGTACTTGGCCATGATTAGTTATGTAGTAAAAAAAAATAATTAAAGTAATTTGTACAATCTTATTTTAATTCCAGAAAAACATAAATTAGTGTTAATTAATTTTGTTATACATAAAAGCATATCTATACTCTGGCTTTATTTTAATTTTAGTTATCAAGTTTTAATTACAAGTTATTTGTGACTCTCTTCAACACAACAGCTGAATGAATGTACTTCGTAGGTGATTAGATAAAAAGGAAATATGAAAAATAGGATATGAAAAGTTTTATTATCATGATCATACTTATCAAATACCCTTTTCTGCCTTCTGGCACTAACATATAATGCTGGATACAGTATATTTATTCTTCTAGTTAGTTATTAGGGTTCTCTCTTAAGTTCCTCCTGTTCTTTCTTTGCTATTTATACTTTTACTTGCCTCATATGGTTACTTTTGTGCTATCTATAACCATTGGCCTTTCAGGTCTCTTTTCTGTACTATTTTCCACCCAAAAACCCTTTGTAGTAGTTATTAATAGTCCCAAGCAAGGAAACCTTTGATTTCTTCTTGAAAATGATGCTCAACAGTCTCTATCCTCGATCGATATCCTTCCATCTATATAAGGCTTAGCTCCAAAACCCTCATAATTTGAGAATAAATAAGAAATCCGACTGTCTAGGAGGAACCACTTCACTTCTGTAGGCGACATGTAGTTTTTCAAGGTAGTGCCTTGAATCAACTGACAGTTCCATTCTTCTACAGTATCCAGGGGGGGATATATGGGTTGTATCCCCCCCTAAGTTTCGGGAAAAAGATTAAAGGAATAAATTCAGGCATCCTGTTTTTACAAATTTTCTAGAATTTATGTAAATTAATTTTAATAAAGTTCCAATTGTCTTTTTAAATAAATAAGTATACTTTATATAAGCCTTATTCTAGCCTTTTGTTTTACCATCCGCATAACCCCCCCCCCCTCCCCCAAATATTATCTTTTTGACCAATTAGATAGACTTCTTGAAAATATAGAGCTCTTTCGAAAGGTAAAAACATATTTTTTATCTATCTTTTCTTTCTCTTCTTCTTCCTTCTTCTTTTTATTTTTTTTCTAATTTCTTTGGATGTTCAAATAATTTATTAAGTATTTGAATAAATAGATGTTGGGTGTATAAATTTCCGGAAATAATAAAAAATACATATATAATATAAAAAATGTAAAAATATATATATATATATATATATATATATCATCAATAAAAGAACAAATAATGATCGAATTATCTGGAAAACAGGTAATACTGGAGACAAAAGTAAAATAACCATATCTTTATATAGACCTTTAGATAAGTAATTAGATCGTATAATTGTTAACGTATAAAAATAACATAGAATTGCTGATATGTTTTGTTTGGGCTCCCGAGCATTCGACTCTTATTGAAACTAATTGAAAAATTGAGTTCATGAAAACCTAAATATGCTCAGAAGATATATCTAAATAACCAAATTTACTCTAGAGTTCGGTGTTCGCGCGTGGTAAAATCTCATTTAAATGAGTTGTAGCAGGTTGGGACAAGATCTGAAAACTGTTAATGAAAGTTCAAACCTTTTTAACACTAGAGTATGTATAGTTTTTCGGTTATTTACGATATTGTAAGAAATAGTTCACAATTGTTTGAATCGTGATAATATAACTTATATTTTAAAAAAATATTTTGTTGTAGTATTACTATTTATCAGTAGTGCCCATGGGCGGATCCAGCCGATCGGAAAGGGGGGAGGGGGCTGCAGTTCTAAAGGGGGGGCTGCAGACCCACAGCCCCTTATTTCGATCTGCTAATCAGCTTTTTTACGTTTATTTTCCTTTCCCACAACTAAAATTCTACTTGTTCTGCATATTATTTGTTCTTTAAATTGCTTCCTTACATTAAGGAAAGTCAAATTCTATCTTTAAATGACGAAAAATTTTCCAAAGGGAGGGGCTGCAGCCCCCACAGCCCCTCCCCTGGATCCGCCAATGGTAGTGCCTGATTATACTCTAAACATAACATGAGGTTTAGCCAAAAATTGTTGAAAGGACGATGTAAAGGGCCAATTAGCGCAAACTTGATATTTTTCAGAATATCGTCAATGATCATGGCAGGTCACGGTATTTTACCTGAAAGGAGCTCTTCTAAAATCATCTCAACGTTCACTTCTTCCAATGAGGGAATATCATCAGTTTGCGGAAGTACTTCCTCATTCTACCTCATATCTGCGTGGAACTTGGGTTGGACTTTCATTCATCTTGGGGGAAGGATGTTTCAAATATGGATACTACTGCTTATTTCACCGTCCTGGCCAAGTGTTCGTTATGCATAAAACACATATGTATGTAAATGTTTTCCTGTTCTAGGTTTTGCCGAGGGCTCTCCGACACCTATACCTTTTGCGATTTTCCATGGATTCTGCAATCCTCAAATTACGCTTCCTACTTATCCTTTTTCTTTTAACATTGTCTCATGAAAGTTCTTGTTCATCGCATAGAATGCTTATTTCAATTGCTCTCTGATACCAGGTTTACTGTCTGTCTGAAAACGCCGCCATGTAAGTTTCGCGCTTCAGGCCTCTCAATTGTTCATTCCACTACGTTTTTCCTTTCCTTGCTGACTACTTAGCAATGGGCAATACCTCCCCGACTGATTTGAAGATGAGGGTTCAGCAGCCCCGTCTTCTAACTGCGCAAGCTGTCAGGATTCAATTTCAGAATTATGCCATTGGATATTGATGGAGAAGCGCTGCCACTCAGCATCTTTTTCAGGGAGCGTTCCCTTCGATATTGCCTGTCCTGAAAATGCATAATAATTTCAACGGTAACCTCAAGTGATCGCAACAGGTCCGATCAACCAAAGAACAGTATTAAATATTCTCTTCATACATTTGTAATTCATTCTACAATTAATTTTTAAAAAGATGAATGCGATTTGTAAGTTTTGTTCCCCTATATAATCCGAACATTTCGCTAACCCGAACATTCCACCCGTAAACTATTATTTTGGATTAGCGAGAACTACTGTAGATTGAGAAATATGTAAGTATTTTTCTGAGTTATGAACACTAGGCGATGTTAGCGCTGCTTGTCAGGGTGTCGAAGTGGTTATCTTTAGTACTCGTTTTGAAAATCATTGATGACATAAAGATATCTCTAAGATTGTTTATCTCTCCTTAGAAGACAAGTATATTCAATAATCGAATGATAATTTTTGTTGCCTAGTGTCTTAATATGTCTACTTTACGAAACTTCATACCTGTTAAATCAATGTTATCACACGTCAAGTTCACTCCTTCATTTATCAGAAGGTATTATTTTTGTTTAAATCAGGCTGAAGGTGTATTTTAATTATAAATTTGCTTTGGTCAATATCATGGTTTCTTATTTGATGTGCTTCAAATCATATTGATGATGGTTATTCAGTTAAATTAAACATTCCTTGAGTTAACCTATGATGGAACTTACATTCAAGAAAACTACAGGTCTTTTTTTACTATGCTATGAAGTTAAGACTTTATTGATAACTGATGATAAGTGTTATTTTTCAATAATTGAATAATGAATGCTCTTTTATGAATAAAAAATCTGTTAATGTTAGGAAGAATAGATGTTTGCATACCTATCATGTCAGTAAATTTTCTTCATTTTTACTAATTTGCTATATGAGTTCTTCAAAATAATTATAACTAGCCACATTGAGAAGAAAGAAACCCTCCATTGGTTTTAATTTACTTTCTTGGTTTTAAATTTTGACCCTTGTCTGTCTACATAGTTTAGTAGATTCAAGCACTAAATGAATGGCTGTTTTATTATTTAAATCTTCTGATTTGCTTTTATTTAATTTAAAAGTTTTTATTATGTTAGTTTAAAAACATTACCCCCTCATCACAAGTTTAAATTGCAGAATATTTTGAAACAATTGATTAGGTTAAACTAATGAAGTCCAGGAGCAGAATATAAGTGCTTCTCTATTAAGAAGTAATGTGGTGCTAGTTATTATGGTATAATCCCACGTGATTCTTCATCTTAATTTCCATATCCCCATCAAAACCACAAGATTTCAGATTAAGTCAATATGTTGCGCTGTGCAGTAGCTTTTGGTGTAAAGGAAGAGTCTAGTTATATTTGAAACATCAAAACCATTTTTTAAACGTTGAGCAAATTCCGTCTTCTTGTTTAAACATTTTGGTATAAGACAGGAATAACGGCTCAAATATGTTTATATTATGGAGATTGTTGATATGAGCCCATGTGCTCAAATTTCTTGGAATTTTATCTATACAGAAGTTTTGTAATATTGGTGTATCTTAAGATTTAAAAGTAAAAGTTGCGCTGCCTTTCATGTATGACCTTATAAGCCTTAGTATAAGAATCTCATAGCTAACAGCTGGTTTATGCAACCTGCAGAGCAATAAGGGCTATTTTGATAACCAAGGTTGTCGTGAGTTCAATAAATAAATAAATAAATAAGTTCAAAAATGCAATCTTTTAGCATTTATTTGCAGAAAAAATAGTTTGGCTAATTAAAAAATACATTTGGAGTATAATTGAAGATGTTCTAATTGTATTTATATTTTCATAGCTTTATTTTTTTTATCAATTCTGCTTTGTTATATACAATTTATAGCAATAATTATAATCACTATTCTATAACGAAATATCTTAACCCAAAAATCATTTATTACTTCAGAAATAACTCTATCTGTAATTTATAAAAAAAAAAATGTATTGGCTCAGAAA
This sequence comes from Aelia acuminata, assembly GCA_911387785.2. Taxonomy (NCBI): domain Eukaryota; kingdom Metazoa; phylum Arthropoda; class Insecta; order Hemiptera; family Pentatomidae; genus Aelia; species Aelia acuminata. The sequence goes on from OU426980.1 coordinate 19,815,472, forward strand.
TATTTCTGATTTTAATGCTTCTAATTTTAATCAATGATTGACTATATTGAATTGTTATTGGGTTTATCAGTAGGAATTCTGGGAGGTAATTTTATGTTTATGTATATTGTTTCAGGACTTTAACGACCACTCCCTCTAAAAGTGAAGGCCGGGAAGGATGGTTTAGCAAATTGATTGTTCGGAGAATCGAACCTACCAAAGAACCACATTCTCGTATGCTGTCTGATAAAGAAATCATTTATGAACTACAAACTCATAATATCAAACCAGATTCAAGGAACCTATACTTAACAAATTAGTAAGAATTTCTCCTTAATGAGAAGTGTACGTCATAATTTGATGAGATTGTGAAGTTGGTTATAATTCTTAGGAAGAATATCATCTTATTAATTTTGGGAATAAATTAGTAGCACATTAGAATATATTATAAGTTATTGGATGACTGATAGTTGACCATATATTCTACGAATTCAAGAATTAGTCCAGGGTAGGGGTCAAAAATCTATTTCCGGGATAAATTATTGAATTTATTATAAGTTATTTTTTTTTTATTATTATTTTTTTTTTTTTTTTGTAACAAGGTAAAAGAATGTGTAGCTGTCACTTAAGGTTTAATTTTTTTTATATTGTTAAATCCACATTTATTATTCCCAAATTAACATTAATGGTTAGTTTCGAGAGGGGTTTTATAGATAATTGTTTGTCTTAATTTCCAGTGTATACATATTTAACTTTTAATTATCAAATTGTGAATCAAAAACAAATTTAAAGATTTGGGTATAGTTTAAGCGAATTGAGTCTTCCTCTTATCAATGGAGTTATAAATGATTTGTTTACAAATAAGATAGATTTATGATTGATTAATTATATTTAAACATTTAAATTAAAAATAGAATCATTATTTTTGAGAATGATGATGATTACTACCTTTACTTGATTTAAAGTAATGTTAATGTGTTTGAGTAAACAGAAGGTGCTCTGTAAATATTTCATGTCGTGATAGCCTTCAACATTAATTTACATGAGCTGTAGTCTGATCCCACTTCCAGAAAAGACAATTTAGGTTTTTTTTTTTTTAATTTAACTTCTGCTGCCAAAAGTCTATCCTACACCATACGCATGTCATCCAGCACTTTTTCCTTTCCTTTTACTTGTTTGTTTTCTTTTTTTTTTTTTTTTTTTTGCTTGTCACAAACATTATCCCATGCTGAATATATGTTACCTGTTTGTCTATATTCATCTGATTTGCAGGCTGATACCATCTCAACCTATTCATTTTTATGGTATCAGATTAGCATATATCCTTAGATAAATTATATATATCTCCCTATTTTCCTAGTTTATTTCAGGATATGGGAAGACATGTGCTGCTATCATATTATCACCAGCACCGTCGTTGAAAACAGTCGTCTATGTCGTTTGTTCTTATTTTTTCTACAATCATTATCGGGTGTTTTTGATATTTGTCTCGTGGCCAGCTGGCCTAATAATAAACCTATAGATGCCTCCTTTTTCCTGCTTTTTTTCTTCTGCATCAACCTTTATTTGCAGAAATGTATTCATTATGGTACCATTTCTGTAGAGATTTGCAAAAAAAACTTTTCTAGAACTAAGTTATACAACATGGGGACCAGTCTTGTGAAATACTGTCGGTATCTGTGTTTTCAGTAAAAAATATTAAATAATCTATTATAAACTTCTATTATTTCTCTCCAGTCAATTTTACTTGTTTTTTTACCTAAGGCTCCTGATTTCCCAGGTGTTTTAATCAAATTTCCTGACTCTGCTTCTTATTACTTTCACATATGTTTTTAGTTACTCCAACTTGTTATTAATTTTTTCTCTGAGGCTCTCTGTATTAATGTTTAGAATATTCTAATTAAATTTCAATTTGTCCGAGTCATATTTAGTATTATCTTTTATTTTCCTCATTAATTTTGTTAGTTCTTTCATCTTTGTTGCTTTAATTCTTAGAAGAAACATCGTAAATGGGAGGGGGGGGGTGAATACCATAAGAAACAATTATTTTGAAGGTTACAAATTATTTAACACACACAATGTCTTAGTAGTTTATTTCCACGTTTATAATCAGAAAATTCCTCTTTAATCAAAATCCTGCTTTAACACACATTGTAATCTTTGTTATCATCACCGTATATCAAAGTATGTTAAAAATATAAAAATACCATTTCTTAATCCCAATATATACTTTTTATGCCATATTTAATTTAATGTTATTGCTAAGGCCTTAGTTCTCATAACAAATTTTATTTATTCTTTAAAAAACCTAATTTTCCATGTTTTGGTCTCATTTTGCCATTTTCAAGATTTCCATTTACCATAGTTTCATGTACCTATTTAATTCCGTATCGTTTCCCAATAGATACTTGTTATATTCCTGTTTTGAAATCCATTGATCCAGCTCTCGGAACTGTCTTTTTCCATTGCATTAATTAAATAATATAGTTTATAAAAGTTGCAAAGTTAACTAAACTCAATAATTCTAGATATTTTAAATTCAAAGCATAATGTGAATATTTGAAATCCTATTCCAATTTCTATAATAGAAGTATATATATATATTTAAGGAACTACTAGAGGAGATAAAGATGGCATGTAATTATTAACATAAAAATAAGCATTATTATTTTCTGTAAGTTTATATTTATGTTAGTAATTTTACCTAGGGGAGAGCTGGGTTGGCTAGCAACAGTTATCACTTTTTTGATTGTTGAGTCGTTCCTGTTAAAATAATCCCAATTGGGCTGATACCACTGTAAACTCCAGGTATTAGAGTACTTCAAGTATTTTTTTCACAACATAATGTTTAATACTAAAATCAAAGAAAATTGAAGAATTCGTCAATCCAGAGTATGCCAATTAATCCCCTATGTGGGGCAGGTTGGCCTAAAAGTTGGGGTTGCTTAGCCACAATACTCAGCATTCGTTCCCCACCCTCTCCCCTGGCCCGGGAAACCCCGAGTAGCTTAACGGGCGAGGAAGGGGAGGACCAATAAAAAAAAAAAAGTATTAGAGTACTTCAAGCATTTTTTTCACCTCATAATAAATCATAGAAAATTGAAGAATTCGTCAATCCAGAATATGACAATTAACCCTCTATGTGGGGCAGGATGGCCTAGAAGGTAGGATTGTTTAGCCATCTCATTCAAGTACTGCCTGACACATATTATTGTTATTAAAAGCTGCACTATAATGGTATAATAATTTTGAATCGATTTTAACCAGCTTTTAAGGGAAAATAGAATGACAATAGAAGAAGATAGAAGTTTAGACTGTCATCACTTTTTGCATAAGAAAGATTGCTCTCATCTTCCTCGCTGGATCTAAAGACAATTGTTAGTTTCACCTTTGATTATGTTTACCTTGCTTTTGTGAATTGCTACTGCACCAAAAAAAAAAAAAAAGTTGAAGAGAGCCAACTAACCCCACAGGAGAGATCATATGAAAGATGACTGCCAGGACAGGGGAGAACAATCAAACAAGAAACTGGTTAGTCGAAAGGTTAGGTTTTTCAAAGGAGTTTGGGGCTATGTGAACAGAATCGGAGTCAAATGTTTTTTCATGCATTTAAACCAACTTTACTGAAAATATAAAAATTTACTTACGTGTTGTAAAATCAATCAATGAAGCACACTCTTATCTACACTGTCAGCATCGGATTGAAAAATCAGGACAAGACTGCCGAGGTTGAGCGGGTTACATGGTATAATGGTGGGGCCTTCAAAACAGGTGTGACGGAAACTATAAGCCAATGGCCAACCTACCCCCTATTCCAACCAACCCCGCTCTCCCCTACAAATTTTTAATTCATATTTTATTTTCTATATTCTCATTTATTGAACAGATAAATAAATAAGTATATATTTCAAGGGATATATTTTATATAACCAGGTCTATTAAATTATTACTGTGGTGTTTTTTTGTCTTTTTAATGATTTTTCATAATTATTCATATTAATAAATTAAATTAATCAAATATTAGGATTTTTTTCATATTCTCTTATTTTTCATTAGGGTTTCTTTTTTTTACCATATTTTTTGTAGATTGTTAAATTCATTTTTGTATCAATTTCTCTATTAAATTTGAAATTCCATTCATTTCTTATATTCAGGGATAGATTGCCATGAAGATTTTCTTCATTTGTGACCTATGAAGTTCTTTAATCAATTTTCAGTGAAAAGACTGTGCAACTGATTGAGTCCCGTAAAAGTGAATTGAACAGTGAACTGGTTGGTTCATGGACAGTTGAAGTCGGTGATATGGACCAAGCTCTTCACTTATGGAGACACACTGGGGGATTTTCAGGGATTGATGTGGCCAAGAGGATATTGGCCACTGATAATGTAAGCTTGCTGTAGTAATAAAAATGACCTTATTTGTCTGTACAGTCGTCTTTAATTTTAATTCATAAATTAAATTTTAAATTTAGGAAACTTACTTGTTTGTATTTCTAAACTTTGGCCTTATAATTTCATTAATCAACTTTTCTGTTTCCAGTTTATTATTAGTTGTTTGTTTGAATAAGTAATTATTGATGAAATTTATACATTTTCAGGGCAATAATAAATTAGATTAATGATATTAAACTAAATGGTTATCATAGCTATCATGAATAATAATGATAATAATGTGGTATTGCATGGAATGGAATATAATTTAAGATGCATGCGTTTAAGTACTTTTCATTTCAATTTATATATTAGGCTTTTTAAAATATATGCCTGTATGTAATTTTTAGCGTGTGACTTTGTTATACTAATAAGTTTTTAAAAATCTATGGGGTTTTCCAGGATTTTTATTTAGTAAGTTGGGGTAAATTTTTTTATTTCGGCATGTATCATATTCTGATCTGCTGTGGTAAGGACAGAATATAGGATAAGGATAGTTTTTAGTTAACATCTGCGATGATGCGTAGGAAAAGTTAAAAAGTTCTTATTTAAAAAACAAAATGATTTGTAGGGATGTACTCATATCAGTTCTAATAGAAGTTATGAATTAAAGCCTCCTAACTAAGATTAGGTTAAGGATGCTTTATAGTATTTAGAAAATAATAAATTTTTTGGTATGGGTGATATTCAACCATAACCGTTGAAGTATGGTAGTGAGGAGTGTTATACAAGTTCATGTCTTCTGGATTGAGGGAAGAATTCTGATAAATATTTTATATGCCTTCTGCTATAATAAGGAAATCAAGAGGAATGTGCACACCAGAAGAAAATCGTATTGTACCTCACATGCTTATGAAGTCCTTTTTGAGAAACTAGCTCCATTCGCTCAAAGAAAACATGGGAACTATCAGGGAGAGCTTAAAAGAGATCGCTCAACATCTTATCAGATCTTCAATGTGTGTACGATTCTAGAAAAAGCTGCTTTTCACTATCTTTTCGTCAATTTTAGGTTAGCATAATTCTTTACTAAAAATTAAAATTTAAAGAGAATTCACATAGATGTCTTTTGAAAATTATAAAGTGAAATTCATGTAGGATAGAAATAGTGTGGAGTATTTGAAACCAACATTGAAGATGCCCTTATATGGCTTATGTAAAAGGTGGGATGTACAAAGATTAGGCGGTTCACAAATCAAAAAGGCAGTACGTACTTAACATTTGCAAGTTTTGATTATTCGCATATACAGAAATGTGTATGAATTCCATATTCATATTTTTAGTATATCTACGACATTCGAAATTGTTCCTAGAGAGTCCTTCTGTCAAGAGGAGCAGAGATGTACTAAATCTTGACAGGAATGCATTCAAAAGACTTGCAGCTGTATATACCAGACACTGTTAGCTCAGAAGTCACATGTACAGGCTCAAACTCGTGGAATCGCCAATATGTAGATACTGTGAGGAAGAGAGCGAAACGGCCTTTCACAAAGTCTGCCTCTGTGACAGACTCGCAGCACTAAGGTTCAGGATGTTTGGCCTGGACCACATTACTGATCCCAAGGCACATGAGCTAATCAATCCAAGCAGCCTTCTCAAGTTCACTGAGGTTCTAAAATCAGCATTTAGGGCAGGCAAGAACCCAGGCAGGATATTTAGCGCATATTGGCCCAAAGGGGCCGCGGTGCACTCGCCACCAAAAAAAAAAAATTAAAAAATAGCTAATTTTTTGTTTTCATAATAAAAAGGAGCTCAAACAATGCCATGTACAGTATCTTTGTACATACTTAACACAATTATTTAATTATTCGGTATGTTTTCAGTTCTAAATCTATGTTAAAAAACCAACAAAACTATGTTGAAATTTTAATGCTTTATTTGAAATCTATGAGAACCATCAGTCAGAATAATACTAATAAGCTGCCTCGCTTTGAATTTTTATGAACCTTCTGAGGTAGGATCACCCCTAATTACATTGAATTATGATCGACAAATATTCTTGATAAAGTAACTCACCATGTGTGCTGCTATTGTGATAATGATATTATTAAGTTTTTTTTGCTTACTAACTAAAATATTCCAAAGATTTTTTTTTCTTTAGACATGACCTCACAGAAAATGAACTGATAATAAGTGTGCGAATAACTAAAATGCTAGTGATTAATGCGCATATTCATATAATGCACCCTTAAAGGTAACAATAGGTTGATTTTGCTGATAAGGCAGTGAACTATTTTCTAACCTGTTACTCAGATAGGAAAGGGTTCCCATGATCAAGGTTTGTTCCCTTTTATCCTCCCAATGATTTTCAAATGATATTTTCATGGTCTCCATGGCGTTAGTTTTGTTATAGGGGTGGGTTGCAAAATTCCTTGAGAGTTCAATTGATAATAAATTCAAAGCCAATAGTTGTACTGAGAATTGCTCCCAACCTTCAGCTAGGTTTATTGCTTTAGGAGTATTCCATTCTAACTTCCTCTTCCAAAGTTCTTGCTCTGTGGTTTTTAAGACTCAACATTATATCTTAATTTTTAATTCATTTTTCCTATGAATTATTTTGAGTTCTATGTTTTCTATTTCTGGTATCTCTATTTTTTATGACTAACAGTTGATTATTGAATTGTTCAGTTTTGAAAGGGCATATGTCCGTTTATTTAGTACTGCAATTCCATTTCTGTAGAGCTTTATATTGTCGAAAGGTACATGTGCTCCTTCATCACTAAATGACAATTCAAAGCGCTTGTAGTTTTGCAATGTAGCAGATTGAAGTTGAGCCATTTTGACTATAAAAAGCTCTACAATATTGGAACCGTGATAGCTAAAAAAATATACCTGTTCCCTATGAAAACTAAGCAATTCAATTGTCATGTGTGTTCCACTGTTTGCCCAGCACCTTGATATATCTGAAAAATTAGATAATAATTGATTTATTTAATATAAATCATTAGTCGTCCATTTGCTTAGTTCAAAAACAACCCCTTTTGAGTTGAGTGATCAGCTTCTTCCATAATCAATGGACTTCTTTGTTATCCTTACATTAACAGGAGTATAAATCATTCAAATGTTATTGTTGATTGCCTTATTTGCAGGTCTCAATTTTTCTCCCTCATATTTCACTCTTTTAGAATGCGCTAAGTAACGGATGGAGATAGAGATGAGTTGAATAGATGGCGATTAAATTTAAATTCATGAAAAGTCTCATATTCTCAAATCTATGTGTGGTGTACAAAATGCAAATAATTTTGCCCTTTTGTCCAGGCAACTGACTTATTATATTAAAAAAACATTTCCTGAATCTGCTGTGAACTCAAACATATAAAAATAAAAATTTAATAATGCCTCCCAAATATGAGATTGAAGTTTAGACCTCGTTATTATCAATATAAGTAAATGATCCTTTGCTAGTCATAGATGATTAACCAAAAGCAATCCTTTGTTTTTTGAAGAAATCATTTTTGAAAAGTATGTTAACAAAAAAGTATAGAGTGACGATGCTGATTACTCCCATCTCTTTATCCCTGAATAATGTTGGACTATTGTTCCCAAAAATAAGGAAATTCTTAATAATTATGATATTTTTTTCCAAGCCTTTTCTACTAAATAGAGTTTTTCCCAGGGTAGGGGGATGCGCCATTCTCTTGGGGCGCAGTGAACATTTTCTTATTCTTTTTCTTTCTTAATAATTTTCTGACAAAATATTATATTAATAGCATTATAACTTTATAAAATGTATAGGGAACAAGGAGCCATCCCATAAATTATTTTAATCTTCGTACAATAAATTGTTTGCGAATTTGAAATATGTGTTTAATTTATTTTCAAACTAACCAAACTTGCAGTTTAACTGTGTCGTGTTAAATAAAAATGGATAGTTAATATTACATAGACACCAGTGGCTGTACAGCCTCAATATAGATATCACTGTGACAAGTGAAATGTATTTATTTAAATGATTGTAAATAAAGATATATGTATATAGTTTTTGCCTATAACTTTTTACTTTTAGTAGAAAAATTAGTTTTAGTTATTTATTAAATAAAATTGCAAACATAAGAGTTACAGATGTATCAATGCATATGAACAATTCAAAATGATTAAAGAATATTAGTCGCATAATTTTGTCCTGAGATTTGACATGGGGCGCTGGAACCTGAAATAGTTTGGGAAGCCCTGATCTAACAGATCAATATCACTAGCCAGTATGGATTGATTTCCTTCTAAGTAATGTTTTTTTGTGTCAAATATTCAATAAAGGACTTTTCCCATCATCCGGGTTTCCTAATGATCAATCAATTTCAAGATTAGTGATTACAATATCCGAGATAAAAAAATAAATTTTGGGCGGTAGATGAAGCTCTCCAATCAATAATTTAGATCCTGCATACACAGAATTTGGAAACCATTTTGTGATGATTCATTATGAACTGTAAATGGTCAGTATCTAGTTCACTTAACCTCCTAGCAAGGGATGGAGGAGTAGTGTGGGATAACTGTCAGTGCCACATCATGGTTCATTTAATTATAATTAAAATTAGTTGGATCAACAGAACTAAAGGCTGAGCACTCTGAATTTATAGCTATTTGTAAGGGGGAGAATTATCAGCATCGTTTGCCCAAAGGATACTCTTCCTCACCATGTAGTTTATATACAGTAAGGATCACTCAAGATGCATCATCTTCTACTAGCTTAATTAATGATCAATTATAAGATATTATACTATGTTATCACAATCTCTAATTTATCTGGAAGGGCCAGATTATTTGCATCTTACAGTTCAGAGTAATGAGGCCGTTTGGGAATTAGTTATTTGCTTGCAATCAAATTGGAACTAATCAAATCTGATTTGTAGTTATCTAGTATATTATATTGAAATGGAAAAGATTTTATATAATTTGTTTTATTTATTTATTTATTTTTGTGCAGGATTATTGGAAACTTGAAGATGAAAGGGGCTCTTTCTTGCGTTCAAGACATTTGCAATACCTTTTGTCATTCAGTTATTGGCCACAAATAGAGAGTAGAGAAGGAAATAACATTTATGAAATTAGAAGTTATCGTTTAAAACCTGGAACAATGATTGAGTGGGGAAACAATTGGGCCCGGGCCATAAATTACCGTCGCAGCAATAAAGAAGCATTTGCCGGATTCTTTTCCCAAGTTGGGCGACTTTATAATGTTCATCATATTTGGTGTATGTCTTTTCACAACATTATTATTAATAGAATATAGATATATTCGAATTATAATAAATACAAAGCTTTTTTATAGATTTATATGGGGTGCTAGTTTTATCTACTTCATGAGAATTGAGGAAATCCCAGCACTATAGGTTTTTTTCATCCTATGGTGTATCACAGGTTAATAAATACAACTGTCTAATTATGATCACTTTCTCTTAATTAGATTTTTTTAATGTTTAAGTTTGGTTGTTCTTGCACTAGATAAGGTTGACACTTTTTCATTTTTGTTATTATTTTGGGTGGAAATCTGTAGAAGAGTCTGTAGTTAGTAAGCCATCTGTGCATTTTTGCACTTTGAGCTGAGTTCAGTTTCAATTCCGTCCTATTGACTAGAAGAAAAACATTTCCTGTGGAGAAAGTTTAAAATTTACTACAAAATGTTTCCTTTGTTGTTGTTCATATACTGTACTTCTCAGGTCCACCTTGCTTTTTATTTGTAATATTTATCCATTCCCGCTTTTCTTAATTGGTAGAATGGTACTGAAATATAATACAGAGGAAAGCATACATAATTACTTTGAAGTCCATCTGGCCTCATATTTTTATGGCTTGATATCCCTTCTAGCAAGACCCGAGTATCTCTCCTCAAGAAAATTTATTATTGCATATATGGTTTTTAATATTTTTTCCATGTCACTTTTTCATGGCCCAGACTCCTGAGATTGTATTTATCTTTGGAGAGTCAAGGGTTGACATCCATCGCGCTGCCAAAATTAATTCTTTTACATGCGCCTCAAATTTTCTTTTGCCTTCGTATTTGTTACCACTGTTACCTTAAATAGTTCATTCTGATATTACTATCACTCTTTCCTTGAGTTCATAATTGATTTAATCTCTATTTTTATTTTGAAATGTCCTTGGTTGTAAAATGCAGTTTTTAATGACAGATCTTGAAACTGGATATGAGATGTAAGCTAGGCTTAGCTAGGCAGTCTATCATATACTTCTCTTTAATTTCATCTATTGATTCGTTGAGATTTGTTACATGAGCCTAGAATGAACCAGTCATCAGACTTAGTGGAAAAGAAAGCAATCCTTAACTACTTTCTTCTGGTTTTTCTGAGAACCAAACTTAGTCCAAAATACTCAGGCGCTTAAATGCAATCGCACGGTTTAAGTTAGTAACAATAGTTCTTTAGCACTACAGAGAAAATTATTTTATCTAAAATTTTACCTATTTAACTTTATTTAAATAATTATAGAGTTCATTAAATATTTTTGTACGATTTTTATATTCAATGTTGATTTTTCTTTTTTTTTCTTTTTCAGGTTACAAAGATTTGAACAGCAGAAAGGAAATAAGAGAGAGTGCATGGAGACTTCCAGGTTGGGATGAATGTGTTGCATATACAGTGCCATTAATTAGGGAAATGCATTCCAGAATTCTTCGACCTACTGCATTTTCTCATACTAAGTAATTTGATGGTTCTAAAATGTTGTCTAACTTTTTATCTAAATTATTTTCTATGATTTGAGAAATTATATGGGAATTTATCTGAAGTAGTGTCAGTGATTTGTTTTGTTTTTTTCATTGTTATTATATTTGAGTAAATAATTTTTATTGTTCATGTTGGTTGTTAAGAATTTTATATTTGATGAACACATATATAAAATTCATAGAATTAAAAGATATTTAAAACCCTCTTCAAAAACAGTTATTTGCTTTTAAGATTTATATTTTGTTGAATTGATTTACTTATACAGCAAGTTAAAGTAAGTTCATTAGTTTCTTTTTTGTGATAATTCTTCAGTTTTAGAATTTAAGTTGCCCTGTTTCAATATTAATATAATATTTTTTTGGCTTGCATCCTTGTATTGGATGTGATTTGGTCTTTGCACAATTAGTGCAATTATTATTATTTAACTGATTATTCTATTTGTTATGATTTAGCATGTATGATGATATCACTAAATAATTTTTAATAGTTGTATTGTAAATAATATGTAACTATGTGTATAATGATATAACATAAATTGTTTGAATACCTTTCTTCTGGGTTATATGTAAGTCAAGTGAAAAATACTTATACCTGTTAAATTATTTTTTATACTTTTGTTTAATTGCATTAAGAGAAATGGTATATACTGTTTTTAGTTTAAATAAAAAAATGTTTAAGAATGTTTTTGTTTTTTTTTCCCACATCTAAACTTCATATAACAAAATTAAATACCTCCTTTGTTCCTAATAATTATGTTCCTTAAAAACCTTTCTTTAATCCAGTATTTTAAAATTCTTTCTTGGTTTTAAAAAAGTGAAAATAAAGTGTAAACAAAAAAGGAGTTAAGTAAAAAGTTTATTTTCAACTATGCATAATATCGAGAAAAGGCTTGATGTAGTTTTTTGTCCTAAGTTTACACCAACCATACGGCAACAAGCAATTTAAGACTATTCCGAACCATCTACCACCATCCCAAACAAACCATATCTAATCACTCCTTACTCTTTTTAACCCTCCACAAAGAGACCCCAACAAATCATCCCTGACCAACCCAAGCCATTGCTGACCATATTTCGAACCACTTCTGATCATCCCTAACTAGACCACTACAAACCATTGCAAAGAGTTGATATAATTTACGTGGCACATCCCTATTGTTGCTATCAAATTTTTGTTATCATATGTATCTTAAAGTTTTCGATTAATTGAAAATAGCAAATGAATTAAAACCATGTGTTATCGAATGCAAAACCAACTGTGGTTAACTAAAATAACAGATACTACACAATACTAAATTTAAGTGATCTAAAGGCAACCAATGAAATCAGGGATAGATTGCAAGCTTAAATTGAGCAGTCCTGCTACCTTTTTAGGAATGACAGTTTGGCTGGGCCGAAGTTTTGGCCGATTGTTAGCCATATCCAGGTTATTTGGCCAAGACTTTCGGACAATAGTAGAAAAAGAAGCATATCATTTAGGTTGACAAGGCGTAAAAGCTCGAAAGTTTTTTTCTAGTTTTCCGAAAGTTTCATTTTTTACAACAAAAATCAAATATTTTTTTCTAATTCCATTCAACCATTGATAATAAAAGGTATTTACAAAAAAATAAATCCTATCCGAGTAGCAACAGGTGAATTTAAGTTCTATATAAAAACAGTCACTATCTTCCACCACATCCAACTTTTTCCGAGAATGACTTCTTTGGCGCTGATAGGCTTTAAACGTCTTGCACCAAGACGAATAACTGCGATGAGATTACAGCAATTGGTTACCAACCGCCGGTGTTAAAAAAAATTATAGTCTCACCGACCTTGATACCGAAGATTCCAAGGTCCTTCGAAGTCCTGCTTCATTCGGTATGTGCAATTGGAAGATTTAGGAAGTATATAGCTAATGTGCGAGCTTATAGTATCGTACTCCAGATTACAGTTTCTGAACAGTGGCTCCTAGGCCACGACTAGGAGAAGTTTTGAGATTTTGAGAGTTTACGTGACAGTGGTATTATCGAACTCCTATTGCATATTTTTCAGTTAAAAAGGGCCTTGATTATCTTTATTCAATCCCAGCGTTCCACTCCCGCTCGCCATGTTTGCTCTTCAGAAATAAATAAACCACCAAAAGGGTCCTTTTCAGCTGAGATCGTGCCTTACTGGGGCATATGAAGGGCAAATTATTGAACGGCACCCGAGCTGCTGTTCAGAAATTGTACCCAATCAAAAACAAGTGATCCATGTCCCACAACGTCTTTTTATTACGTTCCCGAAATTTTCAGCGATTGAGGCCAAAAGGTCGCATATAGTTGATACAGTTGACCATAGGCTTTCGGACAGAAGGTAATTACAGTTTCTTGGCACAAAGAAAGCACTATCTGTTGAATGATGCAGTGATATTTTAAACTATGTCTTTTAAAATAGTTTTCTAATAGCGCAACGTATTTGTTTTTTTTTTTAGTAGGAGTAATAGTGATAGCAATAGTTTTTATAGGCCATTGCAGGAACTCAATCAGATAAATGCAATTTTTCCAGTCCAAAAATGTTTCCTTCTTGCGACTTCAATCTCTTCAAACACATCGTTTTCTACACTTGTTTTTTCGTGATGCAGGTCTAGGAGCTTAAGATTCTTGCTGACCATGCGAAAATAACTATAATGCCAAGCAGATGAATGCTTGAACAACTTTCAGCTAAAGCCAAATATCTGTAAAATAAAAGCTTAGAGATCATCTGTGAACTCACATATGACCCATCTTGTCTAGTTATCGCATTAAGGTGTTTCGGGAACGAGCTAAATATTTTGTCTATTAGTTTTGAAATTGAGAGTCTATAGAATGTCGATATCCGTCCAGGACCGGATCAGAATTGTCCTGGGGTATCCTCTGCCTGTCGTAAAAGGCGACTAGAAGAGACGCAGCGTAGGGCCAGCAACCCTAACTGTGTAAATTTCAGCTAAAGAACCTCAAATAAGCCTCGGATCTGGATTGGAAATTGGCAAACGACACGGCATGGAAAGGACTAAACGATTGACAATAGCGACTTGGAATGTTCGCAGCCTCCTGCAGGTGGGGAAGGTTCACATTTTGAAGATTGTTTAAGAAGATATAATATAAATATAGTGGCCCTGCAGGAAATTCGGTGGAAGAAAGAGCCAACTACAATGGAGTTAAAGGATTATATCCTCATAAATAGTGGTCATGAGGAAAATGTATTTGGAACAGGCTTTATGGTAAAGAAGAGTATCAAACAGGCTATTCTGGACTACAAGGCAGTTAATGAAAGAATATGCTCTTTAAGGATAAAAGGAAAATTCTTCAATATATCACTAATTAGTGTTCATGCTCCCACAGAAGATAAAGCGGATGAGATCAAGGAGGCGTTCTATGAACAATTAGGAAGAACCTTTGACGAAATCCCCAAATATGATGTAAAAATTGTGCTGGGAGATTTCAACGGTAAAATTGGGAAAGAAGGAGACATGGGAAGGGGAGTAGGGAAATACAGTCTTTATGATCGAAGTAATGATAATGGATATAGAATAGCAGACTTTGCTTCAAGCAAGAACATGAAGATATCCAGTACTGCCTTTAGACATAAAAATATCCACCTAGAAACTTGGGTCTCTCCAGATGGCAAAACCAAGAACCAGATAGATCACGTAATGATCGATAGCAGGCACCAAAGCGATATTGAAGATGTGAGAAGCTACAGAGGCGCAGATTGTTCAAGTGATCATTATCTGGTCCGTGTAAAGTACAAACAAAGAATAGCCATTAAAACAAGAGGGAAAACAGAAAAAGCACGGGGCAGATTCAATACGGAAGTTCTGGAAGACCCTGAAAAACGTATGCAGTTTAAAGTAAAGGTGGAAGAAGAACTATCAACAATAAGGTCTCCTGAAGCAGAAGAAGAGAATGTACAAAACAAATGGAACCGAATAAGAAACGCTGTCAGAATAGCTTCGGAACAGATCATAGGAATTAAGATAAAAGAGGAAAAGAACAGTTGGTTCGATCAATAATGCCAAATGGCAGTACAAGAAAAGACAAAAGCGTATACAAAGATGCTGCAAAGATGTACCCGAAAGGCCAGTGAAGAATACAGAGAGAAAAGGGATATAGTTAAACAGCTCTGTAGACGTAAAAAAAGACAAAAGGAGAGGGAAGAACTGCAAAAAATGCTAGAGGAATTTGAAAAGAAAAGAAGTAAAGCCTTCTATGGTCGAGTAAAAACAATAAAGAGAGGGTTCCAACCCCGCACATGTTTTATAAAAGATAGAGAAGGCAGACTCTTGGCAGGTGAGGAGCAAGTTATTGGTAGGTGGCAAGAATATTTCAGAGAATTGTTTAACCCAAATTTAAGCACGGAAGAAACGGGCTGGGAACTGGGAATAGATCAGGAAGATGTAGATCTGGAGCCTCCAGATCCTGAAGAAGTGCAAGATGTTATCATAAGCCTTAAGAATAATAAAGCACCAGGCATTGATGGAATCCCTGCTGAAGCGTTCAAATCAGGAGGAGAAGCACTACATAAAGAGATCTATGAACTAATACTTGATATCTGGAGGAAAGAAGAGATGCCTGAAGAATGGAAGGTGGCTGTCATTTTACCAATTCATAAAAAAGGGGACAAGCTAGACTGTCACAACTATAGAGGCATTGCATTGCTAAGTACAATATACAAGGTGTTGGCAATCTTACTTATGAAGCGAGTAGCAAAGATAGCAGAAGATGTCCTTGGAGAGTATCAGTGCGGATTCCGCCCAGGCCGATCCACAATAGACCAAATATTCTGCATGAGAATCATGCTTGAAAAGTGCTACGAGTGGAATGTCGGGCAACATCACCTCTTTATAGACTATAGACAGGCTTATGACAGTATAGATAGAAATATACTGTATGAAAAATTAAAAGTGTTGGGATGCCCCATGAAGCTCATCAGGCTTATCAGGATGACCCTGCAGGACAGCAAGGGAATCGTAAAAATTCAAGGAGGAGTGTCAAAGGAATTCCACATACAAAAAGGTGTTAAACAGGGAGACCCTCTTTCCCCAGTATTATTTAATATGTTGTTGGAAACAGTCATGAGATCGATCCGCACAAAAACTGGAGGATGCATATTTGATAGAATGACCCAGCATCTAGCATTTGCGGACGACGTTGTTATAACAGGCAGAACTGTTAATGCACTGCTGGGAGCATTTGAAGAGAGCGTAGAAGCTGCAAGGAAAACTGGGCTGGCCATAAACATGGAAAAAACGAAATATCTGGTGACCGCCAAAGGGGAAGCTGAGAGTAGGTACATTGAAGGGGCTGGATATCGCTTCGAGAGGGTACCCAAGTTTAAGTATCTGGGAACGGTCATAACGGAAGATAATAAAATGCTAGAAGAAATCAGAGAAAGAGTAACAGCTGGAAACAGATGCTACTGGTCGCTGATGAAAATCTTCCGTAGTCAAGACATACCCAGAGATCTGAAAGTAAGAGTCTACAGGACGATTTTGCAGCCAGTGGTAACGTACGGTAGCGAATCCTGGACGCTTACTTTAAGTGGGGAAAGAATACTTAATATATGGGAAAGAAAAATCCTCCGAAAAATCTACGGCCCGACTAAAGAAGGAAATCTCTGGAGAATGAAGACGAACGAAGAGTTGAAGAAATTGTACGAGGGACCAGACATAGTTGCCACCATAAAGAAGAGAAGGATAAGATGGCTAGGCCACGTACAGAGGATGAGCAATGAACGCCTTCCAAAAATGATAATGGAAGGGAACCCAGGTGGAAGAAGGGAGAGAGGTAGGCCGAGACTGCGTTGGCTGCAGGACGTAGAAGATGACCTTCGGACTCTCGGCGTTGTGGAATGGAAAAGGGCTGCAGAGGACAGGTCTGAGTGGAGAAGAATAGTGGAGGAGGCCAAGGTCCTGCAAGGACCATAGCGCCATTAGATGAAGATGATGATGATGATGAAGAATGTCGATAAAAGATCGCTGACGGCTAAAGGGCCGTAATTTTGCGGCATCCTAGTACATTTTCTAAATTGCCGAAAGTGGTACCTAATAGATTGTTTATATCGCCGTGAACTTGGGTTTTTTTAGTTTATAAACTAAAAATGTATTGCTTTATAAACTGGATTTCATATTCCAGGATTAATCCGGTCCAGAAAAAAATAAAATAAAACCTTGATTAATCTGTAAACATCACCAAGGGGTCGAATATGTGAGGTTTAACTTCGCAAAATAAGATTTTGTTTAAAATCTTAACACCATAGGCAAACAAAAAGGAATAAAAAGGTTCGAGGTTAATATTACTGAGAAGAAATAAAATTCACAATACACATTTTCTTCTTCCGTATGCGTATTACATATAAAGTATGAGTGCATGGTAAACATTTGTTAATGTTGAAAGGACAAGTCATTAGTAGAATTCAATGCAAAGTTTGTTTACCATATGTGGATTATCTTTAGAAATTACATTATAGACAATATTGTCTTTATACAAGTAAAAATTCGTAATACCCCGTACACTTTTTCCCACTGGTTTTAATGCTTTTGACGTGAGAAGATTTGAGCAGCAATCTTCAGTTGATCATTTTTCAAAATTACAGTTTTTTTAATAATTTAGATTCTCGGTTCGAATATTTTAAAGAGTTTAAATAGTTCTTTTGACTCCTACCAGACGCTAATTCTATAAAACATCTCACCCCTTCTCACTTACCTACATACTTCTCGTATTCTCATTAGCGAACCTTGTTATGCTTCAAATTTCTTCAATACATCTAATGTTATATGTAACTTATTTTATCTAAAAACGATAAAAACGAGATGTAGTCACAAAGAAAAATCACGTATTTCGAAAATGGTATCGGGTTACATCATTTTTAGTTGTTCATTCTAATTCAGTAAGGTGTGAAATATGTCTGATATCTTTGTCACTGACAGTGATCTTCTGTTCAGGTTTCCCAGGGGTTAAGGTTATAAAAGTGTAAGATGAATGCCTTGAAAAAGGTAATAAATGTTGTGGCAAATAGCTCGTAACTTTTATCAATTTCTGATTTTATTTGCACATTATGTATATAGAGCTTGTAAATAATGAAAATTAATCAAATGACCACGATTAATTTACCATTAATAATAATATTAAAATTTAATGTGTTGAAAAAACTTTTGCCTTCATTCCGATATTAATAAAATGTCATAGGACTAAACAATTTTTGGTATAATGTTATAATAATCTTAAAGAGAGATTGATGTATGAATAGAGTTTCAAGTTAATTGTTGGAAGAAGTGGTTTTTATGTTCATATTGAATATTATAAAAAGGCTAATTCATGGTTAGCCTACTAGTTTCAACAAAACTAAGGGAAATTAAGATTCCTAAAAGTTCAAATTTCAATTATAGGCTTGGTTATGTCTAGAATTGGTAGTGATTTGGTACACACTTAAAGACTCAGTTCTCAATTTTTAATTACTCTTATTTAATCTTTTATAATGGTTTCTAATTACTTGTAATTAATGTATCAGCCGTTTTCACAACAAATTACTGATTATTCTCAACGAACCATTAATATTTTTTTGAGTAAAGTGTAAGCCTGAAACAAACCTCATCGTATTTGTATAATTTTTCATTTGTTATCCTTTTTAATCATGCATTATTTTGTTTTGATATCTGAAATACTTTTCGGAATGTTAATTTAAAATTACACTACAACTATTTTTTATATAATGACAACTGGAACAAGTAGCATTATATTATATATTGACACAATTTAATTTGTAATTTCGTAAGTTTCATAAGCCCACTTTTGTTATATCTATCGCCATCACTTTTACTCAGCAATTCTTAAGAAAATCTATATAATAACATCAAAACGCTTCAGGTAGCAACATTTCGAAAATATATGTTCAAATTTATTCATATATATTTTGGAGAAAGGAATATAATTTTTTACTAAGAATTAAATTAAAATGTGATCTTGAGTTATCAGTATTCATTTATTTTTTCTGATCATCCAAATTGGGAATCGAACATTTGGAATATAATTGGTGTGTTTTTTTACTTCTAATATAGAGGGGAAGAATTAATTTGCACATCTGCTTTTTGTCCAAAAATTACTAAAAATTTTATTGAAAATAAATTACCTGATCATTGTGATAAGCAACATACTCAGTAATTGGTAACTTGTCAATGCTAAAACTATTTAACAACAAATTTTGAAAAATTATCATGCTGAAACTTATTCATTCAGCAATACTGCCTGATTGCAGACTTGTTACTTTGTTTTCAGTTTGTTATCTTCTTAATACAGCATCCCTTGTTCTAATCCAAATTCATAATTTGGCAAATGTGCTATAATTAACGATAATCTCATTTAAAATGGAATTGTATTTTACCTGTGAAGTTGATCCCATTAGATACAGTCTCATAAATCAAAAATCCCATTATACATTGCACAAACAACAGGTTGTTTTCCAAAACAATTTAAATCTAATGTGTTTTTTACAGACAACTGGTTTAACTGGGCTTGCTGTTTGCAAAGACCCCAATCGAACTTTGACCCTTCTTTATGGAAAAATTCTCAGAGCTTTGAAAAATATTCCTCAAGAAGCTGTTTATAGAAAACATACAGAAGAACTTATTACTCAAAGAATGAATATTGTACAAAGTGTGAGTAAAAGTTTATTTACTTATAAACTTTAATATATTTTATTGTTTAAAAACTTTGCCATTTATTTTGTCTAGATATTATTTTGATTTTACATCTGGTTTGTAATGACAATTCTTTCCATATTCATCTAGAATTTAGAATATTGTTTGCCTTCCTGCAATTAAATTCATTCAATTCAATTAAATTCATTCGTTAATTCATTCAAGGGCGGCCTGGGAATAACCTGGATCCTGGCCGATCGGGATGGGGGACGTTGGCAGCAGGGCATCCCTCTGTAATGTAATGTCTTCAGGAAAGCTTGTATTGCGGGACTGAAGGCACACTGCGGGGGCGGATGGCTCTATAGTCGTGGTGAAGACAGCATGTCTAGGGGAAGAGGACCTCGATTAAAAACCCTCCAGGTTGGGGGTTGGGAGTCGGGCTAACTACACGACCCCGGAAAAACAATAATAGTTCCGAACACTCAACGAAGAAATAGCCGGACTGGCTTAATGGTAGGACCCAGACGTGGATTTGGAAAAACCTTGACTCAAGCGACATGGAATGTAAGAAGCCTTTTCCAGGTCGGGGTGAGTCTTAACCTCGAAGAGGAATTGTTAAGATATAAGATAGATATAGCGGCAATCCAGGAGATAAGATGGAAGGACACTCCAATGGTGCAATTAAAGAATTATCTCCTTATTAACAGTGGACACAGGCGAAACCAGGTGGGTATGGGCTTCATGATAAGGAATACCATAAAGCACTCCATTCTGAACTACGGAGCGGTCAGCCTACGAATTTGCATGATCAGGATTAAGGGAAAATTTTTCAATAACTCCATTATAAGTGTGCATGCCCCGACAGAAGATGCAGACGAAGAAGCGAAGGATGCTTTCTATTCCCTGGAAAGAACGTATGATGCCATGCCACGACACAACGTGAAACTGATCCTTGGGGATTTCAATGCTAAGCTGGGCAAAGAAGATTTCTTCAGACCTACGATAGGACCCAATAGTAAGCATCAAGAAACTAATGAGAACGGGTTCAGGCTAGTGGACTTCCCAATGGTAAGAAGCATGTCGGTGAGCAGCTCCTACTTCCCGCACAAAGACATACACAAGGAAACTTGGGTATCTCCAGACGGAAAGACGCGTAATCAAATAGACCACATCTTGATACAGTCCACTTGCCATGCCACAGACATAGAAGATGTGCTTCGCTGCCGAGGAGCTATATGCGGTTCGGATCATCACATGTTTAGAATCAATTACAAACAAAGGATTACAACGAAACCTAGAGGTAGAGCCGAAAAGCCCTCTCCGAAATTAAATGTGGAGCGTATGAAGGAAGAGACCGTGAGGCAGAGCTTTGTCGCGAAAGTCGCAGAAATCCTAAAAAGGAACAAAGGCTTTAATGACATATCGATCAGGTGGACTAATCTGAAAGAGGAACTCAAGAAAGCAGCAGAAGAACTTGGAGAGAGACACAGGCCGGCAAGGAACGACTGGTATGACGCTGAGTTCCAAGCCAAGCTGGACACAAGAAATGAGGCAAGGAGGAGAATGATCCAACACCACACTAGAATGACCGCCCAAAGCTACCGTGACAAAAGAAATGAAGCGAAGAAGTTATGCCAGCGAAAGAAACGGCTTAGCGAACAGATTAAATTAGAGAAAATAAAAGAAGATTTTGAATCCAGAGACCCCCAAAGGTTTTACAGAGGCGTCAGGGAAGTGAAAGAAGGTTTCAAGCCGTGACTCAACTTCTGCAAAGATAAACAGGGAAATCTGTTAGTTGGGAAGGAGGAAGTAGTTACCAGATGGGCTGAGCACTTCCAGGAGCTTTTAAACAATTAATTAAACTTTTAAACAAGGACCAGGGAAATGCGCAAGAGGAGAAAACATAGGAAATGGACTCAGAGGAGCCGGACGAGTATGATGTGCCCCCGGACAAAGAGGAAATTATAGAAATAATGCTCGGACTGAAGACACAAGGCGTCGGGGATAGATGGTATCCAAGCTGAACTCCTCAAGTATGGTGGCGAGGAAGTATGGGACCGAATGTACCAGCTCAGCTTCAACATCTGAATGGAGGAATGGATCCCAGAAGATTAGAAAGTGGCGGTATTGTGTCCTATTTACAAGAAGGGCAACAAGCTTAGCTGCTCCAATTACTGAGGGATTTCTCTGTTGAATATTGCCTTCAAAATATTGTCCTCGGCAATCAATAAAAGACTTGTGGCCCACATGGAGATGGAAGTTGGAGAGTATCAATGCAGGTTCAGGAGGGGAAGGTCTACCATAGATCAGATATTTACAATCTGCCAAGTGTTAGAAAAGTCTCTGGAATTTAATGTTGATCTGCACCACCTATTTATAAATAGCCAGTAGGCATATGACTCGGTGAATCGGCAGACTTTAATGAGAGACCTTCTCTCCCTTGGAGTGTCGAGGAAGCTAATTCGACTTATTAGAATGACCATGCAGAATACGAGATTTCGGGTTAAATAGCAAGGGATGCTCTCTGAAGAATTCCCGGTTGAATCTGGAATAATGGAGATACCAAGGCTACCACCCTCTTCAACCTATGCATGGAGAAAGCAGCCAGAGCCATCAGAACTAATCCGGGAGGCACTATATTTGATTGCTTAACACACCACTTGGCATATGCAGATGATATGGAAATTGTCGCCAGAACCTTGCCAGCGCTGCAGGGAGCTCTGGGGGAATTCAAAATGGCAGCTAAGATCCGAGCTCTTTCGAACGCATTCACGAAGATAAAACAGTTTACATGATTGCTTTCATAGAATTGTTAAACTCCTTCCGAAATTATTTGGGTAGTTTAACGTTGTTGGTTATCAAACTCTTGGTGAGTACGAATTTTTTTTTCTGTTGGCTTAACAGACCTTTAGCTTCCAGACCAGCCTTTTCCAAGTCTGCCTATTTTAGACTACTACTTTTGAGTTAGCTGCATGCAGTTCTGTAGTAGTTATGTTGAGAATAGTTAGATTTTTCTTTTGTTACGATAGGAGCTATAATACACATTTTCATTGGCACTTTTTGCTATTATTTTTTTGGGGAATTAGATAAACATTTCTGTAAATAGAGGATGGGTTACATCGGGTTTCATTATAGCTTAAAGTTTGTCAATTTCAAGTAAGGTCATAACCACAAAAAATAAAAAATTCGACGAAACTGGATTTAGATGAATGTGATACCAACCCTCTTCAAGTAACCATGCGCCCAGGATTCCAAGTTGTCAACGAAGTTGATTGGTATGATACAAGACCTGACAACATTTATAGGGTCATACTTGAATGTGTCAAAGGACTTTGTTTTGGATGTGGCGGAATAATCTCCCTGGAATTGTTTTTTTTTTTTTTTTTTTTGTATAGTTATTCATCAAGTTATAAGACATTTATGAGCAAACCATCTAATTTTGCTGTAAAATTCATCATATTTTTAACCTAGACAAATTCATAAGTCTTTAGCTTACTAATGGGTTTTCTTTTATAATTTTTAATTATTTACTTAAGAGTCCCATTGAAAGTCAAAGCCTACTTTTGAAATTTAATCAGCATGGCTTAAGGATTACTCTGGTCAGTTACTTACTTACTTTAGCGGCTCAACAACCCATTACTGGGTCAAGGCCTCCTGAATCAGCCTTCGCCAGTTGTCCCGGTCAAGTGCTGCCGTTCTCCAGTTCCGAGTTCTAAGGATGTGGCGAGAGTCATTTGCAACACCGTCCTCCCAGCGAAGCTTAGGTCTCCCTATCTTTCTTGTGCCATACAGCTGCCCTGACAGGACTTTCCGAGGGATGTCCTCTTCTGACATTCTAAAAACATGGCCTGCCCACCTAAGTCTCCCGAGTCTGATGGTCTTAACGATATCAGGACCATTTAGGAGAATGCTTAGTTCATGGTTGGTCCTTCTCCTCCATTCTCCATTCTCCATACGAAGCGGTCCGTATATGTAGCGCAAGATTTTCCGCTCGTAGACCAGTAAGCTTTGCTCTGATTTCTTCGAGATGGTCCAGCTCTCGGAGCCATACATCAAGACTGGGCGAATGAGGGTCTTGTACATTAGTAGTTTAGTACCTCTGGCTATCATTCCACTCCGCAGTTGTGGCCGGAGACCAAAAAAGCATCTATTTGCCAACGTGATCCTCCTGCTTATTTCATTTGCCACTTCTCCTGTAGAGTTAACAAGGCAGCCGAGGTAGATAAAGTTGTCTACTTGCTCAAAGGAGTAGTTCCCAAATTGAACGCGTTGCCCATGCCTATCCTCTTGCCCTGTGGCCATGTACTTGGTCTTGTTCTCATTGATAACTAGGCCCAGCTTTCTTGCTTGACCTTCTAGAGCTTGAAAGGCCTCGTTGACAGCTCTGAAAGATCTTCCTACGATGTCTATATCGTCTGCGTATCCCAGCACCTGTACTTGCTTGTTGAATATGGTGCCAGATGTGTCAATCTCGGAATCCCTTATGGCTTTTTCCAAAGCGAGGTTGAAGAGTAGACAGGCAAGCGCATCCCCCTGGAGTACACCCCTTCCATAGTCGAAGTCCCTTGATAAATCATTCTGGATCCTCACCATGCCCCTTACTCCCAGCATCGTCATCCTGCACTGTCTAATTAGTTTCTTGGGTATGCCTAGGTCCTCAAGAGCCTTATACAGTTCCTGTCTACCAATACTGTCGTAGGCATTCTTAAAGTCCAAGAAAAGATGGTGGGTTTGTATTTTGTACTCTCTACCCTTTTCCAGAATTTGTCGGATGGTTAAGATGTGGTCGCTGGTAGATCTTCCTCTTCTGAAGCCACATTGATACCGACCAATGGCCCGCTCTGCATATGGGAGAAGCTTATGATAGAGTATGTTGGACATTATCTTGTGTGCCACTGGAAGGAGTGATATGCCTCTGTAGTTGTTGCAATTCAACTGGTCTCCTTTTTTGTGAATAGGACACATTATGGTTTTCTGCCATGCTGCCGGCAGTTTCTCCTCGGTCCATATGTCTATTATGATGTCTTGAAGGACTCTCACAAGCTCAGTTCCACCGGATTTGAAAAGTTCAGCAGGGAGGTCGTCGAAGCCGGGTGCCTTATTGTTTTTTAACCTTTCTATAGATGAGAGAATGTCATCCTCGTCAGGGGGTTCCCAATTTTCATGCTCCTCCAAGATAGGTGGTACATAATCCTGAGAATCTGATATATTGTGTAGGAGGTTCGCGAAATGCTGACGCCATCTCTCGAGGATTTTCTCTTTTTCACATAATAGGGTCCCGTCAGTATCACGACAAACTGCTGTTCTAGGCTTGAAAGGCTTTCTGCCTTCGTTTACTTTGTGGTAGAACTTCCGAATTTCGTTGGAGTCTTTCAGGGTTTGAATCTCTTCCATTTGCTTCTTCTTCCATTCCCTCTTCTTTTGCCGGTGCAGTTTTTTCTCTTCTCTTCTCCTCCGTTTGTATTCTTCAACGGTCCTTCGTGTCCGCCGCTGTATCTTCCTTACATAAGCTTCGTTCTTAAATTCTGTAGCTGCACTGCATTCCTCATCAAACCAGGGATTTGATGGTACCCTTTCCTGAAAGCCAAGGATCTCTTCAGCCGTGCTATGAATTCCTGTAGAGATTGCTTCCCATTTGTTGTCCAGAGAAAGATTCCCAATCGCTGTCTCTTGTAATATTGTATCGAGCCTGGAGGCATATCTAGAGCATGTTTCTTCTTCTTTCAATTTCAAAGTGTTGTACTTCTTACGCCTCTGTGCACGTTGGGTTTTTATCATAGACATGCGATCCCTTATCTTAGCGATCACCAAGTAATGGTCAGAGTCGATGTTGGCTCTCCTACGGGTCCTCACATCCAATAAGTTGGATCGGTTGCGAGACGTGATGAGTAGGTGATCGATTTGGTTAACTGTGGTCCCGTCCGGTGAGGTCCAGGTTCCTTTGTGAATGTTCTTGTGAGGGAACAGGGTCCCTCCGATAACCAAATCCCTGGAGGCTGCAAAGTTAACCAGTCTTGAACCATTATCGTTTGTGAACTCATGCAGGCTGTGCTGACCTATTGTTGGAGAGTAGGCTGGCTCCCGGCCCACTTTAGCATTCAGATCCCCAGCTACAATCTTAATGTCATAATTGGGGCAGCGGTCGAATGTGTCTTCTAGGAGCTCGTAGAACTCATCTTTTTCCTCCTCTTGTGATGTTTCGGTGGGGGCATGGACACCAATGATTGAGTAATTCTTGAACTTTCCCCTAATTCTCAGCAGGCAAATACGTGGGCTCACTGGTTTAAAGTCAATGACATGTTGCCTATACTGTTTGTGGATAACAAATCCTGTGCCATATTGATGTAGTCTGTCATGGCAGCTGTAATAGACGGTGTGAGTTCTTTTGTCTAATATTCCACTTCCAGTCCACCGGATTTCCTGTATTACGGCGATGTCTATTGAGAATGCGGTCAGCTGGTCTAAGAGCACTTTCAGTGCCCCGGGTCGGTATAAACTGAGTGTATTCCAGAGTCCAATTTTAAAAGTTAACTGGCGATTGTTACGCTCTTTTGGAGCAGAAGGAGTATATGTGCGTGAAGACTGGGACCCCCCCGAATCCGATCGGGTCCCTACGGGGACTAAATATTTGGTCGTCACGTCCATATCAGTTCAGGCTGGCAGAAGCTGACAGGCTTCTCCAAAAAATGTTTTACAGATGGGCTTTGTGAGCTCTCCGATCCAACCCCCAACCTGGAGGACCAGGAGATTTGAAGTCAGGGTTCTCTTCCCCTAGATGAGTTGCCTTCACCACGGCTAAAGAATCCCATCAATCCTCGCAGTGCAGATGTAGCCCTGCAGCACAGGTTAACCTACATATGGTCTCTATGGTGGGCCTTGCCAATGTCATTCATCTTCAGCCCCACCAAAGCGCTGGGTGCGCTGCTGCCCACCACCAGGAGGTTTCGTGTTGGGGTCCTCATCCCCTAGGAGGCCTGCCTTCACCTCGGCTACGAGCACCTCCTGCCTGCCTACGTAACCCTGTAGAAGGGGCCCCCTTACAGGGTGCTACCAGCCGGACCAGCTGGACCCCGGTTTTTTAGCGAGGTGTTACTCCTCGATCCCTCCTCCTTGATCCTGGCTTGGGACAGGCCATGCTTCGGGGCGCAAAGGCCACTACCACACGGGCGGAGTTCTCTGGTCAGTTAATATGAGTTAATATTTTTTGTATAGTAGGTAAGCATGTTTTGTAAGAAAAATAAAATTACACTATAACATTTTGTTTATTTTTCATTTTAATAAATTGTATAGCATATGGGTGGTTAGAGGCAGATGCTATCACTTTTAAGTACTATTGATAGTTTTAAATCGCTAAATCACACAGTTAAACAGCACCTTTGATGTGTTTTGGTTAGTTTGAAAATAAATTAAACATGCATTTCAAATACACAAATAATTTATTGTATGAACATTAAAATAATTAATGGGATTGGTGGGCTTGTGGTTCTACACATTTTATAAAGTAATAATATTATTAACATAATTTTTTTTTTTTCCCTTCGGCTTTATGCACTCAGACCTCATGGGTCTATTGTGCGCCTAAATTGCCTGATTTCTAAATTAGTATGTTTAAAGGGTCAGTAAATTTAAGCAATCTTGTTGGGTTGACCAGGTCATTGGAACTTAGGTCAGGTAAATTTACCTTGCCAAAGATGCTGAATCTTAACCTAAAAAGTCGTTCACACCAGCTTATGATATGGTAAGCTGTTTCATCTTCCTTGCCACAGAATCTGCAGATAGGTGAGTCTGCGAGTTTGAGCTCATGCATATGTTTATGAAGTTTACAGTGTCCTGTATAGATCGCTGTAATTCTTTTGAGTGCTTTCCTGTCCAAGTTCAGTTAATTGTCACTTCTATTAATAGATTAGTTTGTATAGGAAAATATTCGGCGCACAGTTTGGGAAACACTGGTCTAGGTCGATTATGTTCTCCGTCAGGAGGTCCTGAGTACTATATTTCTTCTCCTGGAGCAGACCATCATGAATTGAACCTTTGAGGGGTTATTGAGATCTTGGAAAACCACATTGTGATTCTCATTAGGATACATGGGATATGGTTATAAATTCTCAGCAGGCTGTTTGAGTCACCTCCAGTAGGCTGATGGATTTCAAATTCCCGGTGGGGGGATTTGGACTGTTTGGTCTTCATAGGTGGGCGGTAACCCATTGTGTGTGGTCATCCGTCCAAGCTTGCTAAGCTTTGATTACCTATTGCAAGCTCCTTTGTTCTCTCGGCATTTGCGGCCTAATCTTTCTTGCAATCACGCGATAAAACAGATTCCGGGGTTTCACCAAAGTATAGGTCCATTTCAGAGTTTTAAGAATTGTATTTAATATATCAGATTACACCTATTATATCTTTTATAAAATTAAGTTAAATTAATTATGTATATAAATCAATTACTTTCTGAATTTTAAAAACAAGAGTAGAACCCTTTTGATATTGGAGATTTGGCTTGGAAATATTTGAAAGTAATTTTCAACTACACATAACATCTAAGTTAAAGTCATCATTGACTTGGATTTTAGAAATTTTTGGGGATCGTCCAGAAATAGGGCTTTATCCCCCCCCCCCCCATCTCAATCAAGAGCAAAAAATAAATAAGTTAACTAATATTTATTAACTGACCTATACTACAAGTAGATCTATTTGTTTAAAAATAAATGATCATAAATTGGTTTTATTAAGAGTTAAAGCTTACTAATTTATTTTTATTTCAAAATACACTTTCTAACGCTTTAGAAATAAAACTTCAGCAATAACTAAAAACAACAGAATTAGTTCTGTTTGGAGCAATTGAAAGTGACAACTCAATTACAAGATTATAAAATATTTTTATAATTAGTTAATGTATTCATTATTATCTAATTTACTGTTTACTTTGGTAAGTTTCATATTTATTTCTAAATTATAAATTACATTAAATTTTTATTTTTAGGCAAAGTCTGCCGCTGACATTGAACAACAGATAAATTGTGGTCAAGTTGAAGAATTGGTAGTACAGGCAGAAAATGAATTAAAATTAATTAGAAATTTTATTTATTCCAAGCCTTGGGAACCATTAATTACAAATCCTCCTCCAAATCAGTGGACGTGGCCTCCAACAAAATAATCTGTAATAGCTAATTGTTGTTGTAAAATGTTAGATTTTTTTTTGTCTCGGCTGATCTATCTTTGATAAAATATTTTCTTTCATTAATTGTTTTGTTGTGTTTTAATAAATTATTAGCTGAAAAATCCTATCCCTTTTTATGCATTGAAGTTGTTTTTGTTCCTTAATGAAATCTGTATAGTTGATTAGAACTTTTGTTATGAAATAAGTCTAAACCTACAATTTTATCTGTTAAAAAAAAAAAAGTATTTTATATATTAAGCTGAAATTGATATAAATTTAAGGATTAGTTTCATGAATTATCTAGGTTGTTAGATTCAAAGAGGTGTTTAGATTCTTGGGGTCTGCGGTCTACTGAGTAATAGAGTCATCACATCACAGAGCTTTTAAAACCAATTCTCAAAAAATGGATGAGAAAAATGTTTGTGCATTAGTTTTTTTTTACCTTTGTTTCTAAGTTTTCCCCCTTGGGGACAGCAGGCCCCCTTTGCGAATGTCCGTCCATGTTATATCCTCCCCCCCCCTGCTGCAAAATTTGGACATCTACTTGGGCCTTACTTTTTTGAGCACCTACTTTTTTTATTTTACTCCTAATGGTAACCAATAATTCTTACTTTCACATTCATATATATGAAAAATTTAGGAAGGTAAAGTATTGAGATCGTGAAAATTTTTCGATTTCCAGTTTTCTACTGTAATATATGTTTTGGGGTCCCCTGAGTGCAAATAACCAAGTCTTAGTAGATGCTCTGTGTGTGTGTGTGTGTGTATGTGAACAGATTAGTTCACAAATTATAAACCATATGAATCTGAAATTGGGTATGATATGACCCGATGTGACAGCGAAAATTGCCCCCAAACAGAGGGGGCACTTTATTTCATAAATGTTATCCCATTTTTATGTTTATTTCGATTTACTCAAAAACAATTTTGAATGATCTCGTCATGTTTAATGAGAATCAAGTATTCTTCAATATCAGGTAGGTTTTATCATGATAGAAATGTTCTGAGGGGGCTTAAATGACAAAGTAAAAAAAGATGTTTTTCCTATAAAGTAATTTTGATTTTGTTTATATGGATAAATTAACTTTCACTATGCCTAAATATAAGAAATGGATAAATATGGAAAAAAATCATTAAACATCTGCAGGAGTAAAGAAGAAAAATGTTCCTACAAATCTTAACAGGTTGTGTCCACACATGTGTGCACATATATCACTTTTGATATACCACACAGGTTGTGTCAGTACCCCTTTGATGACAGACCATTGTTTATCGGTAAAAGCGTCAGCCTCAAATATTTTGGCTTTTCAATTTTTTTGTATTTTTAAATGAATAATGCCCTTAGGTAGTTATTATGCCCTAAACATAAAACTGGTTGTTCAGATCGCAGTTCTTCTTAAAAGAAGGTAATAATTTCATTCAAAACTGGTGCTGTCAGTCACGTGATTATTAGAAAAGCAGGTCATTACCTTCTCTCAAATTTTCTGCCAAATCCGCCCCTGATGTTGCTGCATGGTGGATGTATAAGAGTGAGATAGGGTGACAATCTTGGGCCTCTGATTTTTAACTTAATTTTTTAAATGCATAAATCACATAAGAAACTCAAAAGTAAAGTGCTTGTATTGTCCAGGCATGGGGGGGGGGGGGGTAGGTAGGAAAAATTTTTGTCTAGAGTGGGGCAGACTTGTAAAATTTTTATGACAAGGGGATATTTTGACCATATAAGGCTCAACTAATTGTATATAACGATATGTAATTGTACATACGAATAAAACTTATTGATGTTTGAAAATTAAAATATGTTTTTATATAACTCTTAATAAATATAGTAAAGTAATGCGAATTTATTTAATGTGTAGCTTTTATCTCTCATTTAGTTAGCTTTTATTCTAGGGGAGGGGGGGGAGACAGCTGCTCTCCGCTACCCCCCCCCAGGGGACGCCCATGGTGTGGATCATCAGCCTTAAAAGACATGTGTCCTTCGCTCCCTCCCCAAATAAAAATGGAAAGTCTGGCTTATGTCATAAAATATTTTATTTTATTGCTATCTCTGATTTTAAATAGGAACTTATGTGTATTTATGTTTTATTTTTTGTGTTGCAAAAGTTCTTAAGATTATTGTTACTTTGTTAGAATTATCTTATTTAAAGGTGAAGCTGGTGATTTTGGGCAAAAGGAATAATTTAATTTAATAAGGGTTACATATATGAAATAATGAAGTGAAAATAATATTTATATTTACTATTTTTACATTTTTTGTTGTAGTTACTTATTAATAAATAGTAGGCATCAGCTCTCAAATAATCAATTGGCATAATAAATATATCTACATTAGCGCCATCATCAAAGAGCTCTAGATAACATAAACTACATAAAGATTCTTAATTTGAAGCATTTATATAATTTATATCATTATGGATATTTAAATGAACAAAAGACAAGAAGTTCAAGAATAACCTTGAATTATATCTTACTTGAATTTTAGTACCAAAATGTTACATTATCTTACAACCTCATTTTCACTGTTGTTTAAATTTTATAGACATACAGGATAGCGACTGTTTCAATTTCAAACTTACACTGACTAAATTTGAGCAATAAGAGGAATTGTAGTTATTCAAGCATTTAAAAATCTAATAAATACATTTTAATTTATGAATGAACACATTATCTTCTATCTGCACTTAAATTATATTCTGTTTAATTATATACACCCTTAATGAAGTAGTAGTCAGGAGACAGAGTATTCAATTGAGACTAGTTTTGGATAGGAGGTAAGCGCATTCTTCTATGAGTTCTGGCACTTCTTACTGGGGGAAAGGAAAATGAAACATGCGATGGTGGGCGTATTAGAGCTGTAAGCCCGGGGAATAACTGTTCTGTTTCTGCTGGTGTAAGGTTGTGTCCTCTGTTTGACGATAATGTTCTCTCTTCACCATCTTCTTCATCATCTAGAATTTTACTGGTGATACTGTTGTTATCTTTGTTTTCAGAATCAATAGATTCATAGCTTTCGGTGCTATCTTCTGAACTGGATTCCGTGCTTCCGTATTCTTCTTCTTCACTACTCTCTCCTTCAGAATATTTTTCAGGCTCGTCTGTTGTCATAGCTGTATAAACCATCGTTTGAGTACTGCTTTCATTTGTAGGTTTATCTGTTCCAGAATAGTTGGTATGATTTTTATCAAAGGTTTCTGCATATTTTTGCGTTGAAGCTATTTCTTCCAGTGTTGTTTTTGTCTGAGTGACTTCCATGTTAGCTGTAGTTGTTTCTTGTTTTGGAACTTTACTAGTGGTAGTAGTGGTTGTTTTCTTAATCTTGGGTTTAGTCGTGGAGCTGGTTAATTTTGAAACAGTGGGTTTCGTTGGTTTATCTTTTGAAACTGATTGGGATTGAGTGCTGGAGGTGATTCCTGATGGTTTTGATGAGGTTTTAGTTGGTTTTTTATTAGTTGAAGAACCGAAGAAACCTCCGAGAAATTCATCACTCAATGCGCTGAAACCTGTGTAGTCAGCATCTCCTGAATCGACATCATTTTCAGTTTCATCTTCTTCATCATCGTCATCGTCATCGTCGTCATCATCATCACTCAATCCAAAATCGTCATCATCGTCGTCGTCATCATCATCATCACTGAAGCCGTAGTCGTCATCATCCTCATCTTCTTCTTCATTAGTTGGCACCACTGGGACAGGTCTTCCCGGTTCGAGCTGTGGAATGGAATAAGCTAATATTACAAATGATTTATATACTGGACATGTAAAACTACTCTCTAAAACCTATCAAATATTATAAATTCATCGGAATATATAGAAATATAGCCAAAACTAAGGTCGTTTGTTTTTAATAAAAAAGTAGGGGAGAGCGGGGTTGGTTGGCATAGGGGGTAGGTTGGCCATTGGCCAATAGTTTCCGTCACACCTGTTGTGAAGGCCCCACCATTGTACCATGTGACCCGCTCAACCTCGGGAGTCTTGTCCTGAGTTTTCAATCCGATGCTAACAGTATAGATAAGAGTGTGTTTCATTGATTGATTTTACAACATGTAAATAAATTTTTATATTTTCATTAAAGTTGGTTTAAAGGCATGGAAAAATATTTGACTCCGATTCTGTTCATATAGCCCCAAACTCCTTTGAAAAACCTAACCTTTCGACTAACCAGTTTCTTGTTTGATTGTTTTCCCCTGTCCTGGCAGTCATCATTCATATGATCTCTCCTGTGGGGTTAGTTGGTATTTTTTTTCTCAACATAATATTTAATACTAAGATAATAGAAAATTTAAGAATTCGTCAATCCAGAGTATGCCAATTAACCCCATATGTGGGGAAGGTTGGCCTAGAAGGTGGGGTTGTTTAGCCATCTCATTCAACTACTGCCTGACACATATTATTGTTATTAAAAGCTGCACTATAATGGTATAATAATTTTGAATAGGTTTTTAACAGCTTTTAAGGGTAAATAGAATGACAATAGAAGAAGATAGAAGTTTAGACTGTCTTCAATTTTTGCATAAAAAAAATTGCTCTCATCTTCCTCGCTGGATCTAAAGACAATTGTTAGTTTCACCTTTGATTATGTTAACCTTGCTTTTGTGAATTGCTACTGCGCCAAAAAAAAAGTTGAAGAGAGCCAACTAACCCCACAGGAGAGATCATATGAAAGATGACTGCCAGGACAGGGGAGAACAATCAAACAAGAAACTGGTTAGTTGAAAGGTTAGGTTTTTCAAAGGAGTTTGGGGCTATGTGAACAGAATCGGAGTCAAATGTTTTGCCATCCCTTATAACCAAATTTACTGAAAATATAAAAATTTACTTAAATGTTGTAAAATCAATCGATGAAGCACACATTTCTCTACACTGTTAGCATCAGACTGAAACCTCAGGACAAGACTCCCGAAGTCGAGCGGCACACATGGTACGATTATGGCACCTTCGCAACAGTTGTGGTGGAAATTATAAGCCAAAGGCCAAACTACCCCCTATGCTAACCAACCCCGCTCTCCCCTACAATATAGAAATATAGCCAAAACTAAAGGTCGTTTGTTTTTAATAAAGAAAGTGATATTTAAATATTTTCTGAAGTAATTAAAATAAAATAGGTATTTCATAAAATATTTGCACTCGTGCTTTCATACATGGATATTAATTTACGGAATAGATGATAGACCAATCAAACTAGGTTATATTTTGATGTGAATCCAAGAGTTTTGAAATTTTATTGTGAAATTGGTGTATGGCTGACAGATGTACCAACGAATCTCATGCTGGAGAACTTAGAGTAAAGGCCAACTAATTCTATCTAAAACTGGTCTGCTGGTGCTTAAGAAAAAGTCAACTAGCAACAGATGCTACTTAGTAGCTATTGGCCATGTTATATGCTTAAGTAATTATTATTAAGACGATCTGATATACCCAAACACTTGTGACTATACGAGTATTCTAAAGGACACCTTGAGAATAGCTATGGGAAACCGATTTTATTTTTTATTTTCAGCGTATTATGAATTCAGGAAATCACGGGGATCATATTTATATTGTAGTAGAGTATTAGACTACAGTAATGAAACTATCATAATATAATAATAAGTATTGCAATATTAAAACAAACAAAATTTTGTAGATTTTATGTCTTAATCTCAATCTTTCTGCAGCTAAAGGGTGTTTTAAAAGATAGCTTAAGTGCTGTTATTTTTTTTCGATTTTCACGTAAGCAATTGGTGTGTGCTCTGATGCATTTTACTGACAAGAAATGTAAACAACTTTGTTTAAAATTTGAAATTCAAATGTCAGCGCAATATGAGTTGAAATTGCCGTATGAAATTGTAATAGAATTTTATTTAAAGTTTTTAAATGGTTGTCTAATAAATAAACTAGTATTTAAGAAATAGGTAAAAAAAATGTTTAAAAAAATTAGCGGCTACATACAAAATTTCTTTCATCAAGCATTAGTTTTGAGTCCCTTAAAACTAGGGTTTACTAAAATTTCATCTGAGAATCATTTAAATCATATAAAAATAAAAGCTGCTATCTCAATATATTTAGTTATAAAAATCATAAGATTTTTTATGTATAACAACGAAAAATTCAAATTTTGAGTGAAGCATAGGAAACCTTAAATTGCGGTTGCCATTGGCCCTCAAAATCATACTTGCATCAGTGGGTAAGAATTGGCAGGACCAGAAAACTGTTAGCTTTTTTTGTAAAACTAATATTTCTTCCATCAAGCCCAAACGATAGAAGTAAATGTCAAACACATTATATATATAATTTCAATCTCTGATCTATCTCATATATGTTTCTGTTTGGACAAAAACTAATGCTATTAAAAATAAATTATAAGATTAATATTTCGATACCTTGACACCCTCTGGTCCAAATCTAAAGCAAGAGACCCGCAAAGCTGCTTCTAGATCTTCAAGAGAGCGAAGTTCGAGCGCAAGGCAGGCTTTGAAGTGATCACCATCTCTTGTTATTCCATAAACCCTTCCACAGAATTTGGAAACTCCTCCGGGAAGAGGCATACAAACAGGATTTGGCCTTTTTCCTAAACATTTTGTTAAATAAATTCCTTCATTGTTTAAAATAATCTTTTACTTCTGTCTGTATTTTTTGAATTGATAAATAACATTTTTTTTTTAATAATAAAATTATTGCTTAAAATAAATCCAGAAAACCACTAATTTTTTATACAATAACTATAAAACAGTTCTAATTTTACAGGAACAGAAGTAGATTTAGTTTTCTGAAACAAATTTTTGGAAATATTATTAGCAATATAGATGGATAATGCACCGTTACAAACCAAGAATTTTAGAAAAAACCAATGTGTTTTATACTTGTATTAAGTTTTAAAAGGTAAAGAAAGTAATGACTAATAATTCTGTTATTTAATAATATCTACTTATAATTATAATTTTTTTTACAGAAAATAAATTTTATATAGAAAAATGCATGGACCCGAGGTTTTCACCTTAAAAGTAAAAAAAAAGTAACCAATTGATTTACTTGAAACTTTTACATAATGCAGCCAAATAGTGGTCATGTCTACTTTTTGTGTTTGCTATCCCCGATATAAAAAATTTTATAACGGACAGAAAAAAATATATTTTCAGGTTTTTTGTCCATTATTTTAATGGGAAATGTTAGTTTTCTTTCTTCGCTACAAAGTCAAAAACAAATTACGGAAATAGGGTAATTATTAACAGAGTTACGACCTTTTCTATTTTTGATTACATTTTTTTCGTTTATGTTATATATAAAAATGCTAGGTTCTATGTTTGTTACCTTAAAAGTCGAAAAGGAATACACAATGTTCCTTCCTGTTCAGTCGAGGTGGGTAACTATCTTTATGTATGCAACTTAAAAAGTTAAGTTTAAATGCCACAATTTAATTTAGGCCATTATGTAATCTCTCTTTATAGTTAATTTCTGCACAAAGTAAAGTGATAAATGGAAGCTATGTAATGTTGGCCTAAATTCTTGTAATATACATTAGTATATTGTATATATAATAAATGTAATAAATATAAGCATATGTAATGAATATTGATACAGATGATAAGTTGTTAGCTCATCATCACTTGTGATATCAACCATATTCTTTTAATAACTGTTACAGATGATTAAAAATATCAATTATTATTATTTTACCTGCTAATGTAATATTTCTCAGTACTTTTTCACCAAATGTCATCGTAAGCCTCATTGAATCTTCATTAAGATAGGCCACAGTAGCACAACCTGAAATTATATCATTTTTTATTAAACACTAAAAAACTATGCTCAGTTTTAAAATGCATTAAAAAAAAATTATTTAATCTACTTTTTAATCCAACAAAAATTCTTTGTAAAATATTTCTTTTTGTATTTTCAATAATAAATGAAATATTATATAAAATATATAAATATTACCTGGTCCTTTGATGGAAACAACTGGTAGGGAAAAGTCCCTACAGCAATTACACATCAGGGTGGAGCATTGGCAGTAACGGTTTTGCGTCTGTTTGCCAACTCCTTTTACTGCTTTTTTGGGATCTGAAATAAAAAAAAAAAAAAAAAAAATTAGTTAAGCCATTAGCCAGCATTCAAACCACAGAGATGTGACATTTACTGCTCAGACACTAACTAAAGACCTCTTCAATTCAATTCCTTATGAGTTCCGCACCGAAACGGTAAGGCATGAGTCAACTATCAGTCAAAATTAAACATTGAAGTAAGAGTTCAGTCATTCCATTTTTACTACATGTAAAATAAATCACGTAGCTTATTGCCTCAATTATATAATATCTTTTTGCAATCAACTTGATGTAACTTGTTTTGTGACATAAAAGGAGAGCCAATCATCACCGAAATACTGCCGCGCTTTTGTTCACGTTTGAAACAATAGGTATATGAGCCTTGCAGATAAATAAGGTCACGGTTGGTTGATGATTCCGTTCTTCTCGAAGGTGTTAACAAGGACCCAAGCAACTATTGATTTTTAACATTACTAAATTTTAATACTAAACATTAATCAAGAATGGATGCCTAGTTTGGTTAAAAAAGAAGTATCAAGGTCCCAAAAATACCGGGCGTTAAAAACTTTTAGTTGACAAAAAAAAATTGCAGTAAATTTTCATGGGTTTTCGAAAAACTGGAGAAATCATTTTGAATGGCAAAAGTGGAATGAATGTAACGAACCATGAACCTTATTTATTAATTTTTTTTTAAGTGGAATGAATGTTTCACTAATTTTTGAGGTATATGGAAAGACGAATAAATAACTAACGAAAAAGGCACGATATTTAAATTATTATTTTAAAAATATTTCCTATGACTTCAAATTTTGAAAAACATTTTTACAGTATAAAGTGTCATTAATAAAATAAGAAAAAAACAATTAACTAGGATGTTTAATGAAAAATGCATGTGTTATATATGCGATTACATGATTTTGAAGAAAACAAACAAAATGCCAACAATCCGTACTTAATGTCATTAATTCTTTGATGCGCGGTCATAAGGGCTTAAGTCACTATTTGAACATTTGGAGATTATGTCGTAAAATTATAGCACGAAATCAGAGCTACGGGTTGGTACTAAGGTCTTAAGTCAAACATTATTGTTTTATAAAAATAACAATTACAAATAATATCAGTAATTAGATTTTACATATTGTTTTGAACTTTGCTGTTGCTCTCCTGAAAAATTCAAAATTTTGACTTATGCCCTTATGACCGCGCATCAAAGAATTATGCTCGCTAAAAAAATTAAAATGTGGCACCTATTTTAGCTTGTAAAGGTTTTTCTAGACTCTTGTCGTGCCGAAATGGTTTACAGTGAAATTTAAAGGAAAGTTTTCCTCATCGGAAATATACCGTCTTTGAATTGATTCCATACTTCATTTAAATTGATCCTTTAATCCTTTTTTTCCATTCCTTAAGTATGTTGTCAGAAAGACCATTCTTTCTTCTTTAAAAATGCAGTCGTAACTTGATTGAAGTTTTAATTTTTCAACGTTTTTCTCCCCCATGTTTCCTTCTAGTTCCATATTATAATTTAAAAAACAAAACAAACAATGAAACCGTCTATCCAAATGGTTGATATGTAACTATTCCCATGAATGATTTAAAAATTTTAAATTTTAAAATAGATTAATCTGTTTAGTGAACAAGGATGAGAAATAAATCATCTGTGAAATCAGTTCCGTAAAAAAGTAAAGAGAGTTTCTAATCTGAATTTTTTTCTTAAATGCGACTTATATCAATCGATTCACATTTACATAATGTCTCCATTGATAAGAATATTTGTTAAAATTTCTAATTCCATTGTGAGAAGTGATAAAGCGAATTATAATGAAAGTATTAAGTAAATATAGTTGCTAGATTTGGTTACTGAAGGGACGTACTAAAATATCTTTCTACATTTTAAGTTAAAAAATGAAATAAATAAACAATCCAATACGTCTCAAATATATCTTTGAATCTTTAACAACTACACACCTTAGCCCATTCCATCACTAGCGTTAGTGATGAGAATGGGTCTAGGATTTCTATTTATCACGGCGTCTTTCGCGGAGAGTTCATTGTTTGTTTTGTTTATTTAAAGTCCTTAGAAAGATATATTTTCTAAAATGAATAAAGAAATCTGTAGTCTATTGGAATTAAAATTCTGACACTCCTCGTTTTAAAATAACGCTGAATTGGAAATGTCATCTAATATCGGAATAAAATAAATAAAACCCTGTAAAAAACACTTATCAATGACAATGCTAAAACTCAAAACCTCTCTAACAACTCTTCACAACCTCCGATTTCTACTTTCCAATACAGATCTATCCCATATATCCCCATTCTCTCAAACAAAATTAAAAAATCCTTCTCATCGAGTTTCCCACACATGCGCCTAGTATTAAAAAATAACAATAAATTAAAAAATCTTTATACAAAACTCAAAGACCCTGTACCTCTCCTAGACAAGTGTAATGTAGTTTATCGTATCCAGTGCTCCACGCTTAATTGCAACAGTTGCTATATAGGTGAAACCAAAAATTATTTTAAAAAACGTATTTATCAACATAAATACAGTATTTCCACGCGTAATTCGTCTACATCTAAATTAGCAGAACATGCCATTGCCCACAACCATTCCTTCGACTTTGAGAACCCCTCCATATTAGCAACTGTATCTAACCACGACAAACGTCTCCTCTCAGAATCCATTTTCATCCATCTAGAAACAAATAACCCGGTAAATCACAAAACTGATAAAGAGATAATTGTATCCACTTATTCTAACATCTTCCGCATCCTCAAATCCTAGTTTTGATTTCATAGGTACCTGCAATTATCTCTGTACCTTTTGTACTATTATTATTTTTTGTATTGTATGCTTCTTTCTGTATATTTTCCATATTTGTATGCATTGTTACATTATGTATTATCTCATTTTTATGTTATTATTCAGTCCAGACACAACTATTTGTATACAGTACCATATATTTTGTTAGTTTTAAATATTTTTGTTCACTCAGTTGTCATGTGCCTTCACTTCAAAAGCGTTGGATTTCCCCGCCATAAACCTTTGAAGTCGGCAAACTAACCCCCTACCACTACCTCTCACCTTATTTTTACCTTTAGTCTTAGTATCCACCTGGACTCAGTAGGTAAATATCAGATTCTATTTTATCTTGTTAACCAGCCTCTTATTTTAATATTTATGTATACACCATCTTTTATATTATTATCAGTTCTGTAATGTATCCATTTATTGTCACCCTCTAGCATAGATACTCATAAATTTGTTTTCTTTTAGCCCTGATGAAGATCCACAAGTTGGATCGAAACGTTGGCTTACCATAATAAATATCATTGTAACTGAAAATCCTGACCATCATTTAACCTATCGTAATTGAAGAACAGTTGACCATCTCTCATCTCTAAAACCCTGTATGTTTGGTCAGTGGCGGTCCCAGGGGGGGGATTTGGGGATCAATCCCCCCCACCGAAATTTCGACGAAAAAAAATTAGTGGTATGAATTAAAAAAATTGAGTTTTCTAGGGAAGTGTAGTTTAATTTTGACTAGAATTTTTCATATGAAATTAGTTGTAGAAACAGAATTTTGTATATGAACTTAATGTATGAGCATAAGCAAATAAAGTGTGCTATTTTTACGCTGTTTTTTTTTCCTACCGACCAATCCCCCCCCCGAAATTTTTTTCTGGAACCGGTCCTGTGTTTGGTATATAACAGTGAAAACTCTAGATGAATATGAAAAAAATATAAGCGTGACGGGAAGGTTATAGAGGGAGGGAATAGTAGGTACATATATAGCTGCGATTTTTCTCAATAAACTCTGAAACTTACATATGTAATGCAATTCGTAGTTTTTTTTTAACCATACAATTTTCACCAGAGGGTTATATTTGTATTAATAAATATTATAATAAATTAATTGCTTCGTTATTTAAAACATTTTGGCTTTGTATCGCGTAAACAACTTCCCGCTTATCATTCGACAAGCAAATATTTGAGATTTTCAGATGAATGAGGGGACATAGTATATATACAGTACCAGTCAAAAGTTTAGACTCACCCTTAGATTTTGTAAAATAAATAAGCAACAACATTTTATTTATTGGACATCGTAACAACTATAATTTTATTTTTAATTTATTTATAACTAGCTTTAATATCCCGGTTTCACCCACGGAATTTTGAAAACAATGAGAAAAGCCGTGGGTCCAGAAAAGTTCGTTAGGACAGAAATGAGATTTTTTTTTACTCCAACGGTTGATTCCAAAATCTAATGTAAAGCGAGATCATAACGATTTTTATAGCAATAAAGAATATACCCAGAGATTGGCTGTTATGCAATTTTAATATGGACAGGTGTTCGCACCTGGTATGAAAGAACCACTAAGCGAAATTTGGAGAATTTAGGACAAACGGTATGCATTTCTATAAAGAACAAACGAAAAAAAAAAAAAAAAACTATCAGAATTTCATCTTTATTTATATTGATTGTATTCGAAACAATCATATAATTTTTTAAATGTTATCTCTTGAGTTACAATTATTTTTTTAAACTTGAAGATTGTGAATTAAATACAAGTGAGTTTAAACTTTTGACCGGTACTGTATATCTGTAAATTGTGTATATATTTATAAACAATGGTTCACATGTAAATTTTTACATAACGATATGCATATATTCAATTTCTTGAGTGTTGATTTCCTTGTCTCAAAAAAAACGAAGCAAAAGCCTCTCAATTGGATTCTTCAAGCCTGTGAATTACGGCGATGTTAAAAATATTATTATACTTATATCATTCTCAGGTCATGTTTGCATTTAGGCGGTATACATATTCAATCATACTGTAATGTAAGCTGCACTTACGTATCGTTCTTGAAGCAGCGAAAGCGAGAAACAAGAAGATCAAAAGTAGTTCAAACACTGTTGACAGCCGCATCTTGGATGGCGGTTGGTCAGCGCGCTTTAAATTTTACCTGTAAAAACAAAACAACAAATTAACTTCATAAAATCTGTTAAATAATTCTTATGACAATTAACTGGAATTATCTTCATTGATATAATAACACGTAGGGTAAACCATACAGTTATTGGCACTCAGTACAGTTATTGGCACCCCAAATTTAACTTAAAGAAATAGGTAAAAAAAAGTGCTAATTTTAACACAAGATATACATGAGTCTAATGTTTGGAGGGTCCTCTAAGTCATCTATGAAGTAAGACTTTAACAAACTAACCATAGGGAAGATTTCACAATTAAATCCACAGTGTGCCAATAACTAGATTTGGCACTTTTAACAATAAATATTGCCATATTGTAAAACTGTTTTGAACTTTTGACCCAAAAAAACCTCTTGAGTCTTTAAGAGGATAGATAATGAGGAGCTATAGGAAGTTTCTATTTGATCCCTTTATAAAAAGTATTTTTTTTAATTTAACCACAGAAATGTAGTCTTAAGGGTGCCAATAACTGTACGGTTTACCCTTGCATCACGAAACCGATAGTGGAATTTGAAATTATTGAATCAACTTCCATATTACTTATTTTCAAACATTATTGCGGAATTGAGATTGGTTCATGCAAAGGCGTGAATAATCCGAATTTAAGTCGGTCAATTCGCTGAGAGCTGCTATTTTTAAACAAATAACATTATTAAAAAAAAACTTGCATTGTTAAATTATATTTTATTAATGAATTGTGTATTATCCGTAAGGATTTCTATAATATGAAATAGCAAGAAGGAAGTTTCTCACGACCGGGGGTCCCAAAAGAGGAAATGAAGTTTTTTTTTTGCGGGGGGAAGGGAGACTTTCGAATTTTTTTTTGGTAGAGAAAAGGAGGGGCACTCTTGCTTACAATATCTGTAAAAAAAAAACTTTCGTACACAGTAGGTATCTCTTTAAAAAAAAAAGTTTGCAATTGACATATACATGGAGTATTTAAGTATATTTAAGATCTACAATTCATTCGTAGTTGATAAAAAAAATCTGAAGTAATTATTAGAAATAAACTAAAATTATGATCCAAATAGAAAAAAAAAATTAAATGCAATTTATCATTGCAGCTCATAGTGATAACGGCGCACAGTGGTTGAAAATCGACTATTTTCGGAAAAAACCTTGTCAAACCCGATCTGTGAGCCGCAAAAAAATAAAGTTGATTTTATCATAACCACGATTGAATTTCCTACAAGATGAATAGGTTGGAGCCCCGCTTAACCGGCTCTTCGGATTAACCGGCCATGTAAGGAGAATAGAAAAAAAAATCATACATCAATTTACTACTCGAGATCAGCTAGTTTAAGCACTTTTGCTGTTTCATGCTATTAATATCCTTGATAGTACTTGCAATATCATTTAATTTCATGACAACACTCAAGTTAGGTAAAACAATAAAAATCATACATAGGAGCAACTAATTATTTTTTTTGTTATATTTTAATTTTTAACTATTATATGTATTATGATATTAAAATATAAGATTGGGGATATCCGGCTTTAATATAATTTTGATAGGAGATGGTGGGATTGTTCAATATAGGTTTAATAACTACAACTCTATCTGTGAAAATTCAGTCCCCTAATTCATACTAAATAACAGCTGAATCCTCCCTACCTCGAAAAGCTGTTTTGTTTTTTACATACTTCTATAAATCTATCTTACACACAACCTATTATTCTCTTCTTTGGAAACTCTCCACACACAAAATGATTCTAAATCCACAACTAATCCATCATTTTACCGTCCTATCGCACTCTACCTATAAGGGGAAAGTATTTGAAAAACTTTTCTTGAACTGAATTAAGCCTTTTTTGAAAGTAATGAAGTGATACCGAGTCATCAGTTTGGTTTTGAGCAAGCCATTGTTCATTTCGTTTTTAATAACTTTTTTTATTCCTATGAGCTTCCTTCCACTTTCTGTTAAAACGAGGCAAGAAAGTTTTCAAGAAAAATCGGTCTATTTCCACCAAGTTATCCGTGGTCATTTTTATAAACTTATTATTAATAATTTCCAAACACATGCTAAAATCACGGTAGGTGAAAAAGTTGATTTATCGTCAACCTAGTAACGATTCAGACTGACTTTATAAATGATGCTACAGACCTGGTATGTAAGACATGATGTTTTACTGAACGATTAGTAATAACCTAATTCGAAGCACAAGCTCATTAGCGAATAAACTGCATGAAATAGCAAAGGTTAATCAATAAAAAAAATCACACATTTACAGACGCAGGTGGAAGCAGCTAGAATATGTTTTAATATTTCCTTAGGGGTATCTTCTTTAAAAAAATGGATTTTAAAACTGCTCTTGGCTGCGCTTGAAAAATATGGGTTGCCAAAAAAAAAAATTTGTCTTATTTTTATAGCATTTATTCGGGATTTTATTTCTGGGTTAAAACATGGACAAAATAGTACCATTTTTTTGGTCGTATAATATTTGACATCCCTTTTCATGATTATGAAGGAAAATCACACCAAGGAACAAAAATACGAGTAGCAAAAATAATTATAGTGTTACAAATTTTTCGTTGAAAAATAAACTTTTTCAATGATCGATTTTCAAAGGGCCATA
This sequence comes from Aelia acuminata, assembly GCA_911387785.2. Classification (NCBI taxonomy): domain Eukaryota; kingdom Metazoa; phylum Arthropoda; class Insecta; order Hemiptera; family Pentatomidae; genus Aelia; species Aelia acuminata. Next base: position 19,859,942 of record OU426980.1, read on the forward strand.
ACAAGTGTAAAAATTGGAATATCTCCGAATAAATTGATGGAATGTGTCAGGTAACTATTCTATTTATTAATAATGAAAAGAAAAAGAATATTCCAATACCTTAAAAAAACAGGTTTTTTCCGCCTTTCAACCACTGTGCGGCGTATCCAAATTATATTGGGGAGGGGGAAGAATAAATAAAGGAAATCCGATAAATTATACTAAGTATTTTATTTTTACTACGATAAAACAATCCTTTTATTTGAGAAGCAACTTTTCATAGAACAGACATATTTTTTTAGCTATGTTTATGTTAAGGGGGTCAAAGGCCCCTCCGCCGCCATCTGGGGATCGGCGTCCCTGGCCCGTTGATCATATAATATTAAAGAAATATATAATGCTTGAATTAGAGATAAAATATAATCAACATATTTTTTTCGGGTAAAAATATTAAACTCAAGAGAAGCGGACAAAAGCCGGCGTAGGAGAGATTTGAAGGTTAAAGAAAGGTGAAGGGCGAGAGAAAGAGGGCAAGAAGGTCGCTGCGACTCTGTCGGTCTCTTACTCTCATCCCGAACCCAGAAAAATAATTCGAGGGGGGGGGGGGTGCTGACATAAAAAAAATAAAAAAAATAAATATGATAAAATTTCGATAAAATAATATCATAATAATAACGATAAAATAATACGATAATATTTTTTTTGATACAATGAGAACTTTATTAAATTCATAAATGTACGTAAATACTACTATACTAGAATTTTTTAACTATAGCACATTTCTATATTTATCAATATTATTACACTCATTTCAAAGGAAATTTAAAGATAAAAATATATCTTTTAAAGTTTTCATTACATTCAAATTTGGCAGTATGTACCTAACCGAAATTTGAGAACTCAACTTTACGTACATAATAATCGTATATATAAAAATGCAAGGGTCTTATGATTGTCACCTCTAAACACGAAAATTAGCGGATGGATAAATCTGAAACTTTTACAGAATGCTTCTGTTTAGCCCAATAGCTACTTTCTTTTTGTTAAAATTAGGACATTTATTAACCTAATTACAGCCCAATTTAAATTAATGGGAAACATGGGTGGATCCAGCCGATCGTAAAGGGGGGGGGGCTGCAGCCCCACAGCCCTACATTGGGATCTGCTAATCAGCTTTTATACCTTTATGTTCCTTTCCCACAACTAAAATTCTACTTTTTCTGCACATTATTTGTTCTTTAACTTGCTTCCTTACATTAAGGAAAGTCAAATTCTATCTTTAAATGACGAAAAGTTTCCCAAAGGGAGGGGCTGCAGCCCCCACAGACCCCCCCCCCCCTGGATCCGCCGATGATGGGAAAACAAATTCGATTAATGGGAAATTCAGTAATAATTTTACTTATGTTTATTTTACCGTTGTTTTATATAGTTAATTTTATGCACACTTAACTTTAGTTGTACTTATTGTATTTTTCCTTTTTATTTATTTTCACAATATTTTTTTTCATTATATCACAAAATATAATTTCAAATAAGGGTGCTGTAATTAACAACCTTACTCTCGACTTATCCTTTACCAAAAATCATTACAACCGTTCATTTATAATTATAATTTTTGCTAGTCGAAAGAGGAAAATCATGAATATTATTTGGTGCAGGTAATTCTTTACTGTGAAGAGTAATCAAGTTTAATAAAAAATGGTGGATTAATTACTGGAAAGTATAATATGAGTATTTATTATATAGACAAAAAATATAATTTTTTTTAGATCAAAGAAAGTTGAAAACAGTTCTCTTCAATTTTTTAGAACGTGTTTTTTAAAATTATATTATGCTAGAATTTCAAGTCGCAAGATGCTTTTATTCATTAAAGGGAAGTAATTCGAAATTGGCTCAGTAGCATTGTGTAGATTTACCTTGAAAAATAAGGCCTGGACAGTGTAATAGGAGGTTTTTCTTTGAAGGAATCTTTTTTTTTTTTTTTTTTTTTGCGATAGTAATACCATCTGAAAATTTTATTTGGCCGACCACTTGCCGGATAAGATAAGGATGCGTAACAGATTTTAATGCGCAGTTTTCATTAACACGTTCACGCCGGCACGTACCACCGGTGGCTCGCATTGACTGCCTCATAGGGCGGCGTGTACCACCGGTGGCCAGCACTTGACTGCCTCATCGGCCAAATATTCAGATCTTTAACACTTTGATTGCCGAAAAAGAATACCAGAGAGTCACGCTCTCGTTTCGATACAATTTTATTATTTAATTCTCTGATAAGAGAGCAGTTACTCAATTTCAGGGACAAGGCAACCAAAGTGTTAGGAAAGTAGAAATAATTTTTATGTAGCTGAGAATTAAAATAATGAAAATTTAACGTAAATTCGTTTATTTTTATATTTATTTGTATTTGTTTATATATTTACCAGGTCTGCAAGTTTAAAATGTCGTTTATTTCTTAAAATATATACACAGTAATTTAAAAAAAAAGTATAATATATTTTATTCAAAGTACTGGCCCTCGCTTTCTACACATTTTATCCATCTCTCGGGCAATTTATGGATACCATTCCAAAAGAATGCTTCATCTTTATTTGAAATCCATTCATCGAGCCATTTTCTTACATCCTCCAAATTGTTAAAGTGTTGCTCAGCCAATGAGTGTCCCATCGATGAGAAGAGATGATAATCAGAAGGCGCCAGGTCAGGTGAATACGGCGGGTGGGGTAGGAGTTCCCAACCAAGCGAAGAAATCGTTTCCTTAGTCAATCTGGCTGAATGTGCAGGAGCGTTATCATGCTGAAGAATGACTTTGGCGTGCCTGTGAGCCCATTCTGGGCGTTTTTCGATCAATGCGTGACTCAAATTGATCATTTGTTGTCGGTAGCGGTCGGTATTGACTGTTTCGCCGGGTTTGAGATTGCAATTCGACGTCCTCAAACTTTTTTGGTCGATTTTCAAGTTTTTTATCAGTAACATCAAAATCACCACGTTTGAAACTTTGAAACCAACGTTCACATGTCTTGACGGTTGGAGCAAGATCGCCATAAGTCTCAACAAGAATTCGATGACATTCAGATGCCTTTTTCTTTTGATTGAATAAGAAAATCATGACATGCCGCAAATGCTCTTTATTTGGCTTAAAATTAGACATTTTTAACACCAAAGAAAGGTATGATACGTCCACGTAAACGACTTAAAAACAACTGACTTTTGTAAACAAATGACTAACAAACAAAATAGCGTTTAGAGATAAGCAAATCCTTCAATAGGCTAAGAGCGCATTCTATTGGAATTAAAACGACATTTTAAACTTGCAGACCTGGTATATAACTAGTAGGATAGTATTTTTTATTGTTTATTTTATTATTGTTGGATTGCCAATAATGCATAATGCCCTGTAATAGCTCCCGTCCGATAGAGCGAAAAGCATTTAACTCAGCCGCCAATGGGCGAGGATGAATTACAGTCCCAGCGTGAACGTGTTAAAACTTTATTGTGCCCGAAGTATTACGTAGGGAGCGCACTCAAAACTAAATATGTTAAATTTTCTTTCATCCGAAAAAATTACTTTCGTCTGAGAGCATCTTCTGAAGTCCGCTTTTCAGGTATTTATGTCCAATTCAGTCGTGATTTTCTCATTTCTTTTACTGTCAAATGGTTTTTTTTACTGAGTTTTTGATTTATAAACCGTTTTATCTTTAGAGTCGAGCTACAGTTTCTCGACTTATTTCAACCATTTACAGTAGCGGATCCCAGTAATTTTCTCAAGAGCGGACTGCCACTTTTTTTTTTTAACCATCTGAATTACATCTTTCGGAAGCTTTGAAACACCGGTTAAAAGATTAAATATGAGAAAAATGTTGATTCTGTTGGAGGATTTGGGTCATAAAACATCAAATTATGCAAATAAAATTAGTTTGAAAATCACAAGGTTTTTTCAAGTGCGGACTCCCACTTTTTTTTAACCACCTGAATTACATTATTTGGAAGCTTGGAACATCGGTTAAAAGATTAAATATGAGAAAAATGTTGATTCTGTTGGAGGATTTGGGTCATAAAACATCAAATTATGCAAATAAAATTAGTTTGAAAATCACAAGGTTTTCTCAAGTGCGGACTCCCACTTTTTTTTAACCACCTGAATTACATTATTTGGAAGCTTGGAACATCGGTTAAAAGATTAAATATGAGAAAAATGTTGATTCTGTTGGAGGATTTGGGTCATAAAACATCAAATTATGCAAATAAAATTAGTTTGAAAATCACAAGGTTTTCTCAAGTGCGGACTCCCACTTTTTTTTAACCACCTGAATTACATTATTTGGAAGCTTGGAACATCGGTTAAAAGATTAAATATGAGAAAAATGTTGATTCTGTTGGAGGATTTGGGTCATAAAACATCAAATTCTGCAAATAAAATTAGTTTGAAGGTCACAAGGTTTTCTCAAGTGCGGACTCCCACTGTTTTTTTAACCACCTGAATTACATTATTTGGAAGCTTGGAACATCGGTTAAAAGATTAAATATGAGAAAAATGTTGATTCTGTTGGAGGATTGGGTCATAAAACATCAAATTATGCATATAAAATTAGTTTGAACATCACAAGGTTTTCTCAAGTGCGGACTCCCACTTTTTTTTTAACCACCTGAATTAAATCTTTTGGAAACTTCAAACACCGAATAAAATGTTTTATAACCCAAAAACATCTAATATTGAAAATAATACTAGTTTGAAGATCATACGGTGGTAATAACAGTATACATTAATTGGGAAAGGAGCTATTAAAGGTCTTAATTTAAAATGTGCAAACGAAAATCCATAAATTAAATGTTTAAATAAATAAATTGTTTATTTAACCCTAACCCCTCATACAGAGAGTTTTCTTATTTATAGTTCCTGGGCAGTTTTGAAGCAAAGTTTTTTAAAAGAAAATTACTCCATTAAGGAATCCAAGCGTACGTTTCTATTTTTGCTCTGTCTGTACCTTTCTTTGGCTCAGTGATGCCATGAGAAAGATTTCTATTCAACTTCGGTTTTTTCTTTGAAAATTCCCCTATTACGGGTAACGTAATAATATTATTTTTTTCTGATCACGACAGCTTTAAATTCGTCTCAGTTACATCTTTTATCCTGGCTGAAGTTGAAACTGAGACAAATTATTTGAGATTGCTTGTAATATAAGTAACTGAACAAAATCATTCAACATTATTAACTAAATAAGCATTTAAAGTTCATTTGGATTCCTATGATCACAAATTTACCAATGTACATTCAATAATCAAAGGTATATTTTGAATTATGTCATTTTTCAGAGTCTTTGGATCATTAAAATACTTTTTGACCAATTAAAATGTATAGTCACGAAATTTAACATTAAGATAAAAATTCTTAAAAAGAATTGAACGAATGATTCTTAAGAAAATCGTCTCTTTCTCAGGGTAACTTTGCCAACCCTATGTTTACTTTTTTTAAGAGTAAAATAAACCCAGTATGTAAAATTAAATGACACTAATGCTATACACCAATGATCGCACAAATGAAACAATCGGTTTCTTTGAGAATTTTAGTCAAAAAGTCAGTGAAATTTATTTTTAAATTTTTTAAAAGTGGGAAAAAACACCTCGGTTTACGGTACCTACATAGAAGATGTTTAACACTATTTGTACAAGGTTCACGGCTAAAGAAGGTACTATTTTCATTACGTTACTTATGGTCAAAGCTAACATGTACCGTTTAGTATATAGTTGACAGGGGTACTTCTTTATTTACATGTAACTCCCCATTCTCAAAGTTTATTATCTTCAAATATTGAAAACCATGCCAGGGAGATGTTTAGTAGCGGTTTACTAACCTTTCGAGCCTTATAAAAGGTTGTCCTCGTCGTTTTTCTCGCCAAATATAATAAATATAAATCCGTGAGCTGAGAAACCTGATTGTAGTTTAAAAAAGTATATCGGAAATAATTACCTAATTCTTAAATAAATCTCTGCTATTATCAATCATTGGCTGGATAAAAATGAACTGTTATAATTCAACGAAGCTGTTAGTAATGATATTACAATTACAAAAAAAATAATAATACTTCTTACAATAAAATAATAATAAAAGTTTTAATTTATTTATTTTTTCTTAAGATAGCTTTCTTAACACCGTAATTCGTTTATGTAGTGAAATTTTGTAATAAAAATTATTTGGCAATAAAACGGGTCTATAACAATATAAATACACTAAAAAAAAAAAAATCAAACTAATTATAATCACTCTATATTTTGCTCTTCCCGTCATTAATTTTTGATAACTTGAGTTGTGGGAGATCGCGGTAAGAACTGAAAATTTCAGAACTTATACAACAAAGGGGTATATATATGTATATAGTTTTTCGGGGGTATATAAAGTTTTACATCGTTAATGCACTCATTTTATTCACTTGAGAGTAATAATTGCTTATAAAAAGTTGTCCTCGTTAATTTTCTCTAGGGGAAAAAAAATAAAATAAAAAAATAAACCAGACTCAGCCAAGTCTGGAGAAGATTCCAGAAGTCGTTACGACTTAGGATGTCAACGGGACCGAACTACTAGGAAATTGTGGGAAAATCGTCAGAAGCGGATTTGTAATGAACATATAAAAACTGTTACATTTCGTCTATATGATTTTTATATTTGATTCTTATGATATTTTTTTTAAATATATATATTTATTGAAATTTACAACTGTATTTACATATAATACATTAACTAAATGTGCTAAAAAAAAAGAAAAAGAATGTCTTGAATAAGCATGTAGAGGAACTATCCGCTGATAGCTCTCAACTAGTGTCTAACTTAAAAGATCTCTAGGCCATCTTCTTTTCAGACGCCTTGGAGGATTATCTGGAATAGAGGAGGAAGCGAGGGTGGATACGAGTGGGTTCTGATGGGTCTGGATTTAACTATGAAAGGACTGGTATCTGGATCGGGCTAAATCGGTGACATATGGAACATTTAGGTCTTTGTGGATTATTTCATTTGTTACGAAATAGGGAGGAGCATTAAGGATTTTTCGAAGGATTTCGGACTGTAAGGATTGGATACGAGAGGAATTAGAAGGTTTGGTGGAGCTCGAAGCTCAATTCCATAAGCCCAAATAGGTCTTATTACTGTCATATAATGATAAAGGTAATAATATTTAGTAGATTGGTAGTTTTGAGCGTTTCTTGTCGTTTTAATTTTGTGTGGGGATTCCAAGTAAGACGTTTGTCGAGGTGGAGTCCTAAGTAACGGATCTGTTCAACAGGGACAAGTGGAGAATTATTGAAGGATACAATAGGACAGGAGGTCGTAGGTTCTTATGAGAAATATAATTTTATTTGTATATTTTTTTTTAGGCTTTTAATATTACTCGAATAAAATTGCAGAAAAGTCGTATTGGCAAAAGTAAAATACGAAGGTCCACAAAAAAAAAAAAAAATCTCATAATTCTAAAAATTTTATTTTGGACCCGATCTCCACAAAAAACGGTCCATTTGGGAGTTTACCAATTTCTGAAGAGCGAGCGGGAGTAGAAAGCTGGGATCTAATGAAGCTAATCAACTGAAACTTTTAAACTGAAAATGACGCGATGAGAGTCCCCTTAAAACGTTCACGCCGGCGTGTACCACCGGTGGCACACACTCGACTGCCTCATCAGGCGGCGTGTACCACCGGTGGCTCACGCTAGATTGCCGCCTCTGTCAAATAATCAGATCTTTAACACTTTGACCGCCGAATAAGAATACCTTAGAGCCATGCTCCCGTTTCTACACAATTTTAATTTTTAATTCCCCGAAAAGAGAACAGTTACTTGATTTCAGGTGACATGGCAGCCAAAGTGTAAAGAAAGTAGAAATAATTTCTACATAGCTGAAAATTAAAATAATGAAAATTTAACGTAATATATTATATTTATATTAATTTTATATTAATTTATATTAATTTGTATTTATTTATATTTATATCATATATATTTATATAACGTATAGACATCTATTTTTTTATAACAACTATAATTAATATCGTATTATAAACATAACTAGTAGGATAGTATTTTTTGTTGTTCATTTTATTATTGTTGGATCGCAAATACTGCATAATGCCCTGGAATAGCTCCCGCCCGATAGAGCGAACACCATTAAACAGTCCCGGCGTGAACGTGTTAAATCACAGTAACATAACTTCCCGAAATAGGCCACGCCCAAAAGTTACATAGGGAAATCTGTACCAAGAAGGATAAAAACATAAATATAGTGAATATTTACAAATATATTTATGCATTAATTTTATATGTATATATTTTTTTTTCCGGCAGCTGACATTGTGAATGAAGAATGTTGGGAGTGGATGGGTTTGAACTAGAGGCTGCCCCAGTCACACTGGCCAACTGACCCTCATCCTTCCCCTTTCTCTTCGACTGCTACCTACTCTCTCCAAATGCCTTAGACAAACATCGTCACCACCTAATCATCAGACATTTCTAACCCGGGGATTGCTTAGTAACTTTTTTTCTTCTTTTTTTTTCAAGTAGAAATTGCCTCTTCGGACAAAGAAACGAATACCGTCTCCAACATTTCATAGTCTCGACCCGAATCTCTAGAGAAATCACGCTTTTTCCAATAGAGAAATCGCGGAGAAAGCCACGGTGCCTTATGGAACCATTTGTGGATCTTTCGCTCTAGTTGAACGACTCCTCCTAGTTGTAGAAGTATATTACAAAGATGTCACAATCCTCAAGGATAAATCCCTATGGAATCGTTCTCTAATATCTCGGCAATCAGCGTAATAATTTGACAGGTCGGCTTCTAAAAAAACATTATAAAACTCAGAATACACCTCCTCATGCCAAAGAAAACGTTAATAACTGGATCATTCTCCCAATACATACAAATTTATGTCCCAATGAGATTATATTATTTGTGCGAAATTGCTAATAATTCAATTGCATCCACTGGTTAAAAGAAAACCTCAGCTTGTTCAAGAATTTTTATCTCAGTAAGAATTTGTTTATAAGCCTAAATTTAAACTAAAAAGTCAATATCTATTTCCCTCACCTGTCCCAAAGCTCAAGTTGCTGACTTTGATGGCGGAAAAAAGATACATATTCTTTTATTTATGACCTAGGGGACGCTTTTCGCTTACAACTCGCAAACGAAGGAATTAATCGAAAAAATGTATATGACCGAAAATGTTCTCCTTGAAAACCTGAAAAGATGGATACCATTTAGAAACCTCTACGACTACTTTTTCCGCGGTTTTGCGCTTATAACTCGCAATCGAAGGCGAAATGAGTGATTTGTATATTTTTCCGGTGTAGCGGTTAAGGAAAGCTTTAAAATGATGCTGTTAAAATTCATGAAATTTGATAAGTTATTAAGGAAGTAATGGCGTACCGACAAAATAAGGGTCTTGAGAAATTGAAGGCATTTTTTGTAAACACCATCAGCAGCCTACCTTCTAACAATTTGTGGAAAAAAAAGTCATTGGAAAATGTAATTTTTTCGCATTGAAATTAGAACAATGAAATTTGAATGAAATGGGAGAATGACCCAACTATATTATTGTAATATAAAATTGATAAAGACGTTTATTTGACGGTTATGTTGCTCTCCAGCAATAGACCACGTATTGTCTGCTGACGTCTTTGTTGAATACGGGTGAAAGTGCGGCTTCCGCTGAGGTCTTTAACAACGTCTTGAAGAAGACCGACCACCTGTGATAGAAGAAAGCTATTCTATCGGAGCTACAAAGACTGTTATAAAGAAGGACGTGTGTCTACTTGAAGAATTCCTGCTCCACGTCTCATTGTCATTGGTCTGTCAATCGAGAGAATCCGTTTGTCGACTTTCAAATGTACGTGTGCTAAGTACGTAGAATTGCGCAGGAATACCTAACAATTCAACACTTCTATTATGTTAAACGGCGATGTATTTATAGATCGGATCCGAGGGGGGGGGGGGGTACATAAAAAGCATTTCTATTCAATAATACCTTATGTCCTAAATTGGAGAATGGATTTTATTTAAATATTAAATAGCGATTTACTCATACATTAAATTACGCACTTTGATCGCTCTTCTCTGGTTTACACTACAACACTCTACAGACCAATGTATATTCAATATGACACCTTTCCTAGAATAAAGGTACAACTTAAAAAATTGCAACAGTGTTAAAAAAAAGGGTAGCTTTCAAAGGTCCCCCCCCTAAGCGATGACGTTTCTTCTTGGTTCGTGAATACTCAAAAGTGTATAACAAGAAATTTACAACCGTTGCTCAAATATATTCAATTTTCGAGTTGTACCTTTAATTTACGACTTCACAGTAGTTTTATTTGCATAACCTTAATCGTTCCTGAGAATAACCAATTTTCTTATAATTAACCGTTTGTTGGAGTTTAGATCACCTAAAGAATGGTATCATATCGGTTGAAAACATTAATAAATAAACACTGGATCGAAGAGAAGAAATAATTATAGTATAGTAAAACCTCTGCTAACGGATACCTCTCTATAGCTAACACTCCTTCTTAATGGACAATTTTGTCTAAGTCCTGACCAAAAAGGTAAAAATTCAATGATTTTTATACCCTCTATAATCTGGAGACGAATAAGAAATTTTTCCAAATTAGCAGTTTTCAGTTAAACGGATACAATTTATAGATTACAATATTTTATTATGTATCCTTAGATATATAATTCACTTATTTCAATTTGAAAAGGATCGCAATAGTTACAAAGGGAAGACATGATCAATATCTCACATATTTTGATGAAAAATGTTTTGGAGGTTTCACATTAAAAAATATTGGACACGTATTTTGCCGTTAAAGCGCCAATGTGCCCTAGAATCCGAGAAAAATAACATTAAACTCTTTTATTTTATCGACATGATTTTTGTACCAAAATTTTAATTATTGATTTTTAATTTATGAAAAATACAGCTGTTCCATAGATTCTGTTTCACGTCAATGGAATTTTAAGAGAATGATATGATGTTCAAGTAAACGACCGGCAAAATGATCGGAAACCTCCAAAAAATTTCAATTTTTTTTTAAAATCGTTATAGTCTGTCCGTGTCCTACCACTGGTATGTTTCTCTCTTTTTTCCCACTCTACGTGTTTTATTAGACAATTTTAAGTCTATGATAAATAAAGATACATATTTTTTTATTATGTATTTATAATCTATTTATCCAAATTGAAAAACGAATATTTTAAGAGAATAATAAGATCTTTAAGTAAACGACCGGCAAAATAATCAGAAACCTCAAAAAAAAAATTCAAGATGAGATGAAATATTTTTTCTCAAAACCGTGAGAATCTGTCCGTGTCCTACCCCTGGTATGTTTTCCTCTTTTTTTTCCCTCTACGTGTTTTATTAAACAATTTTAAGTTTATGATAAATAAAGATACATATTTATTTATTATGTATGTACCTATTTATCCAAATTGGCAAACGAATATTTTATAAGATTAAATTTTATATCGAAAGGGAAAAGGGAACGAACGGAAATTTTACTTTTAAAACTTAAATAGGACAATGATCCGTTCCGATGATTTTTTCTGAAACCATAATCCATGAACCCATCAATGAATAGCCGTTTTCTTCTGTAATCTTCTTCCGAAAAAAAAAAAAAAAAAAAAAAAAAAGGAAAGCTACTTGCTTTAATAGAAAAGGTGAAATTGATGAATGATAGTGAAAACCTTTTTTGTTGTAATTCGTTATGTACATAGTTTGGTAGTTAACCCTTTTTTAACGGACGCCTCTGTATAACGGACAATATTATCCACCTCATAGTTCCCTCTTATCTGGAGGTTTCACTGTACTACATTCTGATACTGATTCTTCGAAATTGAAATGGTATAACTAAGGCCCAGATTTATATGCAACGAAAACATAGAAATATTTTATATGATACGCTCTAAAAAGTACGAAATTATGTAAAAGAGGTGAAATATTATGGAATAACTGCTTATAAATAAGAAAAGAATGAATTTTACATTAAATGACCGTTTCCTTTTTGGAGTTTCGTATTATATTAAAAGTATATTTTTAAATATTACATATTCAAACATACGTATGCTATATAATATCAACACTATTTAAACCAGAACAAACGTGAAAATTTTAAATTCGTTCATTAATAGTAGTAACTCCTTCCAAATTCCCAAGAAATATTTAATGGAATTCAAAAATTTTGGTAAAAGTATTTAAAAATTAATATTAGTAATACTGAATCTTTATTTTAAAGTATGTTTTTTAAAGTATAAAGGTATTTTTTCAAAATTAAACGGGTCTTTACCTTTATTATGAACCCTGAAGCAACACACTTTAATACTTAATTTCCTCTAATAGTTCTTTTCTTGTTTCATTAGTATTAAACATTGCGATCGCATAATTTAATTTTTTTTAAATATGACTGGTTTAGATGCCCCATAATCGTACTAGGTTGCATAGTCCACAGTACTTCAAAGCCTGTATTCACTAATGGGCTATTTAAATCTATTTTTAAAAAATCGAAAATAATTGCTTAATGCTAAAAATATTTTATCCACAATTTAAAAAAATTAACAGTTATTATTTAAATAATTTCTTTATGAATGAAACAAATTCAAAATATGTGCATATCATTTCCAGTTGATTCTCGAATATGCACGATAATCGACTTCACCAAAATACGCAACGTGGAACTCAGACAAAAATTCAGAAACTAAGAATTTTCTCAAAAAAGTTTTGCAAGATAAACATGCATTTGCGTACTAATCTGGGCCTTAGTTAAAATAATCATACATATAGATTTATAATTTTAGTTCCGCCGAAAGGCAAATTTGTTATTATATTTGTAAAAAAAAATAAATAAAAAACATGACAGAAAACAAATATGGATAGATCTTAATATTATGATCCTAAAGTATTCAATACTTTAAACAATAGATATCCATTGTATTCCTTCAGGATAATGATGGCCAGGTATCGAATGATTCCCCAAAACTAATGATTAATGACTTTGGTATTCATTCTTCACAACAAATCACTGTTGTTTAACAACCCCCTCCCGCCCATAGTTTGTGTGGTTTGAATTTTAATACGTGACAAGTATTTTTGAAAAATCAAATTTTTTATAAACGTACGTTAAAAAAATTATCTTCTCTTTTTCTCAATGTTTTGTACTTTCGACACACAATTCGGCAATTTGGAAGAATACTCCTTAGGCCAGTTTGCAAATCAGTGTACAATTATATCCTGTTAATAATTGAAATATGAAATTTTCATATTCATCGTTCAAATATTTTATATGCCATATAAAAAAATATTTATATACACCCCGGTATACCCACCCCACTAGGATATACCCCAAGGAAACCAAAGCCGGATGTCGTTCACAGAAGTAGGGCAGCGCGAGCTAGGTAGGGTTTCCCGGACTCTTTCTCAAGAATGACTCATCTCCTCAAGAACTCTTAGCTAACAGATTGACGTGGGAAATCCTGGTGATTTTTTTTTTAAAGGGGTAACCCATATCCGCCTAATGGTGAACCAACCCCCATTTTGATATATATATATATATATATATATATATATATATATATATATATATATATATATATATAATAAAATATAAAAAGTCACTATATAATAGAGGTTATGATGTTTCTCCGAGAGCTTGCAAAGTAAAATATTATATGGTCAATAAAAACTTTTTTTATATAATAGAGAGAGATGATTCTTATCAATTTCAAAACTTTTTACATTGCAGATTTAACGATAACACATCTTAATTTGTGACGGTTATTGTACATGAAAATTTTAAAATTTGTTTTCAGTTAAAATATTATACACTTATGGTCACATGAGCATTCCTTTGAATTATTACGCTATTCTGTTTTTAATTTTTAATTGGTTTGTACGCAGAACCAAAAGATTTGTATTCACTTATTTTTGTTTAAATATATTAATATTATATGTCAAACCATAATTTAATATTCTATCATTCCATGATGCGCTTCCATTAAAGCTGTAAATTAATATAATTGTAGTTTTCATTTATTTTTTACGCGTCGCGATTTTGTTGCAAAAAAAAAATAAAAAAAATATTTTACATCGGTAATTACAAATTGAAGTATTCTTAAACAGACAAATTTTTATTTAAAAACGCAGAAAGTAATTATTTTCGTAAAACAATTATTCAGGACTTTCGAGAGGTTAAACATTGCACAGTTATATTTTGTATTTATTCATGCATTAGTTGCGATTCTTCTAGTCACTCCACACTTATGAAAAAACTTAGTAACTTTATAGTGCATACTAATCAAAATCTATTTGTTTGTGAATGACCACGCGCATGTATGAATATCATACACGAAAAGAATAATAATATTTATATTTGGGACGGGAACGCTTCGACCAAACTGAAATCAAGCCGTGTCATTTCTCTTGCACTTAAAATTCAATCAGTTGATGACCACTTTGCTATATTAAAAACTAACCGTTATAATTTCAAATGAACTATGTATTTTACGAAAAAATAATTATCAATGAATTGATCAGAGGAGGTGTAGAATTTCAAATGATAAAATATTTTTAAATGATGCTGCTTTTATTTAATACAGTATTTTTTCATACCATTATCGGATTTAAAATTCTTCATTTCGACTAAAGCGAAATTCTATAATAATTGCTACATACTCTATATGTACCTTATCGATTGATTTATTATTTTCTTAGTAAAGTAAATAACTGTTTTCTCAAAGAAACTTCTGTCTAGTTTACGATATTGCACTTAGAATTCAATTATTTTAAACAATTTTCGAACAAACCGTTTTTATTGAATATAAACGCTCCCCCCCCCCATATAAAAAATAAAAAAGTGGTCTTAAATCCTTTTTCGTTCGGAAAATTATGCCTCGAATCACCTCACACAGCTTGACCTCTAAGAACTCAACGATATACAATAAACCAATGCGCTATCTAAAGTATGATGTCACTTAATTCAATTGTGAGAAAAAGAGCTTAATTATGTAAATCATATACAACCCTAAGACAATCAACACATGAACCAATTAATTATTTATATTATAATTAATACCTTAATTAACAAGTGAACAATACAGTTAGGGTTCATTCATAATGATCCGACTCTATCAATTCGTTATTAATTGTTTAATTTTATCTGAGAATGTTGATTATTCATTGATCACTCGCTTATATATCCACCACATCGCGAAAAAAAAAATCTACAAAGACATATATTATCACAATTACACATAATCAAAAAATATTGACGATTTTAAAAAAAATGGACTATTGTAAATCCACTTGTATGATTGCTCTATAGATAAAAATTGTCTACGAAAGTATAATGACCACGGGCAAAATTATATTTTTACTTTAAAATTTTCTAAGATTAATTATAAAGTGCTGGTGGGCTCAAAAATGCATTTACTCGATGGTTGTAAATCAACACAATACTGTATTCACAAAATTCGCCACTGATTCTATATGGATTCAAAAATTGGAATTACTTATATATTGCTTGTACAAATAAAATTTCAATATTTGTAGTCGTGTCATTATACTTCTTGAGCAAACGATATTATGTTATATGGAGAAAAGCATGACATGAATTGATAAATAAGACATAAAAGGCGTTGCTTTGTCAAAATAAAAAAATAATAACTAATATAAAAGACCTAGGCACCAGATTTTTTTTTTAGTATTAAAAGTGTAAAATAAATTTAACTATTTGTTCTTATAATTATAATTAATGGAAAAAGTTGATTTATTCACTGAAATAAAACTAAATAAAACCTTTGAATTATTTCATCATTACAAATCAAATGGTAATTGGTAGCTATTTAAAAAAATAAAAAAATAAAATTAATGCTGTTATTATAAATAATGAATGAATTTGGGATCAATTGCATACAAAGTGAACGAGTAACTGCAATGGGTACAGTGACACTGTACCTATTTCTCCAATTAGTTGTGTTAGTTATAACCTGGAAGCAGTTACCCTCGAGACGTGAAGTACAGCAATACGTGGACTCTGTGAGTATGATTTCCCGTTATTGTTGTACTGGGTCGAAAAGAGTTTGAGCGGTGCCTAGAACGGACAACGGAAGAAGTAGAGGAGAGGCTTACCTGTTCCTTGGACAGCTCCTGGAGGAATGAGCCACACTTGGACCCCCACTCAAGAGCTCCATCCTACTTTCCTTTTCCTACTAACGGTAGGGGATCCCCTTTCCCCCGGCTAATATATTTATTGGGAGCGAGCATATCCCACTGCTTCCGCCGATTGAGGGTGCCTATGGGAATCCCTATCCTTCAACCCCCATAGTTAGCCAATGGTAAAACCCTAAGGTCATTACGAAAATCCGGGTTTTTTTTTTGTATGAATTACACAACTCAGCGTAACGTCTGGGGTGTATACAAGAGTTGATAACACTGGACAACAAAATTCAACTTTTTGTCTGTTAAGGTAATGTCGGTTTTTAACACGTTAGGTGCGGCGTATTTTAGGGGTATCCTGAATTGGACGGTATGGGTCCCGGGGGTCCGACTGCGGCGATATCGTGCGGAATGCTCTCACGAAAGTGTTATTTTTTTACTGAAAAGTGGATTAAATGAACTTCTCAAGGGCATTATCTCTTGGTAAGGATTAGACCTAGACATAACACGCGCAGGACATGCCCCCGGGGTCCGATACAGGATTTACGCCATACTTTATCGAAAATAGCATTAAACTGCTGGAATTTTGAATTACCAACCATATTGATAATTTTTGCAATGTTAAAACAATTTTTAGGAGTCTTTTACTGCTTTACAACCACTTACTCTATGTTAAAAAAAATTCTTTTTAAAGAAATGAATTGATATATAAAATAAATAAAGCAAATATCAGTGTTTTATTTATAACTAGCTGTACATTCCGGTTTCAACCGGAGAATTTCATTTTTTAAATCTATAAAATCGATAAACGGAGACTTTTATCGACTCAAACGGTCTATTTTGTAAAAACCAATGTAAAGCGAGATCAAAACGATTATTATAACAATAAAGAATATACCCAGAGATCGGCTGAAGTTATGCAATTCTAATATGGACAGGTATTCGCACCTGGTCTGAAAGAACCACTGAGCGAAATTTGGTGAATAAAGAATATCAGCTGAAGATAGGCTCAAGATATGCAATTTTAGTATGGACGGGTGTTCGAACCTTGTATGAAAGAATCACTGAGCGAAATTTGGAGAATTTAGCACAAACGATATGGATTTCTATAAATAACAAACAGAATTTGAACTTTATATACATAGATTATTGCTATATATCCCGGTTTATCATGGGGAATTTCATTTTTCTAAAGAAACGGTCGATTTCGAAAAAAAAAACATTGTAAAGTGAGATCATTATGATTTTTATAACAATAAAGAATATTAGCTGAAGATCGGCTGAAGTTATACAATTTTAATATGAACAGGTGTTCGCACCTGTTCTGAAAGAACCAATTAGCGTAATTTGGAGAATAAAGAATATCAGCTGAAGATCGGCTGAAGTATTCAATTTTAATATGGACAGGTGTTCGCACCTGGTATCAAAGAACCACTGAACGAAATTTGGAGGATTTAGGACAAACGGTATGGATTTCTATAAAGAACAAATAAACAAACAAACAGAATTTCATCTTTTTTTATATAGATTACAGACTTAGTAAGAAGTATTAAAGATAACCATAAAGGTATTCTTTGCAATATTATCGGACGCGGAAGTGTGATGCCGTCCAATAGTCTTGTTTTATTACTGATTGCCTGTATCGGACCCCGGAGTCAGATTCTAAAAAACAACAGAATTTCATCTGCTAGCAACTTTTGCTGCACTAAAATGCAATAATCTCATTAAAAATCGACTAAATTGAGTCTTTGAGGTGTTCGGCCTTTCGGACTTTTTCATGTGATAATCGGCTGTTAAGATGGCAATGTATGACATCGGACCCCGGGGACCGATGCCGCACCTAACGTGATAATGGCGTGCTATAAGGTATAGGATAAAATCAATGAAACACGTTCAATCTAAAATGTATTTAGAGGTGAGAGATAGTCAACTGTTATTCTTTACGGTAGGCTAAATGGTTATGAGGATTTTCAGTTTAAATCTTTTTTATTTAGGAAAGCCAACGTTTCGATCCAACTTGCGGATCGTCATCAGGGCTTCTGAGTCCAGGTTGATACAAAGACCCTTTGTGAGTCTTTTTATCAACCTCCATATCCCACTGCTTCCGCCGATTGAGGGTGCCTATGGGAATCCCTATCCTTCAACCCCCATAGTTAGCCAATGGTAAAACCCTAAGGTCATTACGAAAATCCGGGTTTTTTTTCGTATGAATTACACAACTCAGCGTAACGTCTGGGGTATATACAAGAGTTGATAACACTGGACAACAAAATATAACTTTTTGTCTGTTAAATGAATAATCAGGTATTCCCATAAGTAATGTCGGTTTTTGATGGCGTGCTATCTCTATATATCTAAGAGGCTTTGTCCTGACTGACAGAATCAACGCAGAGCAAAAACTACTAATGATAGAAACTTGAAGTTCGGAAATTAGATTTTAAACTCGATGTAAGTAACCACTAAGAAAGAATTTCAAAAATGTAACCCCTAAGGGGTTTAAATGGCGAAATTGTCGTTTAACTCTAACGGGCACCTATTTTTGCACTTCGAGAAAAATTTTAAAGATCTTGATACGCCAAGCTTAACTATGGGGCGTCGAAAACCGAAAAATGAAGCGTTCACGATGAGTAAGCAATTTTTTGTTTCGGCGGTTTTAGTGAACTCTCTCCATTGCGCGTCTCCCTCTCTTCTACCGAGCCGGAAGCTTCCCCCTCCAGCATTCCACCTACCGGAAGCTCCGATCCCTGTTATGTTGGTAATATATAACATATGTTGTCAATATATAACATATTATATTAAATCAAAATCAAAGTTAATGATCACAGAATTGATTTTAAAGCCTAGCGGGCAAAGCCGCGACGGGAAATGCTAGTAAGGTATAGGATAAAATAAATGAAACACGTTCAATCTAAAATTGCCATCTTGAAACCAAATTTTGAATGCCTGTTCTGATCAATCAAAATCAAAATCAACTCCAACAAATCCCAGCGAATTATCTTTACTTCCAATCGTAAAACTCAACTTCCCGTCCTACTGTATCTTTAATTAATTTCCCTCCTGTCCCTGGTGAACAGATCCGTCACTTAGAACTTGATCCAACGTCTAACTTGTCATCCTCATACAAGATTGAAACGACAAGAAACCGCCTACTACAACACTTACTGGAAAAAACGCTCAAAACAACCGTTTCATATGACAGTTATAAGACCTATTTTGACATATGGGATTGAATTTTGTTGACCCATCAAACCATCTTATTCCTCTGGTGTCCAATCCAGCATTTATTTTGTAAGGAATAAAAGTATCAACAAAAACCTCCCATGTGTCACTGATTTAGTTTTAACCAGTCCTTTCATAGTTAACTCCCGACCCATCCGAACCCACTTGTATCCACCCTCGCATCCAGACAATCCTCCTAAGCGTCTGAAAAGAAGATGGCTTGGGGATCTTCTAAGTTAGATGGTATAAGTTGAGTACTCTCAGTGGATAGTTTCTTTACACACTTGTTTATGGCATTACTTTTCTTTTATTATAACAAGTTTACTTTATCTGTTATTTTAAATAGAGTTGTAAATTTCAATAAATATGAGGTCATTCCATAAGTAATGTCGGTTTTTAATGGCGTGCTATAAGGTATAGGATAAGTTCTGAAAAAAAACCTTTGGTTTTGAATTAAAGAAAGCTGACACCTCGTTTTTCACCCCATCGACTGAATTCATGTTCTTGCCGCTTAATGGGTTATGGAGACTGCGGAAAAGGTCCAAAGTACTTAAATGTTTGCAATGTTTGTTTTGCAACATGGGGCCTCGCATTGTCATGATGGTGGAATGTTATTCCGCGTATATTGATAACTGATGGACGTTTCTCCTCAATTGCTCCAATCGGTCCAACTGATCACAGTAGAGATCTTTAGTGATAGTTTGGTTAAGATAAAGGAATTCATGATGAAGGATTCCTGCCATATCCCACCATACAGACATCATCACTTTTTTCGGATGAAGTCCTTCTCTCGCTTCTGTCCTGGGTGTTTCTCCAGGTCCTAACCACTGCCGCGACCGTTTAACATTCCGATAGAGATATTTCTGCAAATTTTCGGTAAGTTGAAGCAGCAGTTTCTCCTTTATCGGATTCCCAAAGTATAACTTGGCGAAAGTGGCTTCTTGGGAGATCCATTTCAAATGAAATTTCAGCACAGAATAAATAAGTTCAAAAAATGTATACAAAAATAAATTGAAAAGTAGGGATTAGTAATCTAAACACAGAATATAAAAAACCGACATTACTTATTGGATGACCTGATACAATGGTTGTTTCTTTTAGGATTTGGTCCTCTGATTGCGAATTCGAAAAGCATTTTTGTCTCAGGAGCAAGGATTTTGTGTAATTTCAAAATAAAAAAATAATATTGAGTTAAAACAAGCAATTTTATTTAATCAGCGTTTCGTTATTTAAATCAAAATGTAGCCTTTAATGATTTCCTGCTGTATTTTTCGGCTAGTACATCTCTTTATAAATACTTAAGAGTTTTTGTTTGGACTAAATTAATAGAGACACCAAACCAGACCGGCTCACAGATGTAGACTGACTCATATTTGGACCCTTGTCTGGGGGCCAGTGTTTTGACAGCCTGTTGAAGTCTTATTTAGAGCAAATAAATAGAATATGTTAATCAAGACACGTTCATAGCTACGAAATATCAGTTTTTTTTATAAAATTTAACATTACAAAAAATCTGAGCCCCTTAGACAACTTTGATGGTCATATTCGGAATTACCTTAGCAAAATACCAGGTGTGTAAATATGAAACCGGAATTAGCCAATGATAGGAGTTAGCAGTCAATATAATCTTCTAACTAATCCGTCAGTGGTGTTATCTGCTTTTGCCTACATGTAATAAAGAGATCCAATTGGTACCAACATCAGTTTCATTCTATAACCGTGTTTTTAGTGGCGTTGAACATGTCGACTTTTGTGCCAACAAATCAAGATTTGCGGACAGCATTTATTTTCCGGTTCCTTCTGAAAAAAATTGGAGCAATATCACATAGGATGCTTGTTGAAGCTTACGGGGAGCATGCCCTAGGCAAATCTCAATGTTTCGATTGGTTCAAAAAATTTAAAGATGGATATCGATAAAAGATACGAAGACCGTGGCAAACCACAAAAAAAAAACTTTGAAAACGCTTATTCGGAAGCGTTTGTTGGACAATTATTACATGTGAGGCCGTCTCCATTTGTTTGAAAGTCATGGAAAAGATCCAGAAGGTCGGAAAATGGGTACCTCACCAACTGAATGACAGGCAGCAGGAAGCTCGAAAAACCTCATGGCAAATGCTGCTCGCCAGATACAGAAAAAAAGTCATTTCTTCATCAAATTGTGACTGGTGATGAAAAGTGAATTTACTTCGAGAATCCTAAGCGTAAAAAATCCTGGGTAACTCCTGGTGAACCATCGGCATCGCTTGGGGAGGAAGAAAATGCTCTGTGTATGGTGTGATCAGATGGGTGTTACCTACTATGAGCTGTTGAAATCTGGGGAAACTGTTAATACGGAACGCTACCTACAACAGATGATAAATTTGAATAAAGATTTGCGCCAAAAAGTCCCAAATATCAAGAAAGGACACACAAAGTGATCTTGCTCCATGACAATGCCCCATCACATTCGGCTAAACGATCCAAGTGTTTGGTTGGTAAATTCTTCCGCATGCGGCTTATTCACCAGATTTGGCCCCATCCGATTACCACCTATTTGCATCGATGGGACACGCACTAGCTGAGCAGCGCTTCACTTCTTATGAAAATGTACGAAATTGGTTAAGTGATTGGTTTGACTCAGAAGAGGAAGCATTATTTTGGCGGGGAATCCACAAATTGCCTGAATGATGGGAAAAATGCATAGATAGCGAAGGACAGTACTTCGAATAAAAAAGTATGTATCATTTTTACACAATCAACTTTTATTTGCTATTTGAAAAATTCCGGTTTCATATTTACACACCTGATACATATGATACAGACACATATACCCGTTTAACAAAAATATTGTTGACCAGTGTAATCGGAAGCCAGTTTTTGATGACATATTAAATCCTCATTTGAGTTTATTATTATTATTTTTTTTTAATTTATTATTATTCACATTGTTTTTATTCAATCCTGGAGAAGGCATGTTACTATCACATGAACGGATAGGATAGGGTCAAATAATGGGGCGGTCAACAGCGGAGGTTATTTCACCCTAAATAACTATCTTAAATCATTCATGTTTTGGGAAAAGCACTTTAGTCATAAACAGTTTTTTTATCACGTTTGCTTAAAATCTATAATTATAAAGACCAGTCTCGGTTGAAACAATATAGTTCCATTTATTTATTTTCACGAATAAATAAATACTATCAGACAGAATTTATAATGACTTTTTATAAAGCTTAGTAAATCGTTGTTTAAGCTTCACATTAGATGACATAAGTCCAAATACCTGTGAATAAGACTTAGATATATATTTTTTTCAACATTATAATAATAACAATACGTAACTTTTAAATTCTACAATATTAAGCCCATAATCATAAAAAATAAAGATATAAGGTAAGCCTTTTAATTGTTCCAAACTGGACATGTAAAGGCATATACGGGTCTCGGCAGTACTATTCAACGGCGACAAATGGCCACCTTCAAAGAAGGATCTAATAGGGAAATATTTTCCAGAATTCGATGCATTTGTGGACCGGATTGACTTCTCTGAACTATGACATATGCAAGCATATGACACATGTTTTTGATACATGTACATGACACATGCATTATATGCATTTACATATATGTTTATGTTTATTGTTTGTTGTATTTTATATTTGTATGCATTCCTCAAGTTTATATTTCTGTTCATGCTTTGTATGTATGTATTTCTTCATTGTTGTATTCTATTCTATTTTATATTCCATTAGATGTAAATTTTTCAATGTTAAATTTCTATATATGTATGATATATGAGAAAAAGCTGTATTAATTGATTTTATGCATGTAACTATATACGCGTTATGTTGTAAGATGGTATGCGTAGAAATAAAATCACTCGTAACAGGGTTACTGTAATGAGAAAACAAAAAGGTAAGCCTGAGTAAACAAGTATTCGTAGATGTAAAAACACACACATGCATTGCAGAATTTCGAAATACTTGTAATTATCAATTTAAACGTAGACATAATCTCTCTCTCTCGCCCTCTCTATCACTCTCTCTTTATCTCTTTATATATATTCATTCACATATACAGACGTACGGGAGGTCGCGTTGTTCAGATGTGTCACACCCACTCTAATTTTCCCTTTGGATTCATATATGTATATATTGTCGTCGACAGAAGAAAAAAGAACTGGGCATTTTATATTTTTATTTTAAAGGCCGATTATGAAGAATACGTTTGTTTTAGTTGATAATCTAGTTTGTAAAGAACAGGTATAGATCATACACTCTGATGTAATCCCTGAAAGGATTAATTGGGCAGGAGCTGAGGCCATTTTTCTGGATACTTCATATTTTATGTACGAGTACATAGGTTTTTGGGCACGTTAACAAAAATGGAGGGGTTGTCAAACTTTTTCGGGCGCCCTTTACGAATAATTTTTACGTGGCTGTCCAAGTCAAATCGCCTTGAAACATCTATACATCTCATATATATATATATATATATATATATATATATATATATATATATATATATATATATATATATATATATAATTTTTTCCGGCGGACGTGCGAGTGTTACTTTTGCCAAAACATGTTGTGAGTAGGGGAGAGCGGGGTTGGTTGGCATATAGGGTAGGTTGGCCATTGGCTTATAGTTTCCGTCACACCTGTTGTGAAGGCCCCACCATTGTACCATGTGACCCGCTCTACCTCGGGAGTCTTGTGCTGAGTTTTCAATCCGATGCTAACAGTTTAGATAAAAGTGTGCTTCATTGATTGATTTTACAACATGTAAGTAAATTTTTATATTTTCAGTAAAGTTGGTTTAAAGGAATGGAAAAACATTTGACTCCGGTTCTGTTCACATAGGCCCTAACTCCTTTGAAAAACCTAACCTTTCGACTAACCAGTTTCTTGTTTGATTTTTCTCCCCTGTCCTGGCAGTCATCTTTCATATGATTTCTCCTATGGGGTTAGTTGGCTCTCTTCAACTTTTTTTTTGGCGCAATAGCAATTCACAAAAGCAAGGTAAACTTAATCAAAGGTGAAACTACCAATTGTCTTTAGTTCCAGCGAGGAAGATGAGAGCAATTTTCCTTATCCAAAAAGTGACGGCAGTCTAAACTTTTATCTTCTTCTATTGTAATTCTATTTTCCCTTAAAGGCTGTTAAAAACAGAATCAAAATTTTTACTTTCACTTACCTATATATGAAATATATAGTAAGTGGAAGTATTGCGATCGTGAAAAAATTCGACTTCCGGTTTTCAACGGAAATACACGTTTTGGGGTCCCCTGAGTCGAAATGACCAAGTTCCGCGAAATGGTCTGTGTGTGTGTGTGTGTGTGTGTGTGTGTGTGTGTGTGTGTGTGTGTGTGTGTGTGTGTGTGTGTGTGTGTGTGTGTGTGTGTGTGTGTGTGTGTGTGTGTGTGTGTGTGTGTGTGTGTGTGTGTGTGTGTGAACAGACTAGCTCAAAAACTATAAACCGTGCGATCCTGAAATTGGGTATTTAGTGTAGGTATATGCCCGCGATGTAACAGCATAAATTTCATCAAAATTACTTAATTACTTAATAAATTTTGTATCATTTTCACGGGTTTTTTTATTTACTCAAAAAGGGCTTTAACGATTAAAAAAAAAAAAAAAAGATATGAATGTAGAAAAATGTGTGACTTTGGGAAATGATATTTAACAAAACACGTCAATTTCTTATCTAAGTAAGTTGGTAAGTGAAAGTTGTGTGTTGCGCGCACGCACCAGATTTTTATACCATCTAGTGCAACTTTTAAAAACAATAATATGTGTCAGGCAGTACTTGAATGAGATGGCTAAACAACCCCACCTTCTTAGCCAACCTGAGGGGGTTAATTGGCATACTCTGGATTGACGAATTCTTCAATTTTCTATGATCTTAGTATTAAATATTATGTTGTGAAGAAAATACTTGATGTACTCTAATACTTGGAGTTTACAGTGGTATTAGCCCTATTGGGATTATATTACCAGGAACGACTCAACTATCAAAAAAGTGAAAACTGTTGCCAACCAACCCCGCTCTCCCCTAATATTAAAGGCCTAAAAAAAAAAAATTAAATTTTATTTATCATTAGAATAAAATATAAAAATCATATAGATGGAGTGTAACAGTTTTCATAATTTTTTTTTAAAAGTTCATTACAAATCCGTTTCTGACAATTTTCCCACAATTACCAGGTTGTTCTGTCCCGTTGACGTCCTCAGTGGTAACAACGACTCCTGAAATCTTCTCTCGACTTAGCAGAATATTCTTTTTTTTTTTTTTTTTTTTTTCCCCTCGAGAAAACGAACGAGGACAACCTTTTATAAGCAATTATTACTGCCAAGAGAAATAACCGGCTCCAAAGGTTAGTAAACCGCTACTGAACATCTCCCTGGAAAGATTCTCAATAGCTGAATATAATAAATTTTTAGAATGGGGAGTTATATGTAAATAAAGAAGTACACCTGTCAATCAAGCGCCTGTCTGGAAGGTTGGGGAACATACATCGACAGATTATTTAAAACTAGTAAGAGGATAATACACGAACTAATGTTTTAAACGAACAAATACGGTAATTTTGAAGACTTAGCCTAAATGAAAAAAAAAAATAAAAAAAAATTCAAGAACAGTTTTCCCAGTGAAAACGAACAGGATTCAAGACCGGAACTAGAATTTTCGCCAGGTGGGGAGAGTTCGATTTTGGCGACCACGCATTTGGGCGAACCCACACTTCCCTTCGACATCAGCTTTGATTCACTCAGAAAACTCAGTGGGTGGCTAAAACTATTTTTTTTAAATATATAAAACTAAACTTAAAATATATTAGGTAGAAAATAGTCCGGGGTAGAAAATAGTCACTCTGGCCGTGACATCCATCCCTGTCATAAGCCCCGACGAAGACCTGCATAGTTGGGTCGAAACGTCAGCAACAATAAAATAGTTTTATACTATTTTGTATTTTATTGACCGCCTCCCCGGACTATTTTCTACCTAATTCTATATCCGGTCAACTATCATCTATCCAATTAAAATATTTTAAGTTAATTGTACGATAATAATTTTTTTTTTATTTATATACAATCTCGGGCTTTTCGACCACCTGGGTCATTTTCGCCCTGCAATGCAGAATTTACAATATTACAATAAAAATAAAATTACAAATACAATACGAACACAATACAAATACAATACGAACACGATACAAATACAATTACAATTTAGAAATTTCAGTTATATTTTCTTAAATATATTGTTCTGTTTAAGAAACAGTATTAAGTATCTTAGAGTTGTTTGTTGAACTTGGAGAGTTTCTTCCAAGTTTTCTTTTAAAAGATGCTTTCGGGAAGTCTCGTACGCGTAACGATCCGTTAGTATGTACGATAATAAGAATGCCATGAAAGATAATAAAATAATTTAAAAACAATTAATTTCTTTAAATGAATAATGAAATGTAATAAAATAATTCAACTGCGAACCAAATAAATTTATTCTTTATATATTATACTTTAAAAAAAATAAATAAATTAAACTAATTTTCATATCATTTTTATCAGGTTTGATGTTTAATATTATTAGATAAATAAAAAAGGGTGGTGAATTTTGGTGAATATTGGCCCTTTTTTATTTATCTAACTAAATTTCAACTATATCTTCAAATTTGTATTCTGAAAGAAAACCTCTTGCTTCCGAGCATGGGCGTCACCAGCAACAAATTATTGGGGGGGGGGACGGCTCAATATTTTCCTAGATTGAGTAGGTAGAAATTCGAGGGGCTAAAAGTTGAAATAATAACTCCTGA
Organism: Aelia acuminata; assembly: GCA_911387785.2. NCBI lineage: Eukaryota > Metazoa > Arthropoda > Insecta > Hemiptera > Pentatomidae > Aelia > Aelia acuminata. The sequence goes on from OU426980.1 coordinate 19,887,109, forward strand.
AAACAACTGTTGGGAGATTGAATTCATCCTCCAACGCTTTATTTTAAAGGTATTTATAGTCTCTTAATTTATGCCTCAGTTATACATTAAAATAGGGAATCGTTAAGGCTTAATGTTGAAGGATGTGGGCCAAAATTTCTTGTTTGAATTTATCCAAGTTTTTCTTCTGATTCAGATCCCACTAATTTCATTGCTTTCCATCAACTTCTGTAAGCTCCATCGAATTGATGGAAAGTAGGATCAAGCTGCTTGGTTTAAAAAAGAAATGGAGAGCAATAAAACAAAAAAATTCAAGCTGAAATAAAAAATAAATCATTCATCAAATATACAATACTCCTGACTCTGCTTTTTAACAATAGAGGGTTTTGAAATTAATTAATATTTTATGTGGTTTCATATTTAGTGATTAAACACACTGTATAAGTAATGATTATTTATTTAACTTGGAAAAATAATACTATAAAGTAACATTCAAATTCAATTCTTATAAATCAATTTGGTAACAATGTTTATATCATAAACTTCACTCTATCTATTTTTACAGCGTTGCCCGCCTAGCGATATATTGAGTATGTAGGAGAGGAGGGCCCCCACAATTTTATATTTATATTTTATTGGTTAAACTCGGATAAATTCGTAAAATCGCATTTTTATTTAATTTTTTACATTAGGTCCTCTCCTGCCAAAATATTGGGGGGGACGCGTCCCCCCTGTCCCTCCTCGTGCTTCCGAGGGCTGCTTTTACTAAATCCGTGAGCTGAGAAACCTGTTTGTAGTTTAAAAAAGTACATCGGAAATACTTCTCAAATTCTTAAATATATGTCTGCTTTTATCGATCATTGGCTGAAAATCATTGGATAAAAATGAACTGTTATAATTCAACGAAGCTGCTAATAATAATATTACAATTACAATAAACATAATAATACTTATTACAATTCATGTATTATTACAATAAAATAATAATAAAAGTTTTAATTTATTTTTTTATTGGTTAAAACCAGGGTTTGAAATTAACTCTTATTTTCTGGGAAAGAGAATAAAAGTCAAATCAGGACTATTATACTTCTAATAAATAAATAAATAAAAATCACATCACGACTTTTATATTTCGGGCCAGAAAATAAAAGTCCTGATATGATCTTTATCACAATGATACCTAATATAAGAGTCAAAGCTTAATTTTCATTATTTAAAGATGAATTTATTAGCTTTTTTTATCGGATTTCTCCATATTGTTGTTCATTATTGGGTTAACCGTTTTTATGGAAATCCTGCAGGGTATAATAAATTACCTCAAATCGATCTTAAGATCGATTATTAGATTATCAAGGCTGCTGATAATGAAAAAACCCTCGATATACAACCTCAGGCTCGCTCAGGTATCGATTGCAACTTATCCGATATTTACAATATTGGGGTCGATTTCTAGGTTAATTGGGGTGCTGATTCTGAAATTGATATCGGTTTTTGGATTACGCGCTCAGGTATCGATTTATTTCAAGTTACGCGATATAAATGATATTGGGGTCCACTCATTGGTTATTTGAGGTGCGTAATCCGAAAATCAATTTTTTTTTCAAATTCAGCACCTCAAATAACCTATAAGTTGACCCGAATATCGTTTATATCACGTAAGTTGAAATAAATCGATACCTGAGCACGTAATCCAAAAATCGACATCGTTTTTTAAATTCAGCACCTCATATAACCTATGAGTTCACCCCAACATGGTTTATATCACGTAAGTTGAAATAAATCGATACCTGAGCACGTAATCGAAAAATCGATATCATTTTCAGAATCAGCACGCCAATTAAACTAGAAATCGACCCCAATATTGTAAATATCGGATAAGTTGCAATCGATACCTGAGCGAGCCTGAGGTTGTATATCGAGGGTTTTTTCATTATCAGCAGCCTTGATAATCTAATAATCGATCTTAAGATCGATTTGAGGTAATTTATTATACCCTGCAGGATTTCCATAAAAACGCTTAACCCAATAATGAACAACAATATGGAGAAATCCGATAAAAAAGCTAATAAATTCATCTTTAAATAATGAAAATCAAGCTTTGACTCTTATATTAGGTATCATTGTGATAAAGATCATATCAGGACTTTTATTTTCTGGCCCGAAATATGAAAGTCATGATGTGATTTTTATTTATTTATTAGAAGTATAAAAATCCTGATTTGACTTTTATTCTCTTTCCCAGAAAATAAGAGTTAATTTCAAATCCTGGTTAAAACTGCATTCTTAAAACTCGTAATTCGTTTATGATAGTGTTTGCTCAACATAGTGAATTTTTGTAATAAAAATTATTTCGCAATAAAACGGGTCTATAACAAGCTAAATACACTGATAAAAAAAAAAAAAAAATTCAAAATAATTATAATCAATCTATATTCTGCTCTTCGCGTCTTTAATTTTTGATAACTTGAGTTGTAGCAGATTGTGGTAAGAACTGAATTTTTTTTTCCGAAGTTCAAACCTTTTTTAACAACGGGGTATATAAATAGTTTTACATCGTTAATGCACGCATTTTATTCACTTGAGAGTAATAATTGCTTATAAAAAGTTGTCCTCGTTGGTTTTCTCGAGGGAAAAAAAAATTAAAATAAAAAAAATAAAACCAGACTCAGCCAAGTCAAGAGGAGATTCCAGAAGTCGTTTTTACGACTATGGGCGTCAACGGGACAGAAAAACCAGGATATTGTGGAATAATTGTCATCTACGGTTTTTGAAATGAACATTTAAAACATGTATATGAAAATTTTTACATTTCGTCTATATGATTTTTATATATGATTCTAATGGTATGGGATAATATATCGTTTATAATACAGGCGATAATGAAATTTTTAAACAGTCTAAGCTAAAAGATATAAAATCTCCTGGTTACGAGAATATTTTTGCTATATTTCTTCGACGTGTTAATATAAGTAGTATGATAGTAATTTATTGGTTAGAAATATATAAAAAAAAAAAAAAAATGGTTATTCGGCTGACTGCGTGTTTTAACATTATCAATCTGAGAACAGAATATTCAAACACAAAATTTAAAATATTGTTCATTCCTGAATACGGCATTTTTTTTTTTTTTTTATATAGCAAAAAAAGTAATTTTCTTATTCCCTCATACCCATACCCTATACAAACATACCCTCATTATACATACCCTACTATACATACCCTCATTACTCCTTCATATTACCCCCTCCCCCCCCCCCTTACGACCCAGTTAAACATACCCAAGTCAGGTTGAATCAGTCACTAGAGGAAGAAATAACAGGACTTGTATTCTACTAGAATATTGATATCCCCAGTCCCTTTAATTTCAATACATCAAGCAGCATAAATAGCTTTTGTTTTTAGGAGTTTATATAAAATCTATTCTCTATTTTCTATTCTAGATATCTGCTCGTCGCACAGTGGGACAATTTTGTCATTTAGTGACCAAAAATCTATTATGGTACTCCTCATCGAATGATGATAATCGAATAATTCTTTTTTCACTAAAGAGCATGGGATTTTCTTTATCAGTGAGAATAAAAAAAGTAAACATACCATCCCTCTAAGTATTTCAAATTAATTTGTATATTAATCCTTTCTTCACTTTAATTTAAATAAAATAGTTTATTAGGAACAGGGTTATACTTAGAGAATGAAATGAGTCAGTATTATTATCTATTGAGCTTTTTGCTTGTATACATGTCTTTTTCAGGCATTTGCTCCATTGAAAATTTAAAATATCCAATTTTTTAGGACCTTTAACTGAAAAAAATATTTTCAAATAATTTAACTGAATGTATATTTCATGATTTAGTCTAATTCGAGGCCTAAAATATATTGAAAGTTCAAATATAGGGATTTAAATCTTAAAATCGATATATCGCCGATCGATCGCATTTGTTCGATCAAATTCTATAATTTTATTTTAGCACCCTTCACCCTCTACCACTGTGAAAAAAATTAGAACCGACTATTGCCAATATAAGAATTTATATCAATTTAAATACTTTCTTTCATAAATTACATAGTCAACGTGGATGAAATCAAAACGCATTTTTATCCAATAATTCTACATCCATTCTTCTTATCTATAAAATATGTTTGGTGCAATAATATAAAAATTTAAGCTTAATAGAAAAAAAATTATTTTATTTTATATTTTAAGCGAAATTTATGCTCATCTCTCTGATATTATTATTTTTCTATTGAGCTTTAATTTATATATTATTGCACCAAACATATTTCATAAATAAGAAGAATGGCTGTAAAATTATTGGATTTAAATGCGTTTGAATTTCATCCACATTAACTATGCAATTTATGAAAAGAAAGTATTTAAATTGATATAAATTCTTTTATTGGCAATAGTTGGTTCTGATTTTTTTCACAGTAGTAGAGGGTGAAGGGTGCTAAAATACCATAATAGAACTTGATCGATCAAATCGATTTTAAGATTTAAATCCCTACATTTGAACATTCCACATATTTTTCGCCTCGAACTAGACTAAATCATAAAACATACTTCTCATTGAATTATATGACAATATTCTTTTCCGTTAAAATTCCTAAAAACTAAGGTGTTTTTAATTTAATTTTTTGGATTTTTTCTTCATCAGACAATAACTATTTAACCATATTTCAAATGGAGGAAATGCCTGAAAAAGACATGTATATAAGCAGAAAGCTCAATAGATAATAATACTGACTATTTCATTCTCTATGTACAACCCTTTACCTAATAAACTATTTTATTTAAATTTAAGTGAAGAATGGATCCATATAAAAATTATTTTGAAATCCTATGAGCGATGGTATTTTTATTTTTTTATTCTCTCTTATAAAGGGGAACCCATGCTCTATAATGAAAAATAATTATTCGATTATCGTCATTTGGTCAGGAGTAATAAATTGTTGACACAATTTTCCCACTGTGCGTCGGTTCATAAAAATATTCTTTGTAGGTTAGATCATTACTGAGTTCCTAATAGTAGTTGCCAGTAATAACCTTAAATATCCCACTATACATCCCGTTAACAATAATTGCAGTGCCCAATTAATCCCAATGTGAGAAATATACCCACGGTATATAGGGGAGGTTGGTGCACAATGAAACACAAATTTTTCTTTTACCCATAGCACCCCACCTGAGTCTTTATTTTCAATTTTTTATTTTATCCATGTTACCTTAGGATCTAATCTATGTAAGAAATGCTTTGAAAATTATCTTATGCATAACGTGTGTCCGCGAGCAGCTGTTTTCCAAAAAATAAATTTTGTTTCATTGTGGCCCATGCCCGGGGTACAATGAAACAGCTGAAAAAAAAACACCATAATTAACAGAAAAACTTTATTCGGCTTCCGGTCGGTTTTTTGTTCTTCTGCTTTAGGATAGCTACGAAATTCTTCAGGAAAGAGGAAAGTTTGACTTGGTTGTCAGTGAGGAAAGTTGTCATAAATCAATACAATTTTTTTTGGTGTCCCGTTCTCAATTTCGCACCAATCTGTACGAAAATGAAAAAGAAACCGACTGCTTATTGCACAATGAAAAACAAATGCGGTACGATGAAAAATTTTGATGTCTTTAACTTCTTACGACGAACGAGAAGAAAAACCAAAGGCAGGCAAAATCTTAAGAGATACATGCATAATGAAAAAGTTGTAAGAGCAGGTTGAATAAAATAATTACTCATAGATAGAGACGAATATCCGTACGACGAATTTTTTTAGTTTTACCACACAAAACCGCACTTCAGCAGGTGGAGTCTGTCACACAAGTAGAAAGAGGACTATTGCTGACTTTGTTTAGAGTCACCCTTAACACTCGCTGTCTGAATTTGGTTGCACTAGACCTTTTGGTTCGCCCTGTGCACCGACTGTTTCATTGTGCCCCACCCTTCCTATCATTTACTTCTTTGCTATTCCACCACATATATTGTTTACTTCAGTATAAAATAATACAGCATACATTGAAAAGTGGCTATGAAAATATCATGGATGTAAGTTGATACATTCTACAGGAAAAAAGAACATTTTTACGACCAAAAAAAAAAAAGAATAAATAAACGAAAAGTGTTAAAAAATGCAATAATATTGGTGGGATTCTCTGATTTTTACCTGATTTGGGCTGATAACATCAAAACCTTGAGGTAGTTCGAAGTTCATCACCGGCTCGGCGTCTCCTTCAACTCTCACAAACCCACCAAACCTAATTCGATTTAACCTGTAAAATTTTATAATTTTTTTTTCAATTTTCTCCTCAGATCCGAGTCGTTTTCCTTCTTGCTGATATCCTGAAAGAAAAAACCCTTATTATCTCCATTTTCCTTCTCAGTTTGTTCTTCTTTTTCTCATTTTCCTTCTACAAAATGATTTACCTAACTAAGATTGACAGGTGACCGTCAGTGGCCACATTTTTTAGGCTCTGCAGTATGATGTACCTTGATCATGATAAACCGAGAGAAAGGTGTCCGATTTTAAGGAAGCGTTTATTTAAAGCAATGTACTGTGGAAATGCGTTAATAGTTGTTAATATTCCTCTAAAAAACAGAGTCTTAAGCAGGACATTTCCTCTGTTTTTATTATTTATATGTTAATTTTAATTTGGAATCGTGCTCTTGGTTGTGTATTGAACATCCGGCAGTTACGCAGGAGACCCGGGTTCGAATCCCGGCCAAGGCCAGTCTTTTCAATTCATAATAAAAATATTTAAAATTAATAAAAGTTGCATTTGATAGATCATTTTACACAACTAGAAAAATAGAGTTTTCAAATATTTATCAACTTCACAAACCCAAATTCATAAAAGACTTGCATTCTAGTTTAAAGGAATTTGGAAGCAGTATGAGTTAAATGACTTTGAATTCACTATATTCTTACTCTTCAATTTTGAACTATGACAAACGCTCAAATGGAGGGGGTATTAACGTTCGACCCCCCACCCCCCAAAAAAAGGGGGAAAAACTGAAACCTGGATAAAATTATAAATTGAATACGCTTACATGAATTATGAATATCATATGAATTTAATAAAGTTCCTATTCTTTTTGTAAATAAATAAATCTACTATTTTTATGCTTTTATGGGTGGTTTTTTTCTATCGCCCACCTCCCCCTCCTCCCCGATTTTTTTTTCAGGGTCCGCTGCTGACTTTAGGTCTTTCTAATGGATATTGGCCATAACAGAAAAAGTAAAAAGAAATACGGAACAAAATTTTTACATTTGAGAAAAACTGTGGTGATAAATTCATATTAGCATTACGAATCGAGATCGGCAGTCCACCCAAATTTAAAATTTCCAATTTCGGCTCATTAAAATCCATAGAAAAGACTGAAATCAGGAATCTCGTTTGTTTTACTACTGCAAGGTACTAACCAGTGATTTTTCTAGGAGCAGTTCTACCTTGTGTAACCTATCAAAAATTTTGTTTCGTTAAATCATATGATCCACAATTAACATCTAAAGTAAGCATTATATCCTTTTTTCTGGCATTGTACCTTTCTTCGTGGCGATTAATTTTTCTAGGTTAATGACGGGATTCGATAGTGAGGAAAAATGCGTCCGTTTCTTTCAGGAACATTGAATTCTGCTGAACGTAAAAGAATCTTGAAATTGACATCAAATCTGTTTTCAATTCAAGCTTGTATGAAAACCGTTGGTGAAAGACAAGGAATAGGGTTTGAGGTCAATGATAGCTACATGTTAAATTATTGTTTGGATTTTGTTTACAATATATTGTTGTTCTGAAAACAGGTGAATCTATTTTTAAAGTGAAACTTTCATTGGGAAGTGTTATCATAGATAAAATCATGTGTTATCTATAATAACCATACTTATACAGAGGTGATTTGTGGTGAATGGTCAACGGTTCCGGTCTCACAGCTGTGTCAAAATCATTTTCAAGTTTTTTATTACGGATACATTATAACTTGTAGAGTTATAAAAATATAAGCATGTAATATAATATTTATAATATTATAAATGTGGCGTTTACTTATTATCGAAACACGTCGATTTCTAATCTAAGTAAGTTCGAAAGTGATAGTTGTCTGTCGCGCGCATCGCATCAGATTTTTGTTTATAAGATCAAATTAGTAAAACTGTTCTTGAAAAATCACTGGTACATACAATACACATGCAGTCTTAAAATAAAGAATATACGAAATCAGCGTTGGCAGAGTTTCCCATTTAATTTGGGCGTACTATGCAGATCTGGATGCAGATTCATTTGGATACACGATGCTATGAACTTAAGCTGTGCTATGTATCCTACGAGGCTGTGTAGACATTTTGTTCTATATTTGGCGTATGTTCCTGTTTCCCATAATACTTGCTCGGGCCGCGTGTTCTTCAAGTATATTGCGGTTAATGGTCTGGCCTTGGCTGGAAGGGAGCCTGGGAAATGCATTGAAGCCCACTCCGCCTCCAGACTCCAGCTTTCATCCTCGGGTTTAGAAAGCCTTACACCGGTGAGAGGGGAGGGGAGGAGGGGAACTGGGTTAGCCGGAACACTGACCACTCCAGCCGGCACACCGCTCCCAGCTTCCAGGATGATCGTCCGCTTTCTTCTCCTCTTCGCTCTGGCCATCTTCGCCGCAGCGGCTTCAGGTACCACTATATCCTTTACTCCTCAGGTTAATGGAGGTTTTCTTGAGCATTGTCTCTTAATTTACTCAAGTCGGAATTACAAAAATATCCTGAATTGCTGATGGAATACCCATCCCTGTTTCAAAGCTTCCAATTGAATTCTAAATAAACAACAAAATACATTTATTAAAAAAAAAAAAAAAAAGAAAGAAAGAAAAAACCGGACAGTTATTGACACCCTTAAGACTACATTTCTGTCGTGGTTAGGTTCATAAAAAAAAAACTTTTTATGAAGGGATCAAATTGAAACTTCCTATAGCTCCTCTTTATCTATCCTAATAAAAATTCAAGAGTTTTTTTTTTTTTTTTTTATCAAAAGTTCAATAGTTACCGTATCTCAATATTTATTGCAAAAACTAGTTGCTGATACCCTGTGGATTTAATTGTGAAATCTTCCCTATGGTTAGTTTGCTAATAAACAGTTACTTCAAAGATGACTTAGAGGACCCTTCAAATAATAGATTCATGTATATCTTGAAATAAATTTAGGACTTGTTTACTTATTTATTTAAGTTAAAGTTTGGGGTGTCAATAACTGTATTGAGCGTCAACAACTGTCTGGTTTACCCTATATAATTCATATTCATGTTTCAAATATAAATTCCTAAAATACTTTTTTTTTTCATTTTTTATTCTTAGGAATATATATGTTTATTTTATTTATTAAAAAATTTAATACATACTACTACACTCGATGAATACAGTGGAAATCAGTAATTAACAGAAAAGGAAAAACAGTTTTGAAAAAAATGCAAAGGTATTATTAATAAAATTCAGTAATACAGTTTTAAAATATAAACTTCAAACAAAACATTTCTTCAACGATATATACATGAAGAGTCAAAAAATAGAAACTAGATTTTCATAATGTATTTCTATGATAATATTATATGTAGATACATACATTTTTTCCGGGGGCGGTCCCGGGGGGTGGGGATATTGGGGATCGATCCCCCCGAAATTTCGAAGAAAAACGGAGAGGGGGGGGCGAGCGGACCTCAAAAAGGGTCTAGTTTTAGCTTGTTTTTTTTTTTTTTTTTTGGTTTTTACTTTTCTTTTCTTCTTAACAAAGCAATGATTTTTCTGCAGAAATCTTGTTCATATAATGATAAACAAGTTATAAAATATATTTATATTTAGAAAATCGTCATGAAAACTACGTAAGTCAATTTTTTCTCTGAAAAATCTGCATATACTTGTTTATTAACTGTATTTGAATTAAGACAAGTAGACACAATTTTAATGCCTCCCTCAAAAATAAGGCCTGCAAGGATCAAAACAAAGCATTCACGTGATTTTCAGTTAAAATGAGAAAACTTCTTCATTATATTTTTATATTTTGCTATTTGCATACATGATAAGACCAAAGTTATTTGAAAAAATCTTCCTCTCCACAAATTAAAAGTTATCCTTTTTAAATTTTATCGGCTGAAAGGTCTTCTGTTAGGAAATTTCCCATTATGTTCCTATTATACTCTCTTAAAACGAGCTCAATGTCAACTGTTCCACTTGAGGTAAATTTATTGGTCAGGAATCACAGACTGAATGAGTCTTTAATCCTTTTCTAATATCCTAATGACTGGATAGGCTATGGTCCGAATACCTTTTCTGAAGAAATCACTTTTATAAGCCATGGCAATATTATCACCATATTATCACTCTCCACCTTAAGTTCTACTGATTGCTTGTCGCCGGAATAATTTTACTTTCACTTACCTATATATGAAATATATAGTAAGTGGAAGTATTGCGATCGTGAAAAATTTCGACTTCCGGTTTTCAACGGAAATACACGTTTTGGGGTCCCCTGAGTCCAATTAACCAAGTCCCGCGAAATGGTCTGTGTGTGTGTGTGTGTCTGTGTGTGTGTGTGTGTGTGTGAACAGACTAGCTCAAAAACTATAAACCGTGCGAACCTGAGATTGGATATTTAGTGTATGTATATGCCCGCGATGTGACAGCAAAAATTTCATCAAAATTGGTCAAAGGGAGGGGGTACTTTATTTAATAACTTTTTACATTTTTTTCGATTTTCTCAAAAACGGCTCTAACGATTTTGATTAAACTGAGTATTTGATCTATTTATATGCCCCAGATATGACTGTAAAAATTTCATCAAAATTGATCAACCGGAGGGGGGACTTTACTTAATAAATTTTGTATCATTTTCACGTGTTTTTTTTATTTACTCAAAAACGGCTTTCACGATTTTGATCAAACTGGATATTTGATGTATGTATATGCCAAAGATGTGATAGCCAACATTTCATCAGAATTGATCAACCGGAGGGGGGACTTTACTTAATAAATTTTGTATCATTTTCACGTGTTTTTTTTATTTACTCAAAAACAGTTTTCACGATTTTGATCAAACTGGGTATTTGATGTATGTATATGCCAAAGATGTGATAGCCAACATTTCATCAAAATTGATCAACCGGAGGGGGGACTTTACTTAATAAATTTTGTATCATTTTCACGTGTTTTTTTTATTTACTCAAAAACAGTTTTAACGAATTTGATCAAAGTGGGTATTTGATGTATGTATATGCCAAAGATGTGATAGCCAAAATTTCATCAAGATTGATCAACCGAAGCGGACACTTTATTTCATAACTTTTTTCTAATTTTTAGATTATCTCAAAAACGGCTTTAACGATTTTCTTCATATTCGTCATGTTTAATGAAAATTGAGTGTTATTTAATATTGGGTAAGCGTTTATTAAAATGTTCTGAGGGGTTTATAGAGCAAATGAAAACAAAAATAAGAAATGAATGTGGAACTTAATGAAAAAAAATCGGCAATATTTTAAGGAATATTTTACTGAAACTAACTAATAAAAAGTAGTTATTATTGAAATATTAGGATCCCAATAGCTGAAGAAATAAATGATGAATCGAAAAACGGACACCATAGAGTTTTTGTTTGTTTGTTTGCTTTAACGCCACCTTATGCCGTTAAGGCAAATCGGACGATGCTACAGTGGGAGTCCTAAATTTTGCCTATCCAGGTATAATTAGGATAGGGATCTTTAACGAGTACCTGACATCTTACAGGCTCGGGACCTCCATTTTACGTCCTATCCGAGGGACGGCATAGACAAGGATTTTTTACTCCCATTAAAAAATCCTAGGGCCACCTCGGGACGCGAACCCACGACCTTTAGTATTGTAGGTTTCTATGCTAACCACTACACCACAGGTGACCCCCCATAGAGTTTTTAATAATATTAAGTTTCGCAAATAATTTAGGCAGATTTTTCTGAAAATAAATTTAATACTATACTCAATGAAAAAAAAAAATCGGAAATTTTTTTAGGAATATTTTACTGAAAATAGCGTATAAAACGTAGTTATTATTAAAATATTAGGATCCCAATAGCTGGAGAACTAAATGATGAATCGAAAAACGGGCAACATTAGAGTTTTACTATTTTTTAAGCACTATTCAAAAACCCGATAAATGTCTTAGGCCAAAAGGGGACCCTTTGAAGGGCTATATCTAATCTTAAAGGGCACTTCTCGTGTAAAGTAGGATTATCTATTTATAGAACTCAACCAGCCCTTCAAATTCGCTTCTTGTATATTCTTTGCTAAAACGCTCCGTTTTAGAGAAATTTTCATGCGTGGCCGTTCTGGGAGATCTTTATGTATACAATTTTTTTTTTCAAATTTAAATAAACTGTTTTTGTTAATATTTTAAAAAATTTCAATTTTTTAAAAAATATGTTAATTTTTTTCAGGCGATCTTATTCCGCTCTGGGGCCATTTTCGCATAAAGAACCTAAGCTATATAGGCGAGGCTAATTTCAGGAATGCTCTAAGCCAGGCGTTCCCAAATTTTTTTTTTTATATCACTCCCCTGTTGAAATGAATGCTCCCTTAACCAACTATTCCTAATGGAATATGTTTTTTAAAAAAACAAAACAAGATTTACATAAAAGTCATTGTTTTAATTTTATAAAAAATCATTAAAATAATCTCAAAGTAAATTGAGTTTTAAAAAGTTGTGTACTAAAATTTTAACCAAGAGAGAATCTTATTATTTTCAACTGGTCTTGCCCCCTAGACTTCTCTTCAAGCCCCCCATTTTGGAAAGCACTGCTTTAACTCAATCGAAGTAAACTTTCTTTTATCAAATAACTTATTCTGGAATAGAATCTCAATCTTCGTATCACTTTGTCTGAGACCGATTCTTCATTACTTGCATTATTTTGTTACTAGATGATGGTAAATGTTCTGTGTCAATCTTGAGCTTAATGATCAATCAAGATCCGTTCTAATATTGCATTTTTACGTTTTTTTAAGCATACGGTTTTTTTTTATATTTTTAATACTAATTTTGTAAACTTTGTTTAAAAACTAATTAATAATTGCCTCTCTTATGTTAAGTGTACTCCGAAAGTTGTTAATAGGGGAACGGAATAATTATACAAAATATTTGATATCCTGATAATGATTAATAAAATAAATAAAATTGTGCTATTAAACAAGCAATAAATAGAAAATGAGTTGGATGCGAATTTGAGGTGATGTGGGCGGTAGCAAGGCCGAAGAGAGTTGTCTGTGGGAAATGAATTTAAATTTTGAATAAATTATGGCACTTTCTCCTGCCTCGTGGCTTTCCATTAATAGATCTTCCATTTCTGACTAAATAATTGCTATTCAGTTAGCAAAAATGTTTCGCCATTGTTCAATTAATTACGAACCATTTATGAACCATATTTTTATTTGAACTTATCATATCGCGTAAGATTTTCTGTTGAGAATTTGTCTGATTACCTGCCAGTTCAATGCATGCTGTCTTTAATATTTCTCAAACAAAGAAAACCTCATTTCTATTCTATTATAAAGAAATAAACTTACATAGAACTGTTGAAATAATGCAATTACTGCCTACATGGATATAATGGAGAAACCTAGGAGAAAACTCTTTTTAGCGTATCTATGAAATTCACAACTTCAAACCGAAACTTAATTTTGAGAATTTACTTACAATTACTAACATTTTCAGAATATTTTAAATGGGATCCTAGCAACCTTACCTACCTAAAAAGCTTAGGAATTATATATGGCGGCACATTAGTAATGAGCCGGATTTTACAAAATTGATTTAAGTTGATGATTACGGATCTCATGCAAGTTGATTTAAGATCGCAGTAACTCAAAATCCCTTCAGCTGTCGTGCAACTGGGTTTGATTATGAACTGACGAATTATTGATATAAGAATATTTACCTCCATAGGTTGTCCTCAATTTAATAGGCTCAATGAATGATTGTTCTGATTTCGATAGTGAAAAGTATGAAATGTAAGATGAACGTTGGTGATAAGCCTGCATGCTCAAGGCTTGCTTGATATTGTGAATTTTACTATTTACAAATAAATCTGCGAATAAATTACAATATTTACTTCTTTTTTTTTTTTTTTAAATTTCTTTGCTTGTCGTTTGTTTATTTCATTTATTTATTTAACGTCACTTTATGCTTCTGTGTCTAATTGGACGTCAGTAGGAGTTCTAAATTTTGCCTATCCAGGTATATAATACATGCATAATTAGGATAGGGATCTATAATGAGTACCTGACATCGTACAGGGTCGTGACCTCTATGTTACGTCCCATCCGAAGGACGGTATAACCATTTTTATAAGGATTTTTTTACTCCCTTTAAAAAATCCCAGAGCCATTTGCCGGGGGTCGATCTCGCGACCTTGGGTAGTGTTAGTGCTTGTGAAAATTGATTTAGTCAAATAAACTCCATATATATGTAGAGAATACATATGTCCATATGTATATGTCGAGATAGATAGATATTTTTATTATGCAAAATCTTTCAAATATCTAGACAAATAGATAGGTTCTCGCCAAGAAGGGGACGCCTAGAATTATTTTTGTATTTAATTAAATAATAATTCTACTGTACTCGGTTTTCGTAAAAGAAAAAAAAAATTCAAATTATTTTCTTTGGTTCGTGGAAAGAGTTGGGTACTGGAAATACGTCTACGTCTAATTTTTATAACCACCAAAACCAAAGTAGGGTAAACCATAGAGTTATTGGCACCCTTAAGACTATTTTTCTGTGGTTAAATTAAAAAAAATACATTTTATAAAGGGATCAAATAGAAACTTCCTATAGCTCCTCATTATCTATCCTCATAAAGACTCAAGAGGTTTTTGTGGGTCAAAAGTTCAATAGTTTTACAATATGGCAATATTTATTGTTAAAAGTGCCAAATCTAGTTATTGGCACCCTGTGGATTTAATCGTGAAATCTTCCCTATGGTTAGTTTGTTAAAAGTCTTACCTCATAGATGACTTAGAGGACCCTTCAAACATTAGACTCATGTATATCTTGTAATAAAATTAGGACTTGTTTACCTATTTCTTTAAGTTAAAGTTGGGGTGCCAATAACTGTATGGTTTACCCTATATAACTTCGAATTTCGCAAACGTTGATAAGGACAACTATACATCTCGACTTCGGATTTATCACTTCCTCATAAAATCCCGATTCCTTTGACTTCGGAACGTGATTTTCCATCTGATACGAACTAACGAATTTTCCCGTTAGGGTGAAATTGTGACTAATGGGGTGGAATTGTGACAAGCCTATTTTTCTACAGTTTTGGAATTTCCCTCCTTAAAAAGAATCATATTAGGCAATTCATTGTACTTGTCAGTTGTCAGTAATGTGCTGCAACCTACTGGCCACATACGGACCTCTATAACTCTATAACTTCTTTTATTCCATTTACCATGGTGCTTTATTTCAAGGTTATGTTTGATTGTTTTCATTTAGTTAAAACATTGAAATAAAGCACCATGGTAAATGGAATGAAAAAAGTTATAGAGGTACATATGTGGCCAGTAGGTTGCAGACATTACTGACCAACTGACAATTACACTGAATTGCCTAATCTGATTCTTTTTAAGGAGGGAAATTCAAAAACTGTAGAAAAATAGGCTTGTCACAATGTCACCCCATTAGTCACAATTTCACCCAATTTTACGGTAAGTAATTATGATACTGCGATAGTTAAGTATAAATCGAAAATTTCTATAATATTAAATAGACTAACGTATAACAAAATTAAAAATAATTGCGCTAAAAGCGAAGAAAATTCTTCTTATTTTTCATGTTTATTTTCTTAATGCAATGATATAAATGAATTACAGCAAAATATTATAAAGAGCTCTCCTTTGAGAAAAAGAAATACAAAATCCTATTTATATACAGTACCAGTCAAAAGTTTAGACTCACTTGTATTCAATTCACAATCTTCAAGTTTAAAAAAATAATAGTAACTCAAGAGATAACATTTCAAAAATTATATGATTGTTTCGAATACAATCTATATAAATAAAGGTGAAATTCTGTTTGTTTGTTTTTTTTTTTGTCCGTTCTTTAAAGAAATCCATACCGTTTGTCCTAAATTCTCCAAATTTCGCTTATTGGTTCTTTCATACTAGCTGCGAACACCTGTCCATATTAAAATTCCATAACTTCAGCCAATCTCGGGGTATATTCTTTATTGCTATAAAAATCGTTTTCATCTCGATTTACATTAGATTTTTTCGAAATCGGCCGTTGGAGTCGAAAAAAAATCTCATTTCTGTCTTAACGAACTTATCTTGACCCACGGCTTTTCTGATTGTTTTCGAAATTCCCTGGGTGAAACCGGGATATACAGCTAGTTATAAATAAATTAAAAACAAAACTATAGTTATTATGTTGTTCAATAAATAAAATTTTGTTAGTTATTTATTTTACAAAATCTAAGGGTGAGTATAAACTTTTGACTGGTACTGTATCTCAAAAGATAAATAGAAGAAGATACCAAAAAAAATTAATGAGATATGTTCAAAGCTTAATTGAACTAAATACAGACAGAGGTTGATAAAGGAAAGGAGCACACAATGCCTTTCCCCTTAGCTGTTCAGTATTCCTAAGCTCACTCGCACTTTTACTGGAAAGGGGGTCGTCGTTTCGGTTTGAAACTTTCGGTAATCCGTTTAGCTATCATCTTCAAAGAACTCTTGTAAGAAATGTTAAGATGAATGCATTACGATTCTTGAATTTTTAACTTTATAAAAGACGATACAGAATGAAGTTTTAATTCTGCTAATTGTTAACACTTAATTCTCTTCATGAAATTTATTCCCGGAGATTGACAATTAATGTATGAGAGATAAGTTGAATATTTCAATGAGAAAAATAACGGTTATACCTACCATCGGGACTGTTAGTCTTTATCAGATGATCTTAAAAGATAAATCTAATTCGTTATTTTTTTTTTTTCAGAACCACTTGAAGAAATGAGAGTTGTTCTGATCTTATAATATAAAAATAACCATTTAAATAATTGGATAGCACTAAAAAACATGCATATAATAAATATATTAACCCTTTGCACTCGGCACCGTTTCGGACGTTACCTACCAACAACTCGATGCAACTTATTCGCGAAAACGTTCACCCAGAAAACCTAATATTATACAGTAAATTTTTAGAACCAAGTAAGGAATTGTAATGAAATTTTGTATTTGTGACGCTTCAAGAACACATAGGTACGTAGTTAAAAAAAAAAATTAATTTTATGTTTTTTTTATAATTTTATTATTATCATTATTATATTTAAAAGCATAAAAAATCTGATTGGAGAAATAAAAACTGTTAAAAAATTAAGCGATGGGACCCTTTTACTTAAAGTTTTCTCAGATATCCAATCAGAAAAGTTCCTAAAATGTGAAAACCTGCTTAATAACTTTCCGTTTAAAGTAGAATCACATGGGAAACTAAATCAAAGTAAAGGGATTATTTGGTGCCCCGAACTAAATTATTGTACAATTGAGGGAATAAAAGATTAATTAAAACGACAAAATATAGCCGATGTTAAAAGATTAACGTACTATAAAAAAAAATGGAAGACACCGCGAGCCGCGACCTATATTTTTCACCAAAAGAGAAAAATCCTATAAATAGTTTTTACGATTTTTTTATGTCCTTATAGGTTAAAAACTGAAAATTATTTGCATTGTTTCCGTAGCGGAGCCCTCGAGTTTGAAGACAAATTTTAAATGGCTCCGCTCCGGAGACCTCGAGTGCAAAGGGTTAATAGATAAAACTATTTTGAGATTTCTGTCCATCTAAACAAATAAACTCTCAAGTACCCAAGTATATATGTATATATAGACAAGCTACTTTAATAATAAATAAATAAGCCCAGTACTATGCGTGAGTCCTGACTAGTGAAGCTCTAGGTAAAGCCAAGGTAGGTTGCCCTTGGAGTCGAAAGAAGAGATACTTTCACTTGATGACTCTTTCACTCCGGATATTTGGTCGTCCTGTCTGCCCCCTCTCCTCTTGTGTATGTGTGGGTGTTTCTATGTCAGAGTGTAGTTGGATCTCAGCAGAGAAATTTTTTATACTATTAATAATATTTTTTATACTCGAATAATCCGAGAGGCAAAGAGAAATATTTGTAAAAAAAAAAAAAAAAAAAAAAAAAAATTGCCCTACTTTATAGCGTTGTTAATTACAAACCATACCAATCTAATCTTCAAGACATAAAGTAGATGAATCTGTTCTTTTTTCTCGTTTTACCTTTTCGTCATTTTCTTCTACTTATTTATTCTTTTTTTTTTTTCATTATGCATTAATACATCAGTACTTTAACACTCATGTGAGTTAAAAAAAAATTATTGAAAGAGATATAACTAATTCCAATGCCACACAAAGTATGAAAACACGAATATTTGGACAGGTTACAAATAATTTCGCTTTGTAACACAGAAATAACCATATGACTTGCGCTTCAGAACAACAACTCTCCAGTCCATCGCTTCTTATATGGCGTACTGTTAAAGTAACAATTCATATTGCATTTGTTGATATTCAGAAAAAGATATATGTAGGAAATAAAAAACATCTAATATTTCCATGATTTGTTTTTAATTATTCAGTGAAGAAAGAAAACAACCATTTTGCTAGAAAATAATGTACAAAACTGAAAAAAAAATATTTTTTCATTCTTTATAATTTTTTGGTTTCCATTGGCGATAGTGACTTAAAAGGTAGATAGGCTGCTATTTGGCTGAACACCAACTTTGTTGTAAAAGATTCAAAAAAATTATAAACATACATATACACTGGATATCGTTAATAAAGATCAAACTTTTTTTTAACCACAATTAGGTATATTTTTCAATTTACTGCATGCACATATATATATCTTTTCATGTCTAAACTTCTATTGCTTTGTATACTTGTATAGCAATCTACATAATCCTGTATCAGAAGTGGTTGAAGTCTCCACTCTCTGAAGTATTAATTAAACAGTTCCAACACTGAGCCCCGGTGATTAAATCTTAATGATATCCAATTTCTTGCATTAATTTATTTAAATATTTAATTTAAACTCTAATATATATATATATATATATATATATATATAAATATATATGAGTTTCAATTTACTTTATTTATCTTTTAGAAAAAGTGAAAAAATTTTCTTTTTTGTGGACAGATTTAAAATTATTTTTTGTTTTGAAGATCAATGTACTGTTAAAAAGTGATTGTATACTTATTTTTTATAAAAGATAAACAAAATCAAAAACATGATAAATATTAAAAGCACTTTATCAATAGGGAATATTTTTAGTGGGGGAAGGAGTGTGGGGGAATCATAAGGTCTTTTAAAAAATGTTTAAATGAAATGGCTTAAATTTTGTGACTGAATTGTATATGGTTTATTTATGTTTTGATTCCAGAAAACAATTTTGAAGAGGAAGCCAAGGCTGATGACTCGTCAAGGTATTGTGCATGTTCAGGACCTGATTGTCGATGCTGTGTAGATTTCAACATAACCTATATCGATTTAGGTGGACCAGGTATGTCAATAACCAACATATTTAAAATATGGTTAATTTACTTCTTGACATATCACATGCAATTTATTCTATGTCCCTGACACCCATTAAACCTATCGTAGTTTTCATTCCTCATTTCATTTTTTTTTTATAGAACGAATAGGTTAACGAATAATTTTTTTTTTTCAGGTTGTGTGCAAATGAAATACATTTCCCAAGTGGAAGGTTTATCTGTGAATGTTTCATATGGTGACAGCCAACTTCACCAAGGCAGTATTAGGGGTACCATTTTTAACAATATAAATTATTTATTTAACTTAGCAGTAATTTTATATCAAGAAATGCATTAGAAAATTACATTGGAAATTTATTAAAGTAGGAAGCTAGCGGCACATAATTTGGCCGATTTGAAATCATTTGGGTAACAGATTTGGAATGGTCGGTTGAATATTTATCCAATGAAAAAAAAAATCATCACTAAATTCACAATCAAGATTTTCAATTGTTTATTCACAACGATTAAAATTCTACCAGATTAGATGATTTTTAACTTTTGGCTTTTTCTTCACAAACCGAGTTTATCCTCAGCCGCATTCCTCCACTCTTCCTTTCTTATCGCTTCCTCCTCCGTCAACCATCAGCCTGCCATACTTTCTCAACCTGATAAGTTGCGTTAAAAAAATGTTTTTTTACAGACCTTGTAGATCATGGGCTTACCAGACACAGCTTTCTCCACTTCTGCCATTTCAGTCTATTTCGGTTTGCTGCATGCAATTATACCCAAACTTTCTTGATTTTATCTATTTGATCTCCAACATGTCAAAGGTTGAGGCATTAATTGTTGAGTTTTAGCTTCCTGTGAGATTAATTCAAGCTTCATGTCCTTATCTTGACTTCTAAATGTTTATATAATGGATTATTAATTTACCAATTTCTTTAACAGTTTTTTATTGGTTTATCTTCTCCATTCATTAGTAAACTGATCAAAAATCTTTGACTGAGCTCTGTGTATCTTTCCGAGGACGTTTCTCTCCAATTGTTCTGTTCTTGTTATGGAATCTGCTTTTTTATCCTGGTCTCGTAACCGTATACAAGAACTAACTTAATCATAGCACTTTACAAAACCAATTACAGATTCATATTTTGTGGGATTTTAGTACTATTGTGCAATGGAAAGAAAATTCTGTTTGTGCGTGTTAAATGTTGGTATATTTCTGAGTAAAGTTGAATGTTTGTGGAGCCGAAATATTTGACTCAGTCTGTTCCAATAATCAGACTTAGTGAGTCTCTCAATACAATCTTGATAGTAAATTCAAGGACATAGGAAAAAACTAAATATCCAAATTTATTCGTGAATTTTATCAGTAAATGCGATCGGGTAAAAGAAAAAATATTTAATGAATAACTACATTCGATGTACATCGTGGACAAGGGTGTCCAGAATAGTTATTATAGTATAGTACAAAATTGGTTATAATGTAGGGGCATAGGTAGCGCTGACCCACACGTAGGCACTCCGAACTCGGGGATGTGTGTCCTTTAATCTGGTAAAAGGAGGTGAGGTCAAATAACTGTGTCTTTAGGGAAATTTTCAAGATTTTTCTTTTGAAAAAAGGAACCCAAGTAAGAGGCAGTAAGGTACAATAGTTGTGGCCTTAGGAACATCTTTCTGAAATGGAGTGTTATAAAAGGGACCAAAGGAAATCCAGCTGGAGTTTTTGGATGAAATCGGAACATTGGAATGGTTCAACCAATGGGAGTTGGGGGTAATATTGAGAAAAGTAAATTGGAAAGAAGGGAAATTTCTAATGGAGAGTGCAACTTTTGCGGTTTGTAATGCAGTCCTGAAGTGGTTTTGGAAGAAATGGGGTGTAGTGTGAGAGCTGTTCAAAGACCTGCAAATCCAAGGAGTAGAAGAAAATGAACTGAGTTGTGAAGACCATAGAACATAGATTAGAGTAGAAGCGGCATCGGGTAGAGTTCTTACATAGTTAAATGGCTTAGCCTGCAATACACTTCCCCCCCCCCCCCCACACAGACCCGGCTAAATAAGCTTTTCTTAAATTTGTGATTAGGACAGATTTGTGGCAGACACAGGTTTGTTTAAGTAGGACAAATTTGTGATTATATATATATATATATATATATAAATAGTCCGAGGAGGATTGTCAGGAACAGAGATGGAAGCAAGGTTGTAAACAACAGGATTCGGGTTGTTTGGGAGCTTATTATGGAAGGTTTCATACCTCAATCGGGCCAAATCAGCAATTGAGAGTAATTAAAAAATGAAATAATCAAAAATTTTATATATGAAGAATGAAACAGTAGGTGTCGATCACTTAAATTTGTTTATGCCTTTAAGCCAAAACAAACAAACAATAATATAGTTATTTGCAGTATACAAATTTCTTTATGAATTAGTTTTATTACTGGCTACTAATCTTTGAATAAAACAATGTTATTAATTTTAGACCGGTAAGAAATAATATGATTGATTTTTCTAATGATTTTATTCTTAGGTGACAACATAACTGCTACCTGTATGGACATTCTTCTGGATTTGGCTCAAATGTGCGCTTCATTTAACGATATTGCCATGACTGAAAAAGGAATGAAAGCTTGTGTTTCATTGGAACCAACATTTTTAGGTGACCCACAAGACTCTTACCATCTTGGGTGCTTTGATATGGGCCCACATGGAATGAATTTGGTTAATAAAACAAGGTATGACTTAATAATTTAGTTTTATTAATTATTTAGTGCTATCAATAAAGCATTTGGATTATGAAAAGCTATGAAAAAATAGATTTTTCAAAAGTAATTCCTAAATATTTTATGTTTTGCAACAGCATTACAAATATACAAAACAATTCTAAACAGTTGTCGTATGCTAACCAGCTATAATTCATTAAAAATGTATTTTTGTATTTAACTGACAAATTATAAATGTACGTGTTCAACTGCCAGATCTATTTTTCTTTATTTGCCATGGTGATGCTTTTTTCAAAAAGAAGGCTGACCAGGAGATAGCTAGCTGACCCATGGCAAATTATAGGAGTGGTGTAGTAGAACTAGTGAAATCCAAGAGTAATTTTTAAAAGTATGGCTATTTGATTTACATAAATATTGTTTGAATTGGGTTAATTTGTTACTAATAATAGTATATCTTTCATGTTTGGTATGTGTAGTGAAAGTGAAGGGGAAAATCTTGGTGCTATGCATAGTTTAAACGGAGTTAACCAGACTGGTGTAACAGGCCCTGAGAGTTTTTGTGGTTTCTGATTGTGGCTAGACCCAAGAAAAAAGCTACAAAATGGTCAGCAAATCTAGCAAGATAGTGATTGAATAGCAACAGAATAAATCTTCAAATTCAAACATTTGATCTTTTTTTTTTTTTGCCTCAGATCTTCAATTTTCTATTTTATAATTTGTATTTGTCTATAATTTTATATATTTCACTTTTGACAGAAACAATGCTAACAACCATCGTCTTCGAGTTAATCTGTGTTTGTTTACTTTTTTATTGCTTTGCCCTAATGTTTAACAGTGCTATATTTTGAGTATGTTTAAAAGAATAAAATTGCAATAGGATTAAGTATACATTAAAAACATATTATTTCCATGAATACATAATATTAGTATTTAAAAAACAATATTTTTTTACAGCTCTATAATTCAAAGTGCAGAAACCGCTGATATAGAAAAACCTGTCAATGAGGAATCATTAATAGCTGCCGTAAATGAATCTGCTGAGGAGGGCATTGCTTGGTTCAGCAGTTTCTTAGGATTTAACTTTGGGAACACTAATAAAAATGCAAGTTCTGTTGGCCAATCATAAGAATATTTTGTTATCTCTGTATTTATCAATTAAAAGAACTAGATTTATTTATTTATTTATTTTAAAAAATGTTATATTAATTTATATTAGCAGCTTTTAAGTATTGTTACTTATTAGAAGAGTGCTAATATTAGAAAATAAATTTATGTACTATGTACATCAGTATATCTTCAACCAGGACTTTAAAATGTATTTGAGGATAATAAAAAATCGATATGTTCAAATAATTTGAATCTGTAAAAGAAAGGGAACATTTAAATATAACTATAAATTTAATTATAAGGATTTTGTGATTTTTTCAGTTGTTTTTTTTACAGTAATTTATTTGTGTAAATAAATGCAATCAAAATAAATTTACAATTCTTTGTTCGATTTTTTTTTTTAAATAAAACAGTACTTTTACACTATATGTATCTGGAAATATAATTTAGCATATTACTTCTAGTTAGGGATATTTAAAATAAACTATAGTCAATGATCTTGGGAAACAGTCAGCATATGTCTTCATTTAATTTGTTTTACAGCATCATTAACAATTATCATAACTTTTTGGAGTGAGTAAGGAAATTGTTGTTTCCTATGTTATAGTGCATCCTTTGTTTGGAGCAACACTTTATACTTGTATTGTGACAAAATAAAAGTTTTTGTTTTTTATTGAATAATCTTGTTATTTTATGAACCCAGGGATCATTTATAATTCGGTAATGGGTAGTTATCTTTACCTACTTTGACCATATCTTTACTCGATGTTTTGAGTGTTATGTTTGTTGATGGATTGATTGACTTCAACATGGATATGAAGGAGGAAAGGATCTTGTGCATTATTGAAGAGGTGTGCTAACAACATGGAACAGTTTCTAAATAGTGAGACCTGATCATCGAGAATGATTTGTACATTGGTAGCTTTTAGCTTAAAGGTTTAAGGCTTTACAACTTGTAGAGAATGAGATATGTAACTGCCGCATAGAGAATTACATTTATGAAGAGGAAATCATGACAGAAAGGGATTTGCTGGTTAAAATATATTAGCTTATACAATGTAAGTCTCATGTAGTGAAGAAGGTTATGGTAAGAAAAAGAATAAGTTATCCAATATTAAATTTAAGAAGTTCTCTGTCTATATTAAGAGTTGGTTTTCCATTTGAAATCAGTTTAAGAAATTTGATGAATATCAATCTATTGACCAAGCTAATAAAATTCAGTATTTATTCCAAGCTACATTGCCTGATAGTCCAGCAGATATTGCAGAGAGATTTCCTGCCATTAATGGGAAGAGAAGATATTCAAATAGAAGAAGGTCATATGATCGTATTGAGACTCAGTTATGGTTATTAGAAACATTAGGAATAACAACTGATGGATATGCACAATCCTATTACTTTGCACAACTTTGTCACATGTGTGGTGGAAGTAGTTGGATTCCTTACATTAGGGTGAGGGGGAGTTAGAGTGTGAGTTATGCTCTTCCTTTTAGAATAGTGGGCTAGCCCACTCAAACACGATATAGCATTTAAGGGTTAAAAACTTGCAGGTCAGAACCCTGCCATAACAGGTTTTTCCTATTCTGTCCCTTCCTCTCTGTTTGATGTAAAAAATGCTTACCATATTCAATTGTTTTGTTAACATTATATTTTGAAATATATTTCAGTGAAAAAATAAAATATTATACAAAGACCCATACACATAAACCCAATCAATTGCCTACCCCTATGGATTATACATTAAAGTATTATACATTAATATAGGAACACTTGTGGAGAGCATGTATGTTCGTCAAGGAAGTGAGGATATAGCTGAGCTACTGGGGGGGGGGGGGGGGGATGATCTTTAGAGGAGTTTTCCTTACAACTTCTTTGTGGTTTAATTGCGTTGCCCAGAAAGATGGTCATTAGCTAGGAAGCAATGCCATGACAGAGACCCTTTACTAATTAATGAGAAAATTAAGGTTTTTTTATTTTTTTGAATTTTGGGTTTCTGCTGACTAATCGTTACTTTAAAAAAAAATTAAGTATTAACCAACAAAATATTTTTTAATACTTGATTTTTTTGTTTTGTTTTTTTTAATCAAATTATTTAATTGTTGTCCCTATTTAATGTTGAGGTACAAATGCAAGGCACAAAATCAGACACAAATAATACAACATTTTGTCTTTTATTTCTATTTAGGTTCAGTAGATTACACAATATTTACATAGCACAAGGTTATATGAAATTCAAAGCTATAGATTATCAACATTGACAAGTAAATATGATTTTTGTAGATTCAGATACAGTACTTATTATAACCTGGAAAATAACATTATAATCATGATCTGCATGATAAACTTCAATTCCAAACCATTTTTTTTTTAGTTGTCAATTATTTAATAAATCAGTTACATACTCCATGAGATATGTGAAGTTGATCAATAACTTGTTAATGATTAAAGTTAAACATCTGTTGTTTACAATTATACACCTTTTACATTATACACATAATTGGCACTACTATCAATACTATTTTCAAATACTTAACATAAAACAACAACATGGAATCTTAATAAAAATTATTTACAGAAATTTTTATTTAATTATATTTCAATGCCATCATTGGAGGACACTTCACGTACTTAGACATTTTGGTCATACATTGGTTCTTCAATCACTTGACTTTCTTCTTAGATTCAATCCCATTCTTTGTTATATACTACTGGTATAGAGAGTATATGTGCATAAACCTATGCACCAGTAAATATTTATCTTCCATTTTTTTACAAACACACGTATTTATATATATAAAAATTATAATATATTTGTGTGTATATGTGAATATGCATGCAAGTAAGTCAGTCTGTATAAATAACATAGATGGAATAAATAGATAGGAATAAATGGTGTAAATACTTTAACTAATACTTAAAAGCCCAATATTCTAATTTGTGTCAAAGATGTTATTATGAGAGGAGAGTTTATTTATTGCTTGTCCATATTTAAACATTTAAATATATTCAGGAAAACTCAACTAACATATTCAGTATAACTATCAATAGTTATTCAGCCTTCTAAAAAATTTGTTTTGACTCCATTCAGTGTGTTTAGACAAAACAGTAGCCCAAGGCTGCCATTAGAAGTTCAGAGGAGGTGAGAACAAAAAAGGTATAATGGATGCAATAAAAAAGGTGACCAAAATACTTCATAAGGAGGTTATTTTTTTTTGTGAACCATAATCACTACATTAATAAGTACAACTCTTGATTCATCTGTGAGCTAAAGTATTTTAATAACTTAAAATGTATCAATGATAATATCAGAGATCACATTTCTAATTCACAATATCAGCACTAGAGATTTTGCATATATATTGCTATTGAAAAATTTTATTTTTCATAACTGAGGGTTTTGGATCTATATATAAGTTAGTAAAAAGTTCACTTCCCCGTTTGATACAATCCTTCAAAATCCCAGAGTTCGTAACTATAGTCTGAACTTGAACTTATTAAAAAATAGTGTACTCTATTATGCGAAAAGTAATTGGTCGCCTTTCCCATATTAATATTTTTACTATCATATAAAGCTGCAGAGTTGGAACTCACTAATCTCGGGAATGACATGTCTAATTTGAAAATTTTAATTGTTAGATGTGTTAGACCATTTATTCACTTAGGTTTTAGGTTTATAGAACTAATACATAGGAATTAATCAGTCATTATAAAAATAAACTAGTATTGCAAAAATGTCCCACTTTAATACCAATGGAATTAGCTACACATACATTTCAATGAGTGAGCATTTATTAAAATAATAGCTGTGCTAATATGCCTAACATAGATAATATAACACTTAATAGCCATAATGTTAAAATTAGTTTTGAATATCTTAATTCAACTCCTATATACCTATTTTTTTTTTTCATAATTCTGATTTAATTTTGATTACCCATAATTCATGTATTAATGACCAAAATAAGATTTACGTTATTTTAATTTTTTCTAATTCCCCCTGAATTAAAAAGTAGCAAGACCCATAAGTAAAGGGTTCAGGCAATGGAATTATTTCGTAAACATCGAATTCTAAGGTTGGTCTTAAGGTCTGCTGTTTGCGGAGAGAGCATCAATATGTTTACAGTCTATTTTGATAAGTGAGTGATCCCTCTCTAAATTTAGATCTTCACTAGAAAATTATCATGCCTGCAATGATATATAGGGGAAGTGGTGCTATTTCCAGATTGTTCGACATTTTTGGTAAATGGTCTGCTCATATGAGCCACAGTATAATGTTATAAAACCTCAGCTCTTAAACTAGTCTATTTATAAATTAGGAGAGTTTCAAATCAAAATGCTGGTACCAAAAATTAGCTATCATGAAAAACTAATCCTTCAGCATAATATAGTCCTTCTGTTTTTTAACATAAATTTTATATACTATTAAGCTAATGAGATACACTTGGGCACTCATCAGCAACTCATGTTTGAAAAAAGCATTGATAATCCAAATTTAGAATGGGTGAAAATGAGTGGTAGTATAAAATAAAGAGTATCAGAGAACCGATCCATGAAAAATAAAATTATTCCATCCAAGAGAATCAACTTAATTTTACAAATAACAGTGTTCAAACACATAAACATGCAGCCATCCATATACACACATTACATTTTCTTTTATATGTATAAAATAAATAGACATTCTAATACAGTTTACATGATATAAAATCGTTTATAATTAAATAAAAATTGTAATATATCTTATTTTCAAAGGAAAACATAGAAAAAAATATAAAAGATCCAATTATTTTTTTCAGAAAATTTTATTTGCAGGATTTTCATACACAGCTTTCTGGTCCTGGTATTGAGTTTGATATAATGTTTTGTGTTGTGCCATGTACATTATTAAGTACAGATGTTTGGGCTAGAGATTCTTGTATCTGGCAGCTTCCAGGACTCAGTGATGTAGGTGTCTAAGGAAAAAAACACATATATTATCAAAACATATGCTGTGGTGATGTGTCAGTTTTTGTATACATATAAAATAAATAATTTTAGAATAAAATTAATAATAATAATATCAAATGCAAACTAGTTGTTAATCTGGAGATAAAACATAATTTAAATTTATCTGTCATCTTTTCTCAGAGATAATTAAAAAGCGCTCAATGGATAACAGCTATTTAAATATAAGATCATCAGGCACATAAAAATTATTTGATAAATAACTTTCTAGGACTCAGTCACTAAAACTGGGTGCACAATCGAGAATCGAGGGGCATATGGATTAAAAAAAAAATTGATATCACTGGTAAATAAAATTTTCCAATCTGTACAGATGATAACTTTATTTATTAGATTCAATAAATGCTGTTAAGAAAATACAAATCATTGTGTTTTCATTTGTGAAAAAATAGAACAACGTTTCTCCTTTGGATGAGAAGTTGCATTTTTTATTAATAAATTGTCTTTACAAAAGTTTTGTGCATTGAGTCTATTTAAAAAAAATGTTCATGTTTTGTTTCATTTTGTAAAAATCAGCTGAAGTATTTTAAAAATTAATAGAAAATCACCTAAAATTGTACCTTATCTGAAAGTTTAAAAGGATAGTATAGTTAAGATGAATTTTCTTCGTTCATATTCAGTTTCCAACATTTTCTATAGTTTAGGCTTATAGTTTATTTTAATATTTATACAGTACTTGCTAATTTTAGAACCACTTTAGATAATCAATAGAAAACTATTTCAGAAAAGCGTGTACTAAAAGGTTCTGATATTTTCAATAAAAGGATGGTATTTTTGATGTAAAAAATGATATTTTTTTATTTTATTATTAAGCAATTTATTTAAAGCCAATGAAATTGTTTATTTTGTATAAATGATGTGATAATCAATAAAAATGATGGATTATTGTGTATAAATGAGAGATTTATTTAATGAAATGGATTATTTTGATTGAAATAGACGTATAAAGTATAGGTATACTTACAAATGTTGGATTAACTCTTGGTCCATTAAATGTAGCAACAGATCCATCTGTTTCAAGCTGTTCTTCTGAAACTGAGAATATCATGATTAACTAACAAATTTCACTTTTATGTATATATGGAAAAAACAAAAATGTTTTGCTCCAAATCTGTTACTTAATATTAAAAAATTATGGACCAACAACTGTAGCATCATTAAAAATTTTATAGCTGTGGGAATTATCTTATCACAGTGATTTTTTAAAATAAATATATTCGGAATAGCTAACAGAATATACATTTAACAACATTTATATTTAACGATGCAGTCATTAACAGCTCAACCTTGGATGTTAAAGAAAAAAATGTAAAATTTTTGGAATATTATTATTGAATGTTATTATTATTATTGATTGGTAAGCTGAGTGATGTAGCAACCCAATGTATTTGGCAGCACTACCAATTGTTAAAATAAAACATTTCTCTATAGGAAAAAAGGCATTCCAGAATATTTAAAAAATACTTATCCTCAACTTGGAATAAAATTAGTGTTTTTTTGAATATATGTAAAATGGGTATACAGTTATTATTACAATATTTAGGATACACTCTTGAATGAATATGATAAAATAGTTTTTCATGAAGAAGAGAGGAAAATTTTGTATTATTAAAGTTCATTTATAACGCACTTAATCACTAACATGAGTTAGTAATTGACACAGTATAGATTTGTACTGTAAATACTGAATTATTATATTTAGTTTTCTGGACTTTTGAAGGTTAAGACTGTACAGGTTTATTGTGTTTACATAAAAGAAGACACAAAGTTTCATTCGGTTATTCCAAAAATTAAGCCTTTAATTAAGGTAAGATAAATTAGACTAGTTGGTGGACTTGGCCAGGGGAAGGGAAAGCTCTGTCTATTATTTATCTATCACCCTAAAGCCTTAGAGCTAGCCTTATAACCTATTTAAATTAAACAATGTAGAATTAAATCTTTAACATGGTTATTGATATCACGAGAATATAATCTAAAGTTGATAATCTTCCAACCTAAATTATTATAGAAATAGAAAATATCAAATAGGAAATTTCTTATTTAAGCAATGCCAACAACGTCAAAAAAAAGACAACATACGATGATCACTGGATTACAAGCACATAATAGCTATGAAGTCGAGTCAATTTCAATGAGTGATTCATATTCTTAGAATTAATGTGAGGAAATATGATAACATAAATAAAGGACTAGTGAAAAACAAAGATAAAGTGATTCTTCGATTCTCATCAGCTCTAATTGGAATTGATGTAATAAGGATAAAATATAAATTGAACGAACATGAAATATTTAAGAAATAAAAATCAAAGAAGAATTCTATTTTAAAAAAATTCAATTATATACATTTCTGTAACACAAAATTGAAAAAGGGCACAAAGTTATAATGAAATATGACATTTTTTATTGATGGAGTTTATGTACATATGTTATATATGTATATATGTACATTAAAAGAGTGAAACAACAGATAGCAGTAAAAGATCAAGAAGTGAGGAATCCACTCCCAAAAATGAGGTTAGGTTTCACGCACCGATATGATTCATTCCTCAAAAATGCATGCTTTCCTAAAGAATGGGAAACTGCAAAACTCATTATTCTACCAAAGGAAGGAGATAAGTTACCTCAAACAAATAGGATAGAAGATTTGCAAATTAAAAAACAAAGGTAGTAAGAATTTTTTTTTTTAGTTTTCGCAGTTTCAAATTAAGAAACTGCTGTCTGGACAGATATTTTAAAAAACACTCAGGAAAATAAAATTACAATTAAAAAATATTAGGACCATCAGAGATTGACTTCTTAGCAATTGAGGGGCAACAGACTTACCAACCCAAAATATGACCTTGGAAATTTTGGTTGGAAAAAAAAAAAAAAAGCAAGAAAAATGTAGGATAAAAACACCTATAATTGCAGAACATTATTGAAAGATTCTCAACTAACCAAATTAAAAAATGAATTGTAAGCTATGAACTGATCTCTCATGGCCTATTAGAAGTGAGGAGATATGACACTGGCTGATCAAGATGGCATCACACTTTATTATAATGGCTCAGTAAAAGGACAAGATAGAACTGGGTTCCTTATAAATAGAAATATGGAATTGGATGTACTGTCGTTCGAAAAATACACTCATAGCATCTCTAGGCTAACACTACAGTTGAATAATATCCAGAGGAAAACAGAGTATAATCTAATAGCATTGATTCAGAAATCAATAGTAAAATTAAATCAAAATCCATAAGAGAATTCAGAACAGGAGAACTATGTAATAGAGGAGAAATAATCATTAAGATTGTTGAAGCAAATGGTCTTTATATCATTAACAGATTTTTGAAAAAATTTCTCAAAATAAATGGTCGTGGCAGAGCACAGATAAAAATACAAAAAATGATAGTGATTATAATTGTTAAAAATGAACAAATAGTGAACAATGTGGATGTTTCAAGTTACCCTGACATTGGCAGTGAACATAGATCAGAAGGGGCAATGTTGAATACCAAGCTCGCAACTTTGACAAATCAAAAAGCAAGTAGGAAATCCGGTAAAATTAAATCAGATAACTTAATAACATTGAAATAGGAGAATAGGTTAAAATTAATTATGCCAATATTGAATCTTATTCAATAATCCTTTAGTCTAATGGTATATTACATTTATCCTTTAATATAATCATTCAATCTAAATTAGGGAAATAACAGATTTGTCAAAAGAAGAACTAGAAGAGAATTCTATGATAGATGGAAATTGTCGAAACCTCCCAAGAATGATAATATATCTTCTAGACAAAAGATTTTGAAAAAAATAATATGAAATTTGAAAAAAGGAAAAAGATACAAGGCAAATCCAAAAATTAATCAGGAAAGAAATTGAGTACTGTTTGAGAAAAAAGAAGAAGAAACTATAAAGGCGGGAGGAAAATTAAAAGGGGGAGAAATCGCTAAAATAAACTGTGACCATTATTTTTTGTGATTAAAGAACTAATTAAGACAACGAATGATTGTAGAAACACTTTGATTGTATTTAAAGTTGATTGTAGAAGAAATTAAATTTAAAACCTCAACTGAATTTCGATTTAGTATATGTTGGAATAATGGGTATAAAACAAAATTTAAAGTTTTTTAAAAATATTTTTATCATCTCTATATATATAAGAGGCTTTGTCCTGACTGACAGAATCAACGCAGAGCAAAAACTACTAATATTTTATAAACAAATAATGATTGTTATTATTATTATCACTATTATATATTAATCTCCCTTATCTCAGTTTAATAAATTAATAGTTTCATATATTATTTAAATACATACCTCTATTCAGTATATCAGGCTTTCTGATTTCTGATTTCACTTGGTATGATACGACGTACCTCTGATCATCACCTTGTGTTATTTCTATCTGCTTTGTAGGTGTTGTAGAGTTGTTTCGGAAATTATAAGCTTTTTTTCTCAAAGCACACACCGTTACTAACAGTAGAAATAATGCAACACTTAAAAGACTTCCTATTAATAAAGCAGCAAATGACCCTGTTCCAAATCCTTGATTACCAGAAACCCATTCTGCAATTCAGACAATAAATTAAATATATAAAAATATCAACCAGGCAACAAATAAAGGTTTGAAACCATAAAATTAATCATTCCTTATTATGGAATAATTTATTTACTAACAAAAATATATTTTGATTGAGTTGATTGAATGAATAGATTAATCACAATTTTAATAGATTATTAAACAAAATTAGATAAATAAGAGTTAAGACTCATAAATTGATCAATTTAGGGATAATAGATTTTCTTTTTAAACCTTACCTGTTCTTTTTTCTGCATCCCTTATAGCTATGTCTTCCAGAACAACTAATTCACTGCGACCTTTCTGATTTGCAGCATACATAACAAGTTGAATGGTTCCAGGGTGACCACTGCTCAAAGCTGCTAATTCTACTCTGAAGAAAGGGCCCTCAACATTACTCGCATTCAAGCAATACTTAGAAGTGAGCGAATCAACAGCTTCCAAATGAAAAGTCTGTGAAAGCCCTCCATCAAATCCAGCAATGCATTCAACTTCAAGCCAGTCTCCAGTTGTATTAACAGTAGAACGAAGGGTACAGTTATGAAGAGGACCAGGTTTAGCTAAAATAACATGAAATTTTCAGTCCTAATATTTTTTTAACAGGGTAACTATTTTTCAAACAAAGATTAATGTAACTTTGAAGAGGTGGTCAACAAATTAAATGAGAACACACATTTTAACTAATTAAATTAAACTAATTTCAATGGGAAGCTGAGATTTGAAAAATGATAATCTTTACTTTTTATGGAAATAATTGAATACTTCATGACACCTTCATTCTTACTTCACCTTATTACTTGGCCAGGAAACCATTGAACATAAAATTAAATACAATCTCATTGGTGTGATATCATGGTTCTACTTCTAATTAACAATTCCAAAATTCATTACAAGAGAAAATATAAAGTTAATTTTATTTATTTTACAATTTTATTATTTTAAATGAAATATTCCTGTTTTCTTAATTCGGATAATAAATATTCATTGCACAGAAAAAAAAATAAAAAAAAAGACTTATGTTATTGGCAAATTATTACCTGGTCTGATTAAAAATCATTTATTTTTCCATTTTTTTTTTAAATTAAAATTCATGTTTGGAGTTCCTGATGTTTTTACTTTCACTTACCTATACATGAAATATATAGTAAGACAATGTATTGTGATAGTGAAAAATTTCGACTTCTGGTTTTCAATGTAAATACACGGTCTGAGGTCCCCTGAGACCAAATAATCAAGTCCCATGAAATGGTATGTGTGTGTGATGGATGAATGAACAGACTAGCTCAGAAACGTACAATTTGTCATACGAAACTGAAATTAGGTTTTTGAGGTTTATGCTGACAGCAAAGATTTCTTCAAAATTGAGTTAAGATACGGATACTTTTTCCTATTTTTTCTCTTTACGATTTCTCAAAAGCTGTTCTAACGATTTTGATTAGAATTGTCATGTTTAATCATAGAAACGATCTGATAGAACTTAAAAAATCTAAGGAAAACAATTTCCTGTAAAGTACCTTTAATTATGTTTATTTGGATAAAAAAACATTGGATAAAAAACAACAGTCCCCAGTAACAAGAAATGGCTAAATTTAAATTATGAAAGGATGCGATAAATAAATAAAAGAAAAAAATAATATATGATTTCCCAAAACAAAAAATTCAATTTCCAGTAATATGAGTGGTAATATATATATGCATAATATACCATTGGGAAGCTTAGAAGAATATTATATCCTCATGAGAATATTATAATATAAGAAATAATTTTTTTCCCCATTAATTAACTCCAAGATTTTAACAAAATCCTATTTAGCAGAAATAATTATCTGCATTTCTTCTTCAGGGTTTGACCATGTCACAGGTTTTTTTAAAACAACATTTAAGAAATAATTATATTTATTTTATAGTGTGGCAGAAATATTGAGAGATGAAGATTGAAACTGAAAAGAAATATTGAGATAGCAAGAAGATAATAATTTCTAGTGTCTAATTATTTAACGGAAACTATTGGTTTCAATGGTAATTAGTAGCAACTGCCTCGAAACTCAATAAAAATTTAAAGAATTACAAACAATCTTTTTAATTTTGTTTTACAATGGGAAATAAATAAAACTATTTAGAGAGAAGGTGAGTTTGTTGCTGTGAGAGAATTGGAAGTGCGTGCTGCTAAAAATGTTTATCGATTAGAAAAAAAAAAGTATGGCTATTCATGAAGTTTAATGAGCAATATTGGCTGTAATCAATATTTTCATAACTAATGATTCTAATAAAAAAATAATAACTGTCCCTTCTTGAGAAGAATACACTATCACCGTCGCTTTCTGAAAAATTCTACTGATAAAGAACTTACTTGCAGGCACAACTTGAAATAAACAAGGCTCTGCTTGACGTCCAATACTGTTTGAAGCTGAACATGTTAATGTTCCATAATCTCTTTCTGATTTAGGAGTATAAATTAGCTCACTAATTGTTCCATTCGAAGTTGCATATCTAAAATCAATACAAGACAAAATTTAACGTGAAAACTTTTACATGCTATGATTGTTACGTTTATATAGTTTAAAAATAACTTATTATTACAAGTCATATTTTTAAAACAACTATCTACATTTTTAATTTAAAACATATATTTCAAATTTTAAAGAAATGTATATATTAGGTCATTTGAAAATATTTATCTAATTACATTGCATTGGAGAAAATACAAAATATCATGTCATTTAAAATTTTAATATAATCATGCAAAAGAACTACATGTGTGTTTCTAACCTAGCTTGTATAAAAATTCAAATTATGAATTCAAATATCATATTTCCAGAATACACTATCACCGTCGCATTTTTAATTTAAAAAAATCTACATTTTTAATTTAAAACAAATATTTCAAATTTTAAAGAAATGTATATGGGTCATTTTCCCAGAAAGGGCGAATCTGAACTTGGAATTCTTGAAATTGAAAATGTCGAATTAACGTCTGGAAAATATTTAGGGGTGCTCTTTACATAGCACTGGTTGAACTCCAATGCAAGGTTATACAAGAGCAGGGTGCATTTACTATTTATTAAAAAAAAAAAAAAAAAAAAAAAAAAAATCGGAAGACGGGAAAAGAAATGTGCTAAGGGTTCGTTTAAATATATTTTTTCTTGAGTTTTTTTTTTATTTATTTTATTTTTAAATAATTAATCTTTTGAAGAGAAAAGATTTTGCTCCGCCAGGAGTCGAACCCGGGTCTGTCGCGTGACATGCTTGGATGATAACCACTGCACCACAGACAGACGTGTCATGCGGGAGACCCGGGTTCGACTCCCGGCGGAGCCAAATCTTTTCTCTTCAAAAAATAAATTATTTAAAAATAATTTAAAACAGGTGGTCATCCACAAATTAATATTAGATTAATAAAAAATTATTTATTCTCTTAATTTTTTCTTTATTTTTTTTCTATTATTTATTATTATTTTTTTTTTGCTGACAAAAATTATAAGTCATCTATCAGCCATTAAACAAATTTTTATGACCATCCAGGTTTTTTCTCGTTTAATACTTAAATAAAGATGCTTTTGAAATAAATTACAGACCATCGGAAACATCTCAACGACCTCTACATGTATAAAGCAACGAGAAAATGTAGATGCAATTAGTTTTCGGGTAGAGACAGGCGGGACAATAACTGCTGATGTTTATGACCATCCAGTTTTTTCTCGTTTACTACTTAAATACTGCTGCTTTTCGACAAAACGATAGACCGTTGGAAACGCGCTAACGAGTACTTTAAGTAATAAGCAGCGAAAAAGTTTAGATACAATTACTTTCCAATTCCGGAGAGGCGGGCTAATGACATCAGAATTCGACAGGCTTTCTAGTTTTTTCTCGTTTACTACTTAAATAAAGCAGATTTTTGACAACTTGATAGACCGTTCGAAACGTTTAAATGAGCTTTAGAAGTAGAAAGCAACGAAAACATTTAGATACAATTAATCTCCGAGCACACTCGAGCGGGACAAAAACACCCGATATTGTATTGTATGACCATTCACTTTTTTCTGTTCAATACTTAAATACAGCCATTTTTTTAAACAACGATAGACCGTCAGAAACGTATCAACTTGCTCTAAAAGATGAAAGCAATGAAAAAAATTCGATACAATTACCTTCTAAGTAGCTACGGGCGGGACAATGACACGGGTTGTATGCCGCTCCCGCCGCAGCACCTACGTTGTTATCCTGACGGTGCCACAGGGACTGAAAACATTTGGTGGCAAAAAGAGTTGTAACCCGAGATGTAATCCTACTTTTAGCCAGAAGCCGTAGTCATCTGTAAAGGTTAAAACTGACAAAACACGAAAATACTACGTAAGCGTGGAAAAACCCAAACACCGGGGACAAGTCTTTTACCTCCTCTGTGTACTATTCAATCATTTTTAAAAATATCGCATACCTCACATTCTAATCTTGAGATGTTTCGAACAGCACCACAGTTTAAAAAATTCAAAAAGCATCAATGGTCAATTCGTAGACGAGTTGGAAACTGGAGAAAAAAAAAGTTTGGAAACTGGAGTTGTGACATGACGAGGGAAGGAGATTTTCACTGGTCATATCAAAATTCAACCTTTAATTTTTAATGTTATATGAGTAAAACCCTACGTAGTCGACAGGGCAAGTCACAGAGCCTAATTAGAGGTTGTTTTAATGAACGAACATTGTGAGGGGGCTTCAGAATCCATCGGGGACAGCGATTTGCCCTTTCTGGGAAAATGACCCATATATTAGGTCATTTGAAAATATTTATCTAATTACATTGCATTTGAGAAAATACAAAATATCATGTCATTTAAAATTTTAATATAATCATGCAAAAGAACTACATGTGTGTTTCTAACCTAGCTTGTATAAAAATTCAAATTATGAATTCAAATATCACATTTCCAGCATTAACCATATGAGTTTGAAGGAAGCAATTAGATACCAATGTGAACACTTTTACCAGATACCAAGAATACTATTTTTTAAAGCTCAAACTTATTTTATATTAAAAGTAAAGGAACTGTAAGTGAAATATATTTGATATTTTTTTAATGAATAATCTTAACCTTGTATATATTATTAAAAACAAAAAAATAAATAACCTGCTAGGGGCAACTTGGAAACTTTCACCACTGTTATTGAACTGCCAAAAAAATGAAAGGTCTGTTGGATCAGCAGAAACTAAACATTTCACCTTCACTGCTTCTTCCAACGATGCGCCTACTATAACTGGTTCTGTGTAAGCACATACAGGAGCATCTGAAAATAATAATAATAGAATGAAAAACTGAAATTTTAAAATAATGTGAAAAAAAAGGTAATATAAAATAGGTTAATATAGTGACTATTCAAAAAAATTTCAATATTTATTATTACTGAATGTTTCCAAGGGGATAAACTGTAATGAATATTTTTTCTATCAATTGATGATTTGTTAAATGTCTATTTTTCGGTTTATTTCAGCAACAGTTTTTAAATATAAAGCTTAATAAAATATAACTCCACTTACATTGAATTCTAAGAAAAACTGGCTGACTAGAAGTTTGTCCCCTAGAATTTGCTGCCATACAAGTATAGCTACCTCCATGTTGTCTTGTTACACCTTGTAAAACCAGGCTCAGTGTGCTGAACAACACACCTGAACTCATATTTTGTGTGACTGGCTCACCCTATATAAAACAGAAACATAAATTACTGTATGCAGTAGTAATGCATAAGTGAATTGAAATGAAAAATGAATTTATTTATAATATAATACAAAGTATTTTACATAATAAAAGAAATGAGGTTAGTTACAAGCTGTGAGCTTTTGTACACTCTTCGTCGCAGTACCTTTGCTCTGATAATATTAGTCTAAATAATATAATACAAGAGGAAAAAAATAACAAAAACCTCTTAACAAAAAAAAAGACAAAAATATATATACATATGCACTTCTATGCACGTGTGCGCATGTATATACACACACACTCACACACATAAGTATGTACCTTATTATAATTTATAGAACAATGTGTTTCAATCTTTTATGTATATACTTCTTATAAGGTAAGTCTGCTCTGGTATAGTTGGCAATGTCCCTTATATGCTCATGTGAGCTTATCTCACATGATTTGAAAAAGTCTATTGTTAACTTATAAATAAAGGTGGAAATGCTTGGCACATTTAAAGAATAGCGTATGAGATCAATTGGAGTCCATCTCGGGTAATTGCCAACTAACCGTAGGCATTTGTTTTGCAACACTTGTAATTTTCTATAATTTGTGGTACATGTATTCGACCATACGGGGCAGGCATATAATAGGTCTTATATAGAGATAGTATAATAACTTTTTATTTATAATATTAAGTCGGGAATATTTGGATAGTAAGGGAAATAGTTTTTGGAGGAACCCTATTGCTTTGTTTATTTGTGTATTAATATGATGAAGTCATAAGTGAATGTAGACCAGTATTTTTTTTTTTTTTTAGAAATAAAAACTGTAGAACTTCTGAACAGCGTAAATGCCATTCAGTAATAGGTAATTAGGAAAAATCAATTATTTTAGAAGCAACAGCATAATATTTTAAGCCATCATTTGTTTAAAGTAGGGTAAAGGGCAAAAAGCA
This sequence comes from Aelia acuminata, assembly GCA_911387785.2. Classification (NCBI taxonomy): domain Eukaryota; kingdom Metazoa; phylum Arthropoda; class Insecta; order Hemiptera; family Pentatomidae; genus Aelia; species Aelia acuminata. The sequence goes on from OU426980.1 coordinate 19,926,659, forward strand.
TTTGAACACCAAGTTTATTTAAATCAAATTATTTTTTTATGTAATAAAAAAAAATTATGCAACTTACAAATATAAAAAGTATATTGAAAGCTGGAAAGAGCTTTTTTAATTAAAAATAGTTAGGAAAAAAGTATTTGCACACCACATATTTTTAATTTGTTTTTAATTTTTGGAAATTTTAATAAATTGTATAAAATCTGTTGGTACAAATAAGAGCTTGTAAACATCTAGTGCATTGAGTGAACTAGGTTTTTAAATGAATCTGATTGATTTTGTTCTGATCATGGACTAAAAGATTCTTGAGGTAGTAAACGGAACACGGACTATGGTGTTTTCGAACATTTTATTTCAACCAAATTTTCACTCATATTCAAGGATGGTAAAAGCAGATGTATGTGCAGATATTGATGCGTTATATATTAAAAATTCTTTAGTTTTATTGACGGTATGATTTGGATAATTTTCCTGTTGGATAATGAACTGATACTGGATTCCCAATTCAGTTGCACTTACTATGAGGTTGCAACACAAAATCCTCAAATAACTTAAACTTAAAACTAAAGTTAACTTCAAATTAAACTTATTGTCCTCAGGCAACATATTCTTCTCCCAAATTGATGGTCTTTTTACACTATTCCCTAGAATAATCAAGTCTTGGATTGGTACAGCTTCTAGACCTTTTAGCTTTTTTCTGATATTCCTTATATCTATAAGTTAGAGCAAAAGCCAGAACAGCCGCTATTTTCAAATCAGCCGTATTTGTAATGAAAATTATTGTATTAAGGTGCATAGGAGCGGTCAGACATCATTGTTCGCTTGACTTCACATTTAAGCGTGAACAGCTATTTGTGGTACGCTGGTACGGCAAGGTTCAGGGGATTACCTGTTTGAGGGTGAAGTTCACACAGTATAGAGGCATCTTAAAGATTCAATATACTAGGCATAGACTTCAGAGTATAGGGATGACTTGTAGCAGTTTATCAGACACAGAATAGTATTTTATGTAAAAATTTGATAGTATTTTATGTAAAACTTACATTGTGATACCATGTAATCTTATGTTGACGGGGATTCGCTCGAACATTACATTCAAAGTACACATCATCTCCTTCTTTGATCTGATGTGGTTTGAGAGAAGTACCAAGCTGAAGTGACACTACAGGGGGATCTGAAAAAGAGAGGTATAAGTTAATGCCTTTATAAGTCTGTGTTGTGTCTAATCCAAAGTGGTTAACAAGTGTAAAAATCTGAAATACTCAATAGTTTACAATAAAGTAATGATACAAATAATGATAATAAAATATCTAAGACAACCTTGACATACCCAACATAGACTTGGTCAGAGATAAGAAAACTAGACACCATGTAGTCATGCTAGTATTTGAGTTGGTTAAAAATCCAGGGTGGTGAAAAATCCTGTTTTTTTTTTTGTTTTTTTAGGAACAATGGTAAGGTTATTACTGCTTCAGTAAAATACCCATACTATCTCCATTTAAGATATAGAATTAAATGTATCAAAACGGATAGACAAAGAACAAAATAACATTGCATATTCTAGTGTATATGTTGTATATAAAACCAGCCGCAAATGTTATATATATGTATTAAAGTGTCCTGGACTGAGGTTCATTTTTTGTTTAAGCCTTAGTGGATTATGAGATATAAGGCCACTCTTTCACGTCGAAATTTACATTAGAGGCATTTTGAAAGAATATGTTATGACATTCATTGACTAAGTATTTTTAGTGATCCATTTAAGTTTATATGTTCGATTATTCTTTCTATTGATCATTCATGTGAGATTTTCAGGTATCTGTAATTCCTTCTTTAATATCATTTCATCTTTCTGTCTAGATCTAGAAGATGTCTAGGTGAGTTGACCATGACTGTTTTTAATAATTAATTGGAATTTGACTTGAAATACTTGAGCCTTTTTTTTAGGTCCCACTAATTGACTGGAAAATTAAAAAAAAAAATGCGGTATATATATGTGTGTATTAATTTTAGCTTGTAAATGATATTTATATGATACGCATTGGTTGAAATAAAATTCAAATAATAAGTAATGGACATGATACCTGCGTGCCGAAAACAGTTTGAATCTGTGTGAAAATATAAATGTACTTGGTTACGTCGGTGATTCACTTCCGTGATATTGATATTGAAGGGAATACGTTTGAAAAAGTAGATATATTTAAATGCTTAGTGTCCATGAAAACTAGGAACAATGAAATTGAAGAGGGAATCAATTCTTAAATGCGAAATTATTGAGCTCATGCCATCTGCCCGAAATCTAACTCTAAGAATTTACAATACTATTATTATTTCAATAGTTGTGTAGGGTAACTGTACCAAAAGTTGACAGTGCTCCAATAGTTGACATTTTGCACAAAAAGTGTGAATAATAAGATTCAGGGTTGATTATTTTGGTTCAAAATTTGACGGTAATTTGCCAAGTTATACTAGTTAGCTGTGCTGCCATCGACATTATTGTGATGAAAACTCAAGCTTATTTGCGAATATTTAACTGCGAATTTTCTAGTGGCCTGAAAACTTGTTTTCTGCTACCCTGTTTCATTAAGGTGGAAGTCAAGTTAAATAAGCTTTTTAGTTGGTTTATTTTTGTTCAATTACTTTTTAACTACTTTCATGATATTCATTAAGTTCATGGGAATCATTTGATATCCTTTTCGATTTAGTTATACAATGGTTTAGGGCTTAAATGTGGGTGTCAACTATTAGAACAAAAATTAACCTTAATTTCAATATTTGACATCGATGTCAACTATTGGTGTTTCTTACTCTGATGAAACTGATAGTTTAAAATAATTTTCTTGATTTGAAAAATATCTGGGTTTAATATCAGTAGTGGAATCACTGATCTAGCTCCATCCTAACCAATGGTCGACAGGGGTGTCAACCATCTGTTCAAACGTGTCAACTAGTGGAATATTCTGTTTGTAAAGTTGACATCGTGTGTGTTTATAGTTGATATCCATGCATAGCCTCAGCTTTATTTGACATAATCTTGTTTTGTTTATTTTTTAAATTAAGTAACAATTGTAACAGTTGGAAATTATAACAATTTTATTTTATTAGGGGATAAAATATATCGTAAAGTTAAATAGTTGAATGGATTGAATAATACAACTTATTATAAACTTATAATAATTATAGATGTTGTAAATAAATGTTGTAAATAGAATTCAAAAAGAAACCTAAGAAAAATTTAGTTAATCAGGAGATACCTGAAAATGCAGCAGCACTGGAAGTAGACGAAACCATACTATCCCAACCAGAAATTTGGGACGAGAAAGAAAATCAGAAAAGCTTAGATCCCCAAGAGCAGGAGCAGAGAATTAATGTTGATCAAGGAATATTTCTTCAAGAGGACGAGCAAGGTAGTTTAAGTGTTGATGAAGGAAAATTTATAATAATTGGGTTCTCAAATAAGAGATTTAAGTGTAAAAAATGTCTGGCTCAAGTTACTAAAGTTTCCAGTAAATTAGAGATTCTGGTTTTACTTTTACAACCATGCAATCGGATGAAAACAAGTTTTATTAACACCGATACATGTTGCACAGTCCCATCATCTGATATTATATCCGTGATACATATGCCCAAAGTTTTTACCTTTAATGGACAGCAAAGCTACCATTTTAGTTTCCCACTTGAGGTAGATTAATTTAAAATGATTGTTGATATTTGGTATCTGTATTATTCTTAATTGGATGATCTCATTTTTCAGTTTAATATTTTTTCTTTTGTCTATTAAGCTTTTGTGTAAATAAAGTAATTAAATTGTGGAAATTTTATATGTTTCGTTTCAATTTTGAATAGTTTATAAATAAAAAATTATTAACTTTTATTGCAGTCCTTATTACCTAGTATTCTCCTTGGGAAATTAAAAAATAATGTAAGTGTCAACTATTGACACAATAAATATCAACATTCCAAACCTTTCCACTTTGATGTGTCAACTATTGGCACATTTTAGAAGGTTCAAAGAAATCATTTTTTATAAAAACCGTAAATGTAGACCATAGGATATTGTATTCCCAGTTTTCTAGAGGGTTTGGCCTAACTAAATTCATCACAAAGATTAACCTAACATCAATATTTTAGTAAATAGTGTCAATAATCTAATATTTTTTTCTTAACCTGTCAACTGTTGGTACAGTTACCCTACGGAGTTGACACTTGGCCGATAAAATTATGGGATGGGCAACACCTTTAGCTTTTAGAAAATATGTTTTGGAGAATATTTCGACCGAAAAATAAATAGTAAACCGGAGAATTCAGACGGTTACAAAATACCGAATAGCATGGACCTAACTCGGTTAACATTATTGAGGTGATAGCATACCCAAAAGGTTAATATGCGCTTTACCAACTAGTAGACACTCAAGAGAATCCCGGGAAGAAAGTGGGAAAATTGCTTACCGTGTCGGAATCGAACCTTGGGGCTCACAAAGCCTTTTATTATTATTTTTACACAGAGGTTTATTGCCGAGTAGCGCCGAAGTGTATAGACGGAACTTTCAGTCTATATCCGGAATAGTATCTTTTAATCAGTATAAATAACGGATTGATTAATAGGATACCGCTAGAAAGAAGTTATTGTTTTAGAAATTTGGGATTTTAAAAAATAATTATTTGAATGCGCGCATATTTTGAATTTAATTGACGTGCTAAATTGAAAATTGTATAATGAAAAAAAAATAGAAAGAAAGAAAGAAAAACTTACACATTCAATTTATTTTGTTGTCACCGGACCCCTTATTAAGTAGAACTCTCCAATTGACTATTTCCTCCAACGAAGAAATTAAAAAAGAAAAAAAAAGAAGAAAGGTATAATGGAAAAAAAAAATAAATGGAACTAATTTTAAATAATTTGTTTCTATATTGAATATTCTATATTAATGCCTAAAAACCATCATTCATACTTCCTTAGTATTAACACCATTTCTTCAAAGAGATAAAAATTAAATGGATTCGCAATGATTTGATTGTTTTCAGTGTTGCGGAGTTAACTTGTATACAAATAGTTTAATATATCCCGATCTATATATATATATATATATATATACATTTGTAATTTATATGGGTTATAGCTGCGGATTTAGACTAAAACTGTACGGCTGATTTGCAAAAATTTCCATTTGGTCACTCTAAATTTCAACCAATGGTCAAAAGCTCTGTCTTATTTTTTCGGATCTCCATGATTTTTTTATATAAAACAGTACTAGCACTTATAGGATAATAAACATAAATTTTTATTTTTTTATTTACCTTTTTTTTTTGTAGTTAAAATTATTTTAAGAATCCAAGTACGACCATTTTCTGGAAAGTTTTATAATATGTAAGAGCTGGTAGTTCAAAGACTATTCGTCCTAAAAATCTGATACTTGTACCGTTGTTTTATAAATTGAAAGGGCTTTAATTTAAAACTCGGTATTTTTATTCACTTGATGTGAAGAACCTTATTAACCAAATTTTGATACATTACGAAAACCTTGATATTGATTTTTTTTTTTGTTTTTGGTTGATTCTATTTTGAATGACTCCATTGCATACCTCTACTACTGTTGCCAAACATTCTAAGCACACTAATGCCAACGGTAGCGGTGTTATATAAGATCTTTCGTGGACACAGAATATAAATGTTAACCTATTCGTAGATTGATCTCGAAGGCACTTGATTTGTAAAGTTATTTTCAAGGGAGTGTGGTGTCAATTTGATGACTCGATTGTAGGTTAGCTGGGATCCAACCAGACAATGTTTACTGACCTCCCTCAACCCAGTACATAATCAATGATGATGTTGACAGTGAAGCACAATTTACTCCCAACACCCTTTCCGAGGAATCCAGCTCCCAACTTGACAAACATTACAAATCGCCGATAGGATAGAACAACCTTCCCAATCTCTCGAGATCTACCATCGTCCCTTTCGATGAATTTTACTGCTTTGGTTCAATGTGCAGAATAAAAATTTAATAATTACAAAAATGTTCCACAGTGTAGAACATTGTTATAGTATAGAACAAAAATCATTGATCCAAAGATCTTTCAACCTTTAGTCGAAATTCTGTATCTAATCGATTTAAAGAATTTCAATTAAAATATCTCGTAAAAGATATATGGTAAACCGGACAGTTATTGACACCCTTACGACTACATTTCTGTGGTGAAATTAAAAAAAAAAAACATTGTTTGAAGGGATCAAATCGAAACTTCCTGTAGCTCCTCTTTATCTATCCTTTTAGACTCAAGAGGTTTTTTTTTTGGGTCAAAAGTTCAATAGTTCTAACATATGGCAATATTTATTGTGAAAAGTACAAAAACTAGTTATTGACACCCTGTAGATTTAATTGTAAAATCTTCCCTATGGTTAGTTCGCTAAACACTTACGTCATAGATGACTTAGAGGACCCTTCAAACATCAGATTTATGTATATCTAGAAATAAAATTAGGGCTTGTTTACTTATTTCTTTAAGTTAAAGTTTGGGGTGTCTATAACTGTACTGGGTATCAATAACTGCCTGGTTTACCCTATTGTTTAATGACAAAGGCGATTGAGAAGATTTAAAAACTGTATTACATTAATATGGAACACATAGCAACGTGGTCTGGCCATTATCTTTTGGCTTGAAATAGTTTTTCAGAATAATCTGTATTGACATCTAACAAGTTACGGCGGTATGCGAGACCGCCCAGTGGCAGACAGGGTCTTCCCAAACGTGATCGAGCGGTTCCTCGTACCGCTCACCTCTGAAAGACAACCTTTCCTTTTTACTCCACGGTACAGTTTGGCAATGCTGAATTTCAGTCTTTTATCGTTGCAATAAACAATTTCGAGGTATAATTAGTCTATTATTTTATTAATGTTTAAATTTAAAAAAAGTATATTTTTTTGTAAGGTTATTTTTTTTATATTGAAAAGGGGACTCTTCTTCTTGTTTTGCTTCTAATTTTAGAGCCTTTCAGCGTGGGTTAGTTTTTAGCCAGGAATTCCATTTCTCGCAAGGTTTCTGGCTTTCCCTCTCATTCTGCAAAGCCGATCGATGTATTCGAGGTACGACATCCTTAGACGACCTCGAGGTCTTCTACCATCTGTGACATATTCCATGGTTTTAAGAGGATCTCTGTGGTCTTCCATCCTGAAAACATGGCCATACCACTTTAGTTGGCGGTATTCTAAGAGTTCTTTCAATGGGGCCACATCAAGCTCATGACGAATCCTCTTATTGTGGACGTGGCCTCTCTTTGTTTTCCCGGTAATTCTTCGTAGGAACTTCATTTCAGCAGCAGTGTTTCTGTCGGTCCGTCAGTACCTAACTCTCAGCTCCATACAATAGTATGGGGAGATAGACAGACTTAAATATGTGGATCTTGACATCTCTACCTAATTCTCTTTTTCCCACAACAGTGTTACTTATCTGGTAATAGACTGCATTTACTTTGTTAACTCTATTTGGTATTTCCACGTCTACTTTCCCAGACCTGTCTATCTGTACCGATTATGTGAAGTCAGTCACAACTTCCTTTTCCTCCATTTCATACGAAGTGTTGATCCCCTTAACTTATGTGATTCAAATATAAGTGCTAGAGGCTTAAGCAGTTATCTGTGGGGAGTGTCTTAACATTAGTCTTTTATCTCACGACTTAAACAACCACAATCCCTTATTTTTGAAGCCACTTTTCAATATTGGGAAAATTTTTATTGAGATTTTTTTTGTTAAAATACAAATAACTTACAAACTACACAAGTTTTCCATTCTTTGCCATCGTGCATAGTGCGGCATGTTCACGGTAAAAATGGACAAAAGTCTTTCAAGAGGGGTTTTAAAGAAAACATTGAATTGATCACTAAAAAAGGATATATTAAGGAATGTATATTAATATAAATTAAGTGTTTTTAGAGTTAAAAATAATAATTAAAATCATGAAATGTAAATTACGATAGATGAAATGATTAAATTGCATGAGGAATTAAATTGTGTCGCTGCTTATTGACATAATTTATTTGGATGATCTAGTTGTGGATAAGTTCAATATCATCGTGATTCCTTCATTTATAACCCCTGACCTGTTAATCTAACCCATTGAATCTCGATTGAGCCTTTTAGAACTGATGTAGAGTGTGTCCGAAGGGAACTATTATAAGGTCTAAAAGGTTCTTCAATAAAAGCTAACATGAGGAGGGTAAAAGAATCTAGAAAGATCTCTATAATTTTTTGTAGTGCATACTATTGTATTATATAGAAGGAGTACCTAGATATGATGAATTTCTACCCTCAAACTATTATTTAAAAAATACAAACAAATCCGCCAGTTCGATTCGTCCCCTTATGAAAAAATCGGTTATAGTTGGGAATAGATACTAGATAGTAAATATTTCGTTTAATCCAGGGTTCAGTCACAACACTATATATTGAAGGTTTGGGCGGAAATAAGTTAGGAATTCATAAAATGTAACGAGAGAGATTGAGTGGTGACGTGACAGGACAATAACTTACAGTCATGTACGGTGAACGAAGTATATTTTATGGGTAAAAGTAAATGGATTTGAATAGGAAAAAAGTACAACAGCCTTTAAAAAAAAAAAATGAAAATTTATAAGCATAACAAAAGACAATTTATATTTATGTGCAATAAATATTTCATAGCTCAAAGAAAACTAAAAGATATATTTCACTGATTATAAAAAGAAAAATTTAAACTAAAATTGGTTCCAGAAAAAACAAAATCTGGTGCGATGCGCGCAACACAAAACTTTCACTTACCAACTTTCTTTGATTAGAAATTGACGTGTTTTGTTAAATGCCATTTCTCAAAGTCACACAAGTTTCAAAACATTCATTTACTTATTTTTTTTTTGTATTTGCTCTTTAAAGTACAGTAAATATTTGTATTATTAAATAAAAGTTTTTACTTGTGATAATTCGGCAATGCAAGCATAATACTCCTCAACGTGTTTTATGAGTTGACGGAATATTTTTCTTTTTTTCTCCTGTGTATGTTTACTTGATGTTTTTCATATTTTATATCCAGCCATTTCTTATTTTTAGGCGAAAAGAGAGACAGATAATTTCTCCATTTAAACAAAAACAAAGGTACTTTATAGAAAAAACAAGAAAGGCCCCTTCCCCATTTATACCCCCTCAGAACAATTTAATAATGATAGAAAAAACAAGTTATTAGTACCCCCTCCGTTTGACCAATTTTGATGAAATTTTCGCTGTCACATCACGGACATATACATATACCAAATACTCAATTTCAGGTTCGTACAGTTTATAGTTTTTGAGCTATTCTGTTCACACACACAGACCATTTCGCGGGACTTGGTTTTTTGGACTCAGGAGATCCCAAAACGTGTAATTCCGTTGAAAACCGGAAGTCGAAATTTTTCATGATATTTCATATATAGGTAAGTGAAAGTAAAAAGTTGTAGCAATAGTAGAAACATAAATATACTTTATTTTATTAACCGAATTCCGATTTATCCCTTTTCGTATATTTTTAAACTTTTGGTGGTACCATAAAAACAGCTAAGAACTCGGTTCAAAACTGGTATGGGTTTTTGGGATGCCAATAAGAATATGCCTAAATTTTATTTTTGTCCAATTTCAGTGGAAACGAATACATATTTTTTGGACAAGAAATATATATTCATCCTTCGAAGAGTAGTATTCGAGATAAAAAAAATGTATTTACGTTTTTCGTTGATGTAGAATAATCGGAGAAAAAACAAAAACTCATTTTTAAAACTTATATACTTTATTTCTCGGCTCCTGGGGCCCATAGAATATGTTTTTCTTTTAATGAAGAAATGGCGGGGACCATTATAGCGGACTCCACGAGAATCTCGCAACACTATTTTTTTTTTACTTATTGTTAGCTTCGTTTAGTCAATTTTACGACATAATTTAAAAAAAAAATAAAAATTTATTTCTGACATTCTACTTTTTCCGCCTTGGTGTATTTATTTCATGTTGTTTCAAATATTGCCTGCTCGAATGATCGGTGTACTGTTCCCGATCTGCATTTAAAATTCGGAAATAAAAAAAAAGAAATGCATCCTTTAAACATAGATGACTTTCAAATTCCCTAAGTTCCAATACTAAAAATAAATCATTAATATATATATATATATATATATATATATATATATATATATATATATATATAAAACAAAGAGAGAAGTTTGACTCGGCATGAAAGGCCCTAAGGTTAGCTCAATGGGTATGTGAACTGCAACGGCAGTGCAGAAACCCGGGTTCGATTTTCGGCCGTGGCCAATCTTTTCTTATATAATATTATTAAATTATATAATATTATTAAAAGTACTACTCACAGACAACGTTTAAAATGAGAGAGTCTTCCAATTGTGATGAAAGGATGCTAGGGTTGGTGGCTTGGCATTTCAGCTGGTGACCATCATCGTCAGGAGTTGGTGAAAATATAATCGTGTTAGTGACAATGCTCTCGTTGAACCACTTTTCAAACTGAAATCATAAGTTAAAATCCTTTAATTGAAACATTCCAATATAAAACTACAAAAAAAAAAATAAAAATATTTACATAAAATTTATCTAGATTATTTTTGTTGTGAGATGGAACTAACCTTTTTGTCCAAGAGCATACATGTGTTATTTTGTATTATTTAGATAGTTTTGCATTGTTTAAAGCACGTTTGAAAGTTATACTAATCACTTACTGAATGTTTGTTAACCCTTTGCACTCGAGGTTTCCGGAGCGGTGCCATTTAAAATTTGTCTTCAAACTATAGGGATCCGCTACATACAAAGACATAAACAAATCGTAAAAACTATTTATAGGATATTTCGCTTTTGGTGATAAATGACGGTCGTGGCTCGAGGTGTTTTCCATTATTTTTATAGTTAATCTTTTAACATCGGCTATATTTCGTGGTTTTAATTCATCTTTTATTTTCTCAATTGTACAATAATTTAGTTCGGGGCACCAAATAATCCCTTTACTTTGATTTAGTTTCCCACTTGCTTCTACTTTACCGGAAATTTATTAAGTAGATTTTCACATTTTAGGAGCTTTTCTGATTGGATATCTGAGATAACTTCAACTAAAACGGCCCCATCTCGTAATTTCATAACTGTTTTTACTTCTCCAATTAGATTTTTCATGCTTTTATATATAAGGAACGGCGAAACCTTAGTGAAATCTAAGGGATTGCCATCGTTATCCGTTCCGGTTCTCTTAATTATCAAAAATTTTACACAATATTTAGGTCTATTTTCGGTATTCCCAAAAACGTCCCTTTAAATTTAGATTTAAAAAAAATATAAAATATAAAAATATATAAAATTTAAATATTTTAAGCTTTTATATATAATAATGATAATAATAAAATTATAAAAAAAATATAAAATTAAATTTTTTTTTTGTAACTATGAGTTCTTAAAGCTTTACAAATACATATAACCTAAATTTCATTACAATTCCTTACTTGGTTCTAAAATTTTAATGTATAATATTACGTTTTCAGGGTGTATGTTTTCGCGAGAAAGTCGAGTTGCCGGTAGGTAACGTCCGAAACGGTGCCGAGTGCAAAGGGTTAAAACCATTTTTTTAAGCGAAATTAATAAATGTTATTCTGTTAAATAAAGCTTATACTTAAACTTTGTAAGGCGATGGCGTAACATTGAAGTTTTGCAAAGTCTATGGCAGCCGTTGGTGCGTAGCTTTTTTAAAAATCAATCTCCACTCGAAAGGAACAGCAGCTTGAAGTATTGGAGTCTTTGTGGAAAAAGCGATTGGTTTTTTAAAAAAATAATGTGTGAATTTATGTATGATGAAAACACTCACTGTACACAATTTTGATATTGTTTTATTAAGCACAAAAACCATTGGTGACCCGTATAAAATTCAGTATCCGCGATCTACTTAGGATCTGCAAAAAAAAAAAAAAAAAAAAATTCTTTCTAGTCCTGGCAACAATATTATAAGGGAAGAGTTTATCGAGAAGATTGATGAGATATGTGAGCAACACATAGTGGTCGCCCTGGAGACTATTGGGAGTATTCGTGGTGTCTTTCGATTATAATCAGATAGATAAAAATGTTATCATTAACATAACATTTCAAGTTTTAGTGTAAAACTTATGTTTCTCTAAGTTTTGAAAATTTATTTATATTAATTGTCGGAGCGATATATTTCAATTGATGGAACTATTGAATAATCTTATCTTGATGTAAAAAGTGCTTCACGTTCCTATTACCTGTCTCTTTTAGATCTTCTTACGCCTGAGGCATCATCTGATTAACACTCAGTTTGCTTCCGTACACCGTTCCTCTGTTGTAAAAAGAATTATTAGTATATAGGTGACCAATTGTGGGGCCGGGATGGCCGAGTGGACAAGGACGCTTGCAATAGGTAATCAAAGTTAAGCAACGTCCATCGTGGTTAGTACTTTGATGGGTGACCGCTTCATTCGGGTGACCACCCACCAATGAACGACACGCAGTCCAACTCTACCCAGACCCCCGGGTATGTGAGGCCCGTCAGTCTACTGGAGGCGACTCACACCGACCGGGCGTAGGAGTGATGAACCTTCCCCGTATATCTCATCGAGAATCGTGGTGTGCTTTTCACAAAGACACTACCAAATTGGCCCCATTGGGATTGGTTATGGAGCTATGGGCAGTCTGCCGCTGCACCATGGTGACCATGGTTTGCAGCAACGTGAGGTTTGGACTACCCCCTCCAGGCTGTCTCTTCTCCCGCAAGCAATACAAATGTCTGAAAGAAGACCACACTGCGCGGCCAAAGGTCTCATTAGGCCTAATGCGCCAACCGAAAAAAAAAAAAAAAAAAGAGGTGAGCAATAGTCAACTGTTTTTCTTTACGATAGGTTGATTGATTGTCAGGATTTTAAGTTACCTGTTTTTATTTTGGAAAGCCAACGTTTCGATCTCTACGTTTCGAATCACTATACATATTTATGACCTCTTCGCCTGTTCCAATCTTCTCCTAGTATCTTTCTTATATACCCAACTCATCGTTCCTCCTTAAATAAGACAGAAATCCTTATCATCCAATGCTTACTATTTGTTTTGACCTTGGCGATAGTCAGTATCACACATTTGTTCTCTAGCTTCTGGACTAAAAGACATATTTATCAGTTAAGAATTCATCTTCACATACTAAGTATTCTGAGCCACTGTTTAGGGGATCATGCCAATGTTATATTGCCTTACACTTCTTATCCCAATCGAAGTCATCGTCACCGTTAATCTTGTTGGTTTCATGCAGAATCAAGAAATTCGTCGTAATTGGCCGAATCACTAGCTTAATGCAGATGATATTTAAAACGGACCAACACATCACCTTTAAGACACTCCTCAAGGTGCAGGAGTACAGTCAAGCCTGATCTGGACTTAGCAGTATCATCCATGGATTCATCAGTTCCGAGAACTTCAATTCGAGTTTCATTTGAATCAAAGCTCCAAACCTTACCAATATTATCCGATTTTCACGATCTGTTTCTTCTTCGTCTCCGCTCATATCTTCATCCTGAATTGTTTGTTTAGCTTTCAGATTCTTTCCTATTTCTAGTTTTTATGGATTTATCGGTTAACCTTCAATTATAAGTTAATCAAGTATAAGAGTGCAAGGAGGGAAGTAAGTATTTATCCTAGAGTAGAGATCTATAAATGGAACCGAAACTACTCTTCATTAGCCATAAATCGCAATCCTATGCATTTTTATGATGGAGTTTTTTTTCTTTTTTACCACACTAACTTTTTCACTGCAAAAACCTAATATCGATCGTCCAATGCAATTCTGGTGTAACTTATACCTAGCTTGACTTTACAGACCATAACTTTAACCTTTGCTAATACTTTTTATAGATTTAATTATTTGTTTTCGTTATCTACCTTATGCAGACATAGAGGGACTTTGAACTCCCTAACATCGTATGGCTTAACTTATTTACGTGCTAAGGGAACTTAACCTAACGTTATATAATCTTAATGAATACAATAATAATTTACATAATCCTGCGGCAAAACAATTATACACACTTTCTAATTTATTTATATTAAATATTTATTATAACACTGAATCGATTGTTAAATACAATATATAATATATAATAAAACATATAGCCCTTATAGAAACATAACATAATAATTGCATGTGGGTCACCACATTCTAGTATATGTTATATTATTAGTATATATTAATAGGATTATATTATTATAGAACATATATAAATCTACATTTCTACATTTTGGTGAACGTTTCGGACCGATGTGTCCATATTCATCACCAACCCTTTCTTTCTTGTAAATATTAAATTCTTAGGCATTCCAATAAAGAATTTGTCAATTATTAATATGTTGGTGTTTTATGTCACATGCTAATTGTTCTCTCCACCAATTGGAAGAGTTTGTGATGAATATGGACACATTAGTCGGAAACGTCCACCGAAATGTAGAAATGTAGATGTATATATTCTGAGACTGCAACAGGATGCAATCAATTTAACCCTTTGCACCTGAACGGCGCCTCCCAGGCGCCATCCTATTCATTACTGCAACTCGAACGGCGCCCGAGGGGCGCCATTACTATTTATGGCTATTTAACATACGCCAGTGAAATTTTTAAATAATTTTAAAACTATTTAAAACCATGGTAGCTTATCTGGCTAACGCACTGCAACGGAGTTGCGGAGACCCAGGTTCGAATCCCCGCCATGGCCAATCTTTTCTTTTCAGATAGAATAATTTAAAAATTACCATAGACCATTAAATTTAATTAATAAATAATCATCAATTACAGTCTGTCAATTAGGATCCTACTCTTGGAAATTAATGTTCATAGTTCTGGATTGTATTAAATCCTTTGCACTATCAAATGAATAATTATCCATTACATTCAAAGGCAAAGAGTGAGTAAGTGAAATTTTGTTGAACATAGAATAACAATATAATAGGTAATTATGGAGAATTAACTTGTTCCACCGCAATTTTTGAAGAAATGTAGTTTTCTATTAAAATGACACAAAAAAACAAATCAAACATGCATGATAAATAAATCAACCGTTTTACAGGTCGAAAAAGAACATGCGAAGTGTGTTCATGACGGAATTCGGGAGCTAAATGTAGAATTAGTGGATAGACATTTATACAGACAGATTTAACAAAATAAATATTAAAGCAGAATTAGATATTTGGAAATTGCTCCAGACTTTACAATACTGTAGAAAGTTAAAAAAAAAAAAAAAAATGATTTTTTTTGTACGTATGTGTTCTTCATTGTCCACATATAACTTATAAACCATACATATAACCTTATAAACCAAATTCATAGGGTAAACCAGACAGTTATTGACACCCAGTACAGTTATTGACACCCCAAACTTTAACTTATAGAAATAAGTAAACAATTCCTAATTTTAATTTAAGATATACATGAGTCTAATGTTTGAAGGGTCCTCTAAGTCCTCTATGAAATAAGACTTTAACAAACTAACCATAGGGAAGATTTCACAATTAACACCTTCATGAATTCAGTTGGTAGCCTGTCAATGGCTAAAACCTTCTGATTTCCATAAGGATTCTCATCCAATAGTTTTGTTCCTATTCTCTTCCTACATTTTTTTCAATAAAGGTAAGTAGTTTATTTCATTTGCTAATCTATAATTGAAGTGTCTGGAGTGATTTTAAATTAAAATAATCAATTCTAATATTATTATTCAGGGGTGACAATAACTGGTCATTTTTCTTCAATCTATTCTATTATTGACACCCCATGTCAATAAATAAATTTTGATTTTTTTTTAAATATTGATGGCTCTGTTTTAATTTTGATAGTTTAATCTTCCTGATAAATCTTTAATGTTTTTTTAACTTTAATTCTAGCATAACTAGTTATTGACATGGGGTGTCAATTACTAGTTTTTGGGTTCAATGACTAATTATTGACAATGTCAGTTCTTACTTGTAAATTTCTTTTTTGTGTGTGTGTGTATGTACAACTAGTATGCCTAAGAACATTTATAGCCAGAAGGATTTAGAAGATGCCTCGAAGGCCATAAAGGATGGCTTTTCTATTAAATCCGGATTCAAAAGATTTAGGGTTCCTCGGGCAACTTCAGATTAAGTGATAAATTTGAAAAATCATCGTTTGGTCCACGGCCGATGCTTTCAGATAAAGACGAGCTTACTCTAGCTGCATGGATAGAAAAATGTGCGAGAGGGATTCCAACAATTTACAATTAGTAAAAGAAGTTATTGAATTAAAAAATATGAGCATACCCTTTAAAGATAATTGTCCTGGTGATGTCTGGTATAAGGCTATTTTACGAAGGCACCCCACAACAGCAGAGAGGACTTACGAGGGTGTACCAGTCTGGTACCAACGCTTGTGTTTCTGAAGCCAATGTCAGGAAGTGGTTCAAGAACGTCCAACACATATTAGAAGATGAGGATTAATTTATAAATGCTTCATCCTGAAGCATTTTCATCCTACAATAAGGATTATGCAATAAGGTCTACCACAAAAAGCGTTTAAAAGGATATGACCATTTCCCTGAAAGTGACGAGTCTGATGAATTTGTTTGTCCTGCTTGTTACATCGTGGAGTCTGGTCCATATATAAAGGAAGATGAAGATATGATTGAGAATGTAAATTAATTATTTTATTTTACGTCATATATACCTACCGAAATTTATAAGATATTTGTTTGTGTTAAAGTAGTTTCATTTATAATGTTAAATAAAGAGGTTGAATATTTTAATTGCTTTCTATATTATATTAAAGTTTAATATGTGTAAGTGGTGTTATTTCTTTATAATGTTATTTAATAAAAAAAAAAAAAAATAAAATAAAAGTTATGGGGACAGGGGTTGTCAATAACTGTGGTGCCCATAACCCATCCACAGGATGTCAATAACTAGTTTTTGAACTTTAGTTTTTTCCATAAATATTGCCATATGGTAAAACTATTGAACTTTTGATCTAAAAAGACATCTTGAGTCTTTATAAGGATAAATAAAGAGGGGCTATAGGAATTTTCAATTTGATCCCTTCATAAAAAGTTTTTTCTTTTAATTTCACCACAGAAATTTAGTCTTAAACTGTCCGGTTTACCCTATAACCCAAATTTCATTACAATTACTTACTTGGTTCTAAAATTTTACTGTATAATATTACGTTTGCTGGGTGTACGCGTAAAAGTTGCCTCGAGTTGCTGCTAGGTAACGTCCGAAACGATGCCAAGTGTAAAGCGTTAATAACGTAAATAAACAGAAAATTTTTAGGAACACTAATATTTTAAAAAATGGGCTTTAGCAAAATAAAAAAAGCAAGGTAGGTTGTAATTGACTATATGATTATCGGGTGGGAGCCGATGGTTGGGTACGCCACGATTAGAGCGGCATACGAAATGGGACGGAAGGCGGTGCGGCGGTGCGAGGCTGCGGAGGTGGTCATGCTTGAAGAGCCACTGAAGGGAGGCAAACATTCGTTAGGAAAGAGTGCCTCTAGCGTAAAGAGTTTGTTAGGTCTCCCCAACCCTCCTCTTCCCGCCCACAAATAAATATTATATACCCACCTCCTCCCTCCCAACTGTCTCTTCTAATTTGTTAATTGGAACATAGAAATAAAGGCACTGATACAGGGGTATGCTAAACACATGGTATGTAAATTCTTCATGATCCGCTAAGAAGCATCAGATCGTAAGGTATACATTCACTCATCCGTAATGAATGAAGATATTTTTATATTCCGAATAAATAATTTTGTTTTTAAAACTATCAAAATATTTTTTCCTCCAAATAGGGTATACGCACCAGTGATGGACATAGCTAAGGAAATTTTCGCCTTTTTTGTCGCCTTACGCTTTACTCGTTGTAGTTATGAACCTCTCCCTTAGATATTTAAAATATTTAGGATCTCGTTTTAGGCTTCCATGGTCTAAATCCATTGTACGCATTTCTTCTTCAGGGTTTGACCATGTAACAGGTTTTTCAACTGCCAAGCTTTCACCCATCCTGCTGTTGGCTTCTTCAGGGCCAATACAAGAATGAGAGTGGAGAAGGGGAACAGTAACTTATAATCTTCCGTCCGGGGCGAAGTCTGTGTTCCCATTGGCTAGCGCCAGAGGGGGCTTGGTTAGGTGGAGGGGTTAGGAGAGTTGGGATGACGTCATCTCTCTGAGATATGTTATTTTGTCTAATGTTGTTTAGTGCAGGGTAACAGTTTTTGCTGTCTGTATCCGTCTTCTTTGTTTATATTGTTTGGTTGTTTTATAATTTCTATAGCCTCCCTGATGGATCTGTGGTGGTAGTTGTCAATCCTAACTATAGCCTTGGTGTCTTCGAAAACTATAGTGTGTTGTGTATTGTGAAAGTGTTCTGCTATGGCTGATATGTCTGTCTGTATTTTTTTAACTGCGGCAATAAGTTCTTTCAGTCGTGTGGTGATGTTCCTTCCTGTCTGTCCTATATATTGTTTACCGTATGAGCAAGGGATACTGTATAGTCCAGGTTTGTTGAGTCCAAGATTGTCCTTTGGATTGGGCAGGATCTGTCCGATTTTCCTGTCTGTGGTGAAAATTGTTTAGATGTTGTTTTTTGTGTGGGTGAGTGAGAGAATCTGCGTGTAAGTGTCTGTCCGTGTGGGTAGGTTTTCCATAAACTGAATGTCCTAGTGTGAGGTCTTCCTTCTTTTCTACTAATACGTCCTGGAAAGGTAGCTTGTTGTCCTCCTCAGCCTCCATTGTAAACTTTATGTTGGTGTGTATGTGGTTGATATGTTCAATAAACTCTTTAAGCAATTTTTCTCCGTGCTACCATATTATGAAGGTGTCGTCTACATAGCGATACCGAACAGCTGGTTTGAATTTGGCTCTTTTTAGGGCTTCTTCTTCAAAATGTTCCACGTATAAATCTGCTATGACAGAACTTAGTGGGCAACCAATCCAACTCCAAAAGTCCATTTCTACAGCCTGCAGCCTTTTTGCCTCTCTTGGTCCAACAATCATTTTTTGCTTTTTGAAAACTGGTTTGAAAATTTCATCCCATTGAAAAGGGTGATTTATTGTTTTTGGGAGTGGTAAATTCGAATCTGACGTCATTTTTTTCGTTGAAAAATCTATAAGGGTAGTTTGCTTAATGATTTAATCATTTGTTTACAATTTCATTGACTTTCAATGCAAAAGTTTTGAAACGGTTGAAGTATCCCTAAAAAAAAAAAATTGCAAGAACCATATCGATATTTTTTGAGGACGAAATATAAAACAAAGTAGTTTAATGTTATTTTATTTATTTTTTCTTCTTCTTCTAGGGCCCGGTGGCGCGAACGGCAAAAATCTTATATTTTTTGATAAGGAACCTCCAATCAAAAATTAATGAGTTAATAGTGTTGTATTTTTTTTTTTATTTATTTATTTATTATTTTTTTTTTTTTTTGAAACATTGAATTGTAGAAAGGCTTACCTTTGCTTTGCTCAACTTCCTGTTCTCCCTGAACCAGGTCAGTTCTGCTTGAGGCCTGGAACCAAGGGAGGAACATTGGATCCTGTACTCCTCATCGGCCACCAACATCTTCGGCTTCTCGGAAAGCTTGACGTTAATGGGCCTTACTAAGAAATTAAGTCACATTCTTTAGATTATGAAGAAGAAATATCAGACAGTAAAGTTGTAAAAATGATATTAGAAACAAAAGTTTGTATTGAAAAATGCAGAAATATTAATGTTAATATCAAATTATTAAAATTATTATTGGAAATTACTTAAATAGGAAAAAAACACGGGTCTTTTTCATTTTAGGCAACCTCTTACTAAGTTATGATAACGGTTATTTTATGAATTTAAACAGTGATTTATCTATATCCGATAAAATCATATTATTTCATATTTGAAATTCTTTAAAGGGGTCAAGGGGCTGAGGAGGGTAGTACCTTCTACAGGGTTGACCTTAGATTGGTCCCCCTTTAGCATCAGGGGATTAGTGGAGAGACCTATGAGCCATATGGGGAGGTCTACACAAGGGAGGCTGGTGACGGAGGAAAAGGAAATACTTGAAGTCTGGAGGCAGTTCTTCCAGGGAAAATTTTGCATGGAAGAACGTCGAAACAGCAATTTCCGGGACTGCCGAAGAAGAGGGAGAACGGATGATGCATACCCAGATGACATGGACGATGCAATTGAAGAAGATGAGGTGGCGTTAGCTGTTGGTAAAATCCAGCTAGGAAAAGCTCCAGGACCAGATGGTATAGCCAGAATGATCGTAGAAGCATGGGATCGTGGCAAGGCAGTGTACCTGGCATTTCTGGACCTAAGGGCAGCCTTCGATTCAGTTCAGAGGCAGGAGATTTGGGACGCGTTGATTAGAAGAAGAGTGCCAACAAATCTAGAGAGCCAACATCAAATCAGTTTATCAGGACCCAAAGGGCATAGTGAGGCTTAACGGTCAAACATCACAACCTTTTCACTTTTATAAAGGAGTAAAGCAGGGGGACAGCCTTAGTCCTCTGCTCTTTGTCCTTCTTATGGATGAGGTATGGAAGGTCTGCAAAAGAAGAACTCCGAGAGCTGTGGTGGGGTACTGGAATCTAACACCAGTGCTTGCTCAGGCAATGATCTATGCAGACGACATAGTACTGATTGCGGATTCCCAAGAAGCTCTGCAAACATCATTAAACGAATGGCATGAGGAACTCCGGCCAAGAGGGTTGAGCATAAATCCGGCAAAAAGCAAAACTATGTGTGTGGGTAAGAAGATTTGGAGCCTAGGATATTCTGTAATGGCGAACTTCTAGAAACAACAAACGCCTACACCTATCTAGGGACAGTCATGAGCAAAGATGGCAAAATAGACCAGGAGGTACTAAGTCGGGTGATGAAGGCCAATGGACTGCACTACCATATATCCAAAACTGTCATTGGGAAACATGAAGTTAGCAGAGAGGCTAAAATTAGGATCTTTAAATCTGTTTTCCTACCTGTGCTTTTGTACGGATCTGAAAGCTGGACTACGCTCGACAAACATGCAAGCAAGTTTGTAACAGCTGAAATGAGATTCCTCCGAAGAATAGTTGGCAAAACCAGGAGGGACTGTATTAGAAATGACTGGATCCGCGAGGAATTGGGAGTAAGATCAGTGCGGGACATCCTGGAGGAGCGACAATTGAAGTGGTTCGGGCATGTCTGTAGAATGAACGATACCCGAAAGGCCAGATGGTTTTTTGAAGCCAGACCGGAAGGAAGACGTCCTCGTGGCAGACCCAGATGTTTGTACTCCGACTACATTGGGAAACTGGGAGCAGCAAGAGGACTAACCATCCCGGAGATGAGAAGAATGGCAAGGGACAGAGACCAATGGGCTCGCTGGACCGGGACGGCAACTCCACCCTTAGCGGCACACAGGAGTTAGAGGAAGAAGAAGAAGAAGAAATTCTCTAAAGGTTATTATCGCAGTGTGAGTTGGTGTATAAAGTTAATCTGTGCTCTGTATTTTAAAAATGAATCTGTTAGAATTATTTTCAGTTTTTAAGTCAAATAAAATAGCTATAAAATTTTTACAAAGAACCGGTATTTTACATGGAAAAATAAAATGCAGAGAAAGATGCTACATGAAAATAATTTACCGTAATGCAGTTAATCATTCCAGAAATTTTATAGACCCCATAACTGGTGTACCTACTCAACAAGTTGAGTCATTGTGGTCATCAGTAAAACGCTAAAACAAAAAAGAAAATGGAACTCAAAGAAGCATGCTTGACTCCTACTTGTGTGAGTATGTATGGAGGCGTCGTAACGAAGGCAAGGATTTATTCATAGAAATTTTTGAGGCAATGAAAGCCTATTGGCCTCCAGAACAATAACCTTTTTTTTTTTTTTGCAACATTTCTTGTTAATAAGTTAAATAGTAAATAAATCATGTGTTTTTCAATAATGATGTAAATTTTGTTATTATTTAAATAACAGTTATCATAACTTAGTAACAGGTTGCCTAAAATGAAAAAGACCCAAAAACACCATATAAGAATTAGTACTACGCTGGCTATTGTTAGAGTGATCGCGGTTGAAAAAAAAAAAAAAAAAAAATGAATATTAAAAGAAACAATTAAAATTAAATATGGTTCGCTCATCACTATACTTTTAAGTTAGATAAATTCATAAACTTTTTGAAAATAAATGGTTGACGGATGTATTTATAATATCCGTTAAAAAGATCTAAAATATCTATTAATAGAAAATAAATATCTATTGATGGCAGTTTTTCTTTATTGCACTACAGAGTTCGTGACTCAGGGAAACAAGGTACCTCCCAACACAGTGGTCACCTAGGATTTTTTAATGGGAGTGAAAAATCCTTGTCTATGATGTCCCTCGGAAAGGACGTAAAATGGAAGTCCCGAGTCTGTACGATGTCAGGAACTCGTTAATAAACCCTATTCTAATTTTACCTGGATAGGCAAAATTTAGAACTCCTACTGTAGCATCGTCCGATTAGCCTTAGTGGCATAAAGTGACGTTAGAACAAACATACAAAAATCTATTAATAAGTCGATCGTAAAATATATCTAACATAATTTTTTGCATCAAGGGGCTAAACTACTTAATCCGCATGACTTAATGGTTCAACAGGTTCTTAAAACGATGATTGAAGGCGCCACGCAATTTTTCTATTGATAAGTCATTTCCTTTCCTTAAGACAACTTTAAACAAATCAACAAACAAGACAACTCACGGAACATTTCGAGTCGGACAGTCTTTTCTGCGGGTTGCATGAGCTTGGTGTTGCTGGCTTGGCACTTGAAAGTATTGTTGAGGTGGTGCCTCTTGAGGCGGGGAAGGGACAGTTTGTTGATTATGACGTTCTCGGCTGCCTTGTCCAATCGCCCTTCTGTCAATTTCTCGTTCATGAACCAACTCACAGTTGGCCTCGGTTCACCTGTAAAATATAGACATTACCTAAGAATCCAAGTTATTCAAAGTAGTATAAAAAAAAAAATAAAAAAAAAAATAATTTTTGCTCTATGAAATAGAATATCAAACAATAAGTATTAAAAAATCCAAGTTTAGCTATATAAATTTCAAACTCAACACAAATATTTATTCTATATGAGTGAAATAGTCTATTTTTTATATATTAGGAAGATTACTGATGTAGCTGATAAAATAATTGGTGAAAATAGAACAATCTTCCAGTACATGTAGTTTATTGACCCTTCGCACTCGGCACCGTTTCGGACATTACCTACCGGCAACTCGACGCAACTTATTCGCGAAAACGTACACCCTGAAAACGTAATATTATACAGTAAAATTCTAGAACCAAGTAAGGATTTCTTATGAAATTTAGGTTATATGTATTTGTGAGGCTGCAAGAACACATAGTTTAAAAAAAAAAAATCATTTTTTTTAAATTTTATATATATATATATATTTTTTAATTTTATATTAATTTCAAAATGGGGCCGGGATGGCCGAGTGGACAAGGGCGCTTGCAATAGGTAATCAAAGTTAAGCAACGTCCATCGTGGTTAGTACTTGGATGGGTGACCGCCCACCAATGAACGCCACGCAGTCCAAGTCTACCCCCACCCCAGGGTATGTGAAGCCCGTCAGCCTACTGGAGGCGACTCACACCGACCGGGCGTAGGAGTGATGAACCTTCCCCGTGTATCTCATCGAGAATCGTGGTGTGGTTTTCCAGGATGTCAGTAACCGCCCGGAGGTTTGGTCCAAGGATGGTATGCATCGGGGAAAGAAATATAGGTCATCGGGGCCTGCTGACTCTGAGCTGCCATAATCCTTGGACCTAGACCAGTTTGTCACTGACCTTGAACCCGAGAAAGCTGACGCCATCGGTGGGAAGGACACTGCCAAATTGGCCCCAATGGGATTGGTATGGAGCTATGGGTAGTCTGCCGCTGCACCATGGTGACCCTGGCTTGCAGCAACGTGAGGTTTGGGCTACCCCCTCCAGGCTGTCTGTACTCCCGCAAGAAAAACAAATATCTGTAAGAAGACCACACTGCGCGGCCAAAGGTCTCATTAGGCCTAATGCGCCAACCGAAAAAAAAAAAAAAATATTAATTTCAAATTTTTTTTTTAAATTTTATATATTTTTTTATAATTTTATTATAAATTATAATAAAGACTAACTAACGTACTATAAAATAGACAAAAGATTATACTTGTAGTACATATTATAATTATAGTATATATACTATAATATTATAATCGATAAAAGATAGGCGATGTTAAAAGATTAACGTACTATAAAAATTATGAAAAACACCGCTAGCCGCGACCGTCATTTATCAAGAAAAGCGAAATATCCTATAAATAGTTTTTACGATTTGTTTATGTCATTATATATTTAAAACTGAAAATTATTTGTATTGTCTCCGTAACGGAGCCCTCGAGTTTGAAGGGTTAAACAGTCAATTTTTAAAAAAAAAAAACCTAATCCCTACGTTTCGGACCTTTCGTCCATCTTCAGAGCATTTTCCTTTATTATATATATTCTTTTTCTAAATAAAATTTATATATAAGTTACAACAAAGTTAGCATTAAATCATTAATAATAAATTACAAAATTACAGAAATAATTATTATACATACATAAGTCTCAACAATATTAGCATTAAATCATTAATAATAAATTACAAAATTAAAGAAATAATTATTGTACATACATTTTTTGTTGTATTTGTAAATATGTTTTTTTTCCCCAACATCGAAGAGATTTCCATTATATATACCATTCATGTTTGGGCAAAAGGGCATAAGTCATAAAAAATGTATTTTGTCTCGTATTCTTAAAATTCATAATTGACTACAATTTATTTTTTATTCATAATTTATTAAAGTCTCCGTTGGAAGAATATAGTTTCATTTATTATTCTGGAATAAAGAAATAAAATCTGAATGAATTTATAATGATTTTCAATAGCATGGTAAATCATTGTTTTAGGTTCACATTCGATGACTTAACCCCTTTTGACCAAACACCAGTGATATATAATAGGTCAATAGTTTTTTCCCCTTTATTTTACACTTTTTTTTTTTAAACTAATAACACTTTTTATGGAGAACATTACACTGAATTCAACTATCTTTGTCACATCCACCAACCTGTACTTTGTCTTGTAATATTACTTATTTCTAACAATGTACTGGGAGATTGTTCTATTTCACCAATTATTTTACCACAAATATTTTATTCTCTAATCATCTTTTTCAAGTTTGGTGATTAATTTAATATGATGAATTAAAAAAAAAAAAATTGGCCAATATTCTCCAAATTAACGCATGTTTATTTAGGCAACTTTTCGGCTCCTAGAGCCATTTTCAAGCCTGTAAGCATTTTTTCAGAAATTATTAATTTATAAATATTACATAAAATTTTTTATAACATTTTGCAATTTGATATTATGCAAGATTCCATTGATTGTTCATAGGGTGAAAAAAAAGAAAGAATAAAACAGAAGAGGCGTAACTTATTACTAATATTAAAAATATTTAGTTATATGGCCAAAGTAGCCATTTACGTTTTTGGAAAGTTGTTAGCTAAAAACATTTTATACTTAACTTACATATACGGGCCATTTTTATTAGCGAATCCCCCTCCCCTTGCATCAGTGTTTCATAATATAGTTATGACAAAAAAAGGTAAACTTTAAGAGCATAAAATGGCTCAACTAAGAACAAAAAAAATATTAAATACTAGATCAATCAATCACTTCGGATATTAGGCAAATAACCAAATATTGATATAGTATTATTAAAAAAAGAATAAAGAAAAGAAACAAATAATTGCAAAGGCATGGAATAACACTATTCATTTCGGCCCATAACAATAGAATGAAATTCAATATTGCAGCCTGTTAATTGACAGCCTTTGTTTATTTTTCTCCTACATCTCTGTAATTTTTTTTAGGAAATTGAGAGAACTTCCAACGTAGCATGATCTAAAAAAAATGTGATAGTTTTTGAAATATGAGCTAATAAGGTTTTATTTGTTCGTAACAATACGAATTTATGACGAAGGTTTCATGAATGTACAATTTTATTCAATAATTGGCCTGGTTTTCCTGTTTTATTATATTGATAGGAACACTCCTTCCCTAACCTACCTTAACCATAATACCTCAACTCGGTCAATAAGTGCTCATGGTATAAAAAAAAGTTTGTTCTGCACTTTAGGGGAGAGCGGGGTTGGTTGGCCATTGGCTTATAGTTTCCGTCACACCTGCTGTGAATGCCCCAACATTGTACCATGTGACCCGCTCTACCTCGGGAGTCTTGTCCCGAGTTTTCAATCCGATGCTAACAGTGTAGAGAAGAGTGTGCTTCATTGATTGATTTTACAACATGTAAGTAAATTTTTATATTTTCAGTAAATTTGGTTTAAAGGCATGGCAAAACATTTGACTCCGATTCTCTTCACATAGCCCCAAACTCCTTTGAAAAACCTAACCTTTCGACTAACCAGTTTCTTGTTTGATTGTTCTCCCCTGTCCTGGCAGTCATCTTTCACATGATCTCTCCTGTGGGGTTAGTTAGCTCTCTTCAACTTTTTTTTTTGGTGCAGTAGCAATTCACAAAAGCAAGGTAAACATAATCAAAGGAGGATGAGAGCAATTTTTCTTATGCAGAAAGTGACGATAGTCTAAACTTCTATCTTCTTCTATTGTCATTCTATTTTCCCTTAAAAGCTGTTAAAAACCGATTCAAAATTATTATACTATTATACTGCAGCTTTTAATAACAATAATATGTGTCAGGCAGTACTTGAATGAGATGGCTAAACAACCCCATCTTCTAGGCCAACCTTCCCCACATAGGAGGTTAATTGGCATACTGTGGATTGACGAATTCCTCAATTTTTTATGATCTTAGTATTAAATATTATGTGGTGAAAAAAATACTTGAAGTACTCTAATACTTGGAGTTAACAGTGGTATCAGCCCTATTGGGATTATATTAACAGGAACGACTCAACAATCAAAAAAGTGAAAACTGTTGCAAACCAACCCCCTCTCCCCTATTAATAATTCGAGGCTCCTTGTCGGATTTACTTTACCTATAAATTTTTTATGTCAACGATGTAAGAAAAAATCAACTTGTTTAACCGAACGGTATAATACTTACGGGTTAATTTCTATAGCTCGTATCGTTCGATTTTACATCCCACCCACCTATATATTCGAACATCTTGTAATATTTATTTGGAACGTGACTTTAATAGCGACCCAATTTCCTAGAGTAAGTACTTATCATCTAAGAAAAAAAAAAAAAAAAAAAATACAGAACAAGACAAAGAACATTTATGAAAAATGACAGAACATCTAGGTTTTGTAATTTCTTACCTAATGATGATAAGAAAGAAGTGGAATTTGTCCCCCAAGATAAAAGAAGCAGGGTGGATGAATGGGCCATTGTTTCAAAGGAAGTCTTCTCCGGCGACCTAATCAAGTTTTCTATTCTTTAGTTCCCACTTGAGAGCTAATCCCCCCCCCCCCCACGCTGCTTCAACCCCTAACCATCCACAACCATTCTCACTGCTATTGCTCATGCTCTCATTCAACAGTGATTTTATCCGATTATACCAGGGGATTGGTATCTATATAAGTAAAACAAATAATTCTGTTCCGCTAAAATATTTTCAGCGATCGGATCTGAAAATGTATTTCACATCAAACTTTAATTCCTTCCATGTTGTAGGGTAACTGTACCATAAGTTGACAGTGCTCCAATAGTTGACAATTTGTGAATAATAAGTAGGATTTTCTTTAATGAAGGAGCTCTTCCGTGTTTAATATTTTTTTATTATTTTTTTCCCGACGTTTCGAGCTTGTGGCTCATCCTCTGGGGTTATCTACATTACATCCATTACATTAATCTACTACACTTAAATATAATATCCATGTATGTTTTTACAATTTTTTTATATTGGCATTACATTACCTTATCTTTAGTTGCTACATTTCCATACAAGCCATTTGTCAACTTCTCTTTTTAACAGCATAAAAATACTTTTGTCTATTGCATTTTATGGCCTGTTACATTGTCTTTGATTTCATTGTCACATTATAGTTATTGGCTGTGTGTGGACTTTGGTACTTGCATTGATTAGTCTCCCTCATCCTGCTCTCTATGTTTGTTGATGTTTTGTTTCTATTATTTTTTCATATGTGTTTCAATTTTTTTATTATGTGTGCGTAGTGGTTGTTTAGGTGTTTTGTGTCTGTTTTGTAGTTTATTCTGTTTTCTATGTTTTTTGTTATATGGATTGCTTCTTCTATTTTTCTGTTTTTTGTATTTTGTACTATGCTTAGAATTTTGGTTTTATCGAAATCGAAGGTATGGTTATTTTTTATGGAGTGTTCGGATAATGCAGTTGCTTTTATGTTTTTTATATTTTTACAATTATTTTTGTGCTGTGTTAATCTTGTTTTTAGTTTTTTAGATGTTTCACCTATGTATTTTTTGTTGCAGTTTTTGCATTCTATTTCATATATTGCGTTTTGTTTTTCGAGTTTTTCTATTTTGTCTTTCATATTGCTTATGTGGTTTTGTAATTTGTTTCTATCGTACATACCCAGTTTTATGTTATGGTGATCGTATGTGTTGAATGCCTTTTTTATTTTATCTGTTAATTGTGGTATGTATTGAACTTTGTAGTATTTATTATTTGTTTTCTTATAATTTTCATTATCTATCTTTTTATTTTTTTCCTCTTGTTTGTCTGAGTAGAAATCTGTAATTAATTTTTGGTTTGGTTTATCTATTACTTTGTTTTCGTATATTTTTGGTGGATTAGTATTTTGTTTTGGTTCTCTGTTTTTGATTTTAGTATTGTTTTTTGAGTTGGTTTTATTTATTTATATTTTTACTTCCCCTCTAAGTGAGGAAAAAGATCCTAGCGTGAATAATAAGATTCAGGTTGATTATTTTGGTTTAAAATTTGGCGGTATTTGACAATGTTATAGTAGTTAGCTGTGCTGCCATCGACATTAGTTTGATGAAAACTCAAGCTTATTTGTGAGAGGTTGTAATGGCGATTAA
This sequence comes from Aelia acuminata, assembly GCA_911387785.2. NCBI lineage: Eukaryota > Metazoa > Arthropoda > Insecta > Hemiptera > Pentatomidae > Aelia > Aelia acuminata. The sequence goes on from OU426980.1 coordinate 19,955,744, forward strand.
TCTAGTGGCCTTATGTTTTAATTACTTTTATGGTACTAATTAAGTTCATCAGAATCAGTTGATATCCTTTTTAATATATTTATACAATATTGTAGGGCTTAAATGTAGGTGCCAACTATTAGTACAGAAATTAATCCATAATTTCAATAGTTGACATCGATGTCAACTACCGCCAGAATTAGAAAATAGTTTTCCATCTGGGGGTGGTTTATGGAAGTCAGAGTCTGGTTGGATGACAGGTATCTTATTTTATGAATTTATAGCTAGTGTGCTCTATCCATGGATCATTGAGAGCAAATCGCATTGCCAATAATCCCATTCCTGAAGGAACACACGTCTCGAACGACTCTCCCCACTTCCTAATTCTGCATAGAACATGTAATACTTGCTATTAGTAGCACTCTATCATAATGCTTGTGCATTTCATCCAACCACTGAATCTCGTCATGTTAAATTGTATAAAAGAGCACTGGAATTCCTCCATCAATCCATTGTTCATCATTGGAGAGTCGAAAATTGTGCAAATCCAACATTAAAAAAACGAAACTTCTGGCCATTACTAAAATCTATTTATTATCCTTAACTGGATGTTCTAATTTTTCATTTTATATCTATATAAATAAAGACGAAATTCTGTTTGTTTATTTATTTGTTCTTTTAGAAATCCATACCGTTTGTCCTAAATTCTCCAAATTTCGCTCAGTGGTTCTTTCTTGCCAGGTGCAAACACCTGTTCATATTCAAATTGCATAACTTCAGCCAATCTCTGGGTATATTCTTTATTGTTATAAGAATCGTTATGATCTCACTTTACATTGTTTTTTTTTTTATGAAATCGACCGTTTGAGTCGAAAAAAGTCTCATTTTATAGATTTATAAAATGAAATTCCTCGGGTGAAACCGGTATATACAGCTAGTATACAATAAAACGAAAAATATGTATATATGATATTGTATAAAGTCAAAAAATTTATAAAAACACCGCAGTTAATGGTTTGTAATTAAAATGATTAAAATTTAGGCATTTTTTACCCCAGTCCCTTATATACATAGTAATTATATTAAATTCAGTTAATTGTCTGCTATCCCAGCATATCCATGGGTACAGATTTGTCAAGAAATGCGTTTATCGCGAATGGAAATAATAAATAATCATTTATAGATTTAACCAAACACTTAATAAAAACCTCGGAATTGTTCTGTTTTGGCTTCAAATTACAAAAAAATTCTATAAGAAAGATTATTTTGTTTTAAACCTACATTCCATGATCATCAATGGTATATTAGATCGGGACCTATGTTTTAGCTTTATCACGGAAAAAAAAAATATGGGAGAACCATAATTGCAGAAAGGAGGTGGGGCGAAAACGTATCCAGTATTCATCAATTTAAAATGCTTTAAATACGACCGAACGATACTGCATGTTGAAATCCCATGATTACTTCAGGAATATTTTTCTCGTATTTTTCAGCGTATTTTTTTTCTCTTTTTTTCCTGCTTTAGACGTTCAGTACCTTGAAGGGAACCGGAAAGAATGCTTTGCTTTAGTAATTACCAGACTCGACCATGGAACCCATTTTTAGGATAGGGAAGATCAAAGCCTCTGCTATCATTCCCTTCTCCTTATTTTCTGGATTCGTTGTAATTGCCTTGGCTCTTAGGTTTTGCCTAATATAATTGGCGTTTGTCCCTACTGATGGCATGGCGAATAATCTAGGTACCTTGTACACAATGATCGATGAAATATTCGAAACAATTATCTCAGAAACATTTATAAAAATGGGGAATCTATATGATTCAACAATTAAGATTAAAAAACAATGCTATTTCTACTCTTAATCTGGTTCTTGTTTTTTTACGACTAAACAGTAGGGGAAAGCGGGGTTGGTTGGCAACAGTTTTCACTTTTTTTATTTTTGAGTCGTTCCTGTTAATATAATTCCAATAGGGCTGATACCACTGTAAACTCCAAGTATTAGAGTACTTCAAGTATTTTTTTCACCACATAATATTAAATACTAAGATCGTAAAAAATTGAAGAATTCGTCAATCCACAGTATGCCAATTAACCTCCTATGTGGGGCAGGTTGGCCTAGAAGGTGGGGTTCTTTAGCCATCTCATTCAAGTACTGCCTGACACATATTATTGTTATTAAAAGCTGCAGTATAATAGTATAATAATTTTGAATCGGTTTTTAACAGCTTTTAAGGGAAAATAGAATGACAATAGAAGGGCTAATACCACAGTAAACTCCAAGTATTAGAGTACTTCAAGTATTTTTTTTCACCACATAATATTTAATACCAAGATTATAGAAAATTGAAGAATTCATCATTCTTTTTTTTTTTTTTTTTTTTTTTTTATGAGGGGGTGTCAGAAAATACACGTTGCCCATGGCAACGTACGATTGAGAACCGAAAGATAACAAGTTCAAAACCCGGAGCCAGGGGACATTTAATGATACTCGGCATTCATTCCCCACCCTCTCCCCTGGCCCGGGAAACCCCGCATAGCTTAACATGCGAGGAAGGGGAGTACCAATAAAAAAAAAAAAAGTATTAGAGTACTTCAAGTATTTTTTTTCACCACATAATAAATCATAGAAAATTGAAGAATTCGTCAATCTAGAGTATGCCAATTAACCCTATATGTGGGGCAGGATGGCCTAGAAGGTAGGATTGTTTAGCCATCTCATTCAAGTACTGCCTGACACATATTATTGTTATTAAAAGCTGCACTATAATGGTATAATAATTTTGAATCGGTTTTTAACAGCTTTTAAGGGAAAATAGAATGACCATAGAAGAAGATAGAAGTTTAGACAGTCGTCACTTTCTGCATAAGAAAAATTGCTCTCATCCTCCTTGCTGGAACTAAAGACAATTGGTAGTTTCACCTTTGTTTATGTTTACCTTGCTTTTGTGAATTGCTACTGCGCCAACAAACCCCAGTTGAAGAGAGCCAACTAACCCCACAGGAGAGATCATATGAAAGATGGCTGCCAGAACAGGGGAGAACAATCAAACAAGAAACTGATTAGTCGAAAGGTTAGGTTTTTCAAAAGAGTTTGGGGCTATGTGAACAGAATCGGAGTCAAATGTTTTGCCTTTAAACCAAATTTACTGAACATATAAAAATTTACATACTTGTAGTAAAATCAATCAATGAAGCACACTCATGTAGTAAAGTTAATCAATTAAGTACACTCATACAACAGGTGTGACGGAAACTATAAACCAATGGCCAACCTGCCCCCTATGCCAACCAACCCCGCTCTCCCCTACAATTTAACAAATTTTAAACATGTTTTTAATTAATATTTTTTAATTGGTTATTTAAGTAGCAATGGAGTTACGTGTTAGAGGGGATAAGGGGATTGGTATAAAAACCATTTGACTTTTAAGCTTTAGTTTGACTAGTAAAAATTTTTAAATAATTTATTTTTTGAAGAGAAAAGATTTGGCTCCGCCGGGAGTCGAACCCGGGTCTCCTGCGTTACATGCGAGGATGCTAACCGCTACACCACAGACCTCGGCTGAAGGCAGAGCAAATCCTTCCTCTTCAGTGATACCTACTCCCCCTATCTCACAAGTTTTGCGAGTAGTAGCGGGAGGTGCACAAATTTTGTCCAATTTATGATATTTATTGACATAAGTCATTTTTTTTTTTTTTTAATTATTTTAATTAATCCAATCTTAATTTGACCCGGGTTCGACTCCCGGCGGAGCAAAATCTTTTCTCTTCAAAAAATAAATTATTTAAAAATAATTTAAAATTGGTGGTCAGCCACAATTTAAGATTGGATTGAGTAAAAATTTTTAATTTTTATGAGAAGAGCATTCAGCCTATTTGTTCGAAAATATTTTGTGGTCAGAGGTGAGTGTAAATATGCTTTATTATTTAATAGTTTTTAATTTAATTTGTAATGTTGATATATATAAAAACTAAAATTCTAATTTTAGATGCATATCTTGATAATGGCGTGAGTGCCGAAACTTTGGACAAAAAATTAACAAATTGAGGTTAAATATAAGGATCACAAGAAAACTTGACTAAAATCCGTCTAGCCTCTAATCAATAAAAAAATTATCATATAAGTTAGCTAATTAGAATTTTTTAGCGGTTCCTGCAGTGATGTGGTGGAGAACTTGCAGGGAAATGTTTTGTAATCTCCGTCACTTCGGTTTAAGTCTGAGCTGGAAATGTTGAAAGTTGGCAAGCACTCCCCCGCTGAGGAGGATAACTCCTCAGACGAAACAGTTTAATGAAGATCGGTCGATAAGCATCTTAAATGGAGATTTTGTAATTGAACTAGGAGACCCGTCAGGTTAGAACTACAAGTTGGTTGCAAATTCAAAACGACACGGCTAGCCACAATCCTTAACCCATGGCAAAGTTGTCGTTGTTGTTGTTGTTAAAATAAATAGTTAATACCTACCACCTCTAACTTCGCAGGTGAGAAGGAGGTCGGAGTCTTCCGTGAGTGGGCCGACGGTGTCTGACAACTCCCTTCCAGAGTTGTCGTAAATGAACAGCTGGTGCGGAGGTACTGAAAATAAAAAGCTCCATTAACTATAAGAAATTTCTAATTTTCTTCAATATATAATCTTCAATATAATAATCCAAGAAGTCTCTACCGGGATATAGGATAGGATAGGGATTTCAGGGCGACGAATGTTTACTGGAATATAACCATTTTGTCAGTAAACTAATTTTTTTTTCAAATTAATTTTAAGATGTTGGATCAGCATTCTCTAATCACTCCTAAAGTGGGTTAAAAAGATTTTATTAATGCACGGATACTGTGGTGGAGTTTTCAATTGCTTGGGGTTGTACAGCATTCATTCTTTAGTTTTGATTTGATATGGGCTAGGGAGGATTGTCTCGTTGGAATATAAATTATTTCATGAATATAAAAGAAACAAGATTTTGGGTCATATCTTGTCCAATATTAGGGCTTTAGTCAGAAAAGGTTTTTTTTTTTTTTTTTTAACAGGTTTTTTTAAATTTTTTCTTTCTCTCTGGTTCAACAGATACCGTTGATATTTTATTTTATATCAATGGAATCACTTAATATCCCCAAGAAGCTTATCAGAATGTGCCAAGCGACAATGGATGGAGGAAACTGTCTGTCGAGTTAGAGTACAGAATGAGTACTCCACTGCATTCCCAGTGACAGTTGGCGTTAGACAGGGTGATGCATTAGTCTTCAACATCTTTAACCTGGTGCTGGAGAATGCTTTCAGGGCATCAGGAGTTTAAACATCAAGCACTATCTTCAACAGTAGTGTGCAGCTGTTGGGGTATGCGGACGATTCGGATATTGTCGGAAGGTCCGAACTTGCGAGATCGTTGGGAGAGGTGTCAGTGAAGAGGAAGGATTTGGTACAGTTTGGAAGCGACTCCTTGGTGTAATGGATAGCATACTGCGCATGTCACGCGGAAGACCCGGGTTCGATTCCCGGCGGGGCCAAATCTTTTTTCTTCAAAAATAAATTATTTTTGTTTATAATTAAAATATATGTTGTTTTAAAAGTTTAGTATCAGTTTTTTTTTGTTGAGATATTTTTTCATTTAGCTATTAAAATAATTATGTTTTATTTTAATAGAAGAGACATAATAGTAATTAATTTAAAACAGGTGTTTTTCATTTTGTTTAAAAAAAACTAAAGAAAAAGACGGCAGATGGTCGCTAGCGTTTGAAGAGTGATGATTAAATGAGACTGTTTTTGTGGTTAAAGTGGTTGTGGTCTGAACCTTTGAATATCAGCGGATGGAAGAATAGTGGCGTTCAAGGAAGAGATTCCGCTGACGAGAATCCCCAAGCCGAGTGGCTGGTGGAAACCGAAGCTACGGGAAGACAGACGAGTTAAGGGAACAGACTGGAGATATTTTTCTTTTAATTTTTTTTTAAACCTTCCTTTTTTGCTCAGTGTACAGTTATAAGTTCAAATTGATTCTGGTAGTGTAAATAGAGTAAGATTTTCATCAGGCCTGACTATAGAAATCGTAAGTAAATTTTTATTTAATATCGTAGTGTTAATATAGTGTTCATTAAAAGTTGCTTTTATTTGAGTTTAATTTATTCCGTTCTATTTTTTTTTTTTTTAATTCACCATTAGTTCACCAGTGTGAATTGCAAAATTGAATTTTATTTGCAGCCCTCTCCGAGCTTTTAAGGTAATCATTATTAATTATGAATGGAGTCTCTTGTATTGATTTTTCTAATAGCCTATTGGTAGCGTGGGCTATTAAGAAGCAGAAATTCTAGGTTCTTTTTTTTTTTTTCATTTTGTACTTATTAAATTTAATTTTTTTATTTTTATTTTTATTTTAATTCCTTTAGGTTTTCGCAATTTCCTTAAAATGAATAGTGTGGCGCCCTTTATTTATTTGTAGTCATTAGTAATTTAGGAACCCGCCCGTCTCCACTGAGCTACCATTTCTTTCTTTACAATTATTATAGTTATTTAAAACAACTTAATGTTTTTTTTAACGTTACAATATCACCAATGAAAGTCATGTTGGCTGTACGGTTTAACGTCATAATTCCCCAACTAGAACACTAGTCAACTGTGAGTCTTACATGTCGAACATAAAACTCATTATTAAGTTCTCATTAAACTTATTTGTAGCCATCAGAACCGAAAATGTCGAATTTACTTTCATATGAGAAAATAACATTTTTCCGGAATCCTAGGTCCTTGGTAATATGAGTTTTGATGAGTCAAAGTATTTTTTCCCAGCTCACCTTCAGAATAAATGTGTTTTCCTTTTGACCTTGCCTTAATAATTATATTTAAGAACAACATTCCTTACTGCCAGTAAATTGAAGGTGGTATTGGTGGAAGTTGATGTCACCTCTTCTGCTGTCCTGGCAGCAGGTGATATAGGATCTCCCACAACAATTCGGTGAATGCTCCTTTGTCCCCTTTCATTAAATTTTGATGGCCGTCATGTACGGAGGATTGTTTGAAACCGAACCCCTTCTGAGTATACTTTTCACAATATTACGAACAGTAATAAAACAAATGTTTAATCTTTTCGTTATTTTTCGGTTACAACGTCCTTTGGAATACAATTTACTTATTCGTTTTCTGAAAATAACGCAGTATTCACTGGTTGACCCATGTTGATACGGTAAATAAAGATCATAGTAGGCATGTTTGTGCTTGTTTCAATCCTCACTTTTAGTGTATTGAAAAAAAAGAAAGGATTATTTGACTTTACTGGAATTAAACATAAACGTTTAAAACTATGCCAATTCTTTTTTAACTTCAAAATTTCCGCATTCATTTTTACTTTAAGGTGGATTCAGACCGCATCGAATCTTGTTTACGTACAGCCAGTCTCAGACATTGTTAGGCTAATCTAAAGAAGACACGAACTTGGAGAGGTAGACCTTCTTTTAGATTGTTTATTCGACGTCTGCCATCTTGGTTATGAAAGCTGTAGTATGTAGGTGGGTCAGACATAATTTTTCGCTCAACTTAACGCTTAAGTGTAAATAGTACAAAATGACTGTTGGTAGTAGGGATGCGACATCGATGTCGATGTTTCTGAAACATCGATGTTTTGCCCAAAACATCGATGGTTTTAACATCGATGTTACGTAGCCGATGTTTTCCGACCATCGATGTTTGTGGGCCGATGTTAACATCGATGTTTTTAGTAGTAAGCTTTTTTTTTTTTTTTTTTTTTTTTTTTTTTTTTTTTTTTTTTTTTTTTTTTTTTTTTTTTTTTTTTTTTTTTTTATGCATTAACAAAGTTCTTTTTATCATCGATGTTGAAACATATTTGTTTTTGCAGAAAACATCGGTGTTTTAAAAAAGCATCGAAGTTATGACAAAACCAAATATGTTTTTACATCGATCTTTTGGACAAAAAACATCAATTTGTATGCTCTTGACATCGATGTTTTAACAATAACAAGTTGTTTAAAAAAAATATGTTTTAACATCGAAGATTGGGACAAAAAACATCAATATATATGCTCTTAACATCAATGTTTTAGACAAAAAACATCAATATATATGCTGTTTTTATTTAAATATTTTTTAACATCGAAGTTTTGACAATAACTAAGCTCTTTTGACATCGATGTTATGTACAAAAACATCGATGTTTTAAGTATAGTAAATTGTTTTTAACAGCGATGGTTTTGTCATAAACATCGATGGGGAAACATATTTGTTTTTGCAGAAAACAAAACATCATAACAACGTCATAACATCGATTTTCTAACAATAAAAAGTTGTTTTTAACTTCGATGTTTTAGCTATAACTAAGATGTTTTTGCAAAAAAACATCGATGTTAGAATCATTGATGTTTTAACAATAAAAAGTTATTTTTAACATCAATGACAAAAACAAATAAATATGTTTTAACGTCGAAGTTTGGAACAATAAACATCAATATATATGCTTTTAACATCGATGTTTTAGACAACATCAAATATTTTTTAACATCGATGTTTTACCAATAACCAAGTTCTTTTTAACATCGATGTTATATACAAAAGCAAATATGCTCTTAACATTGAATTTTTAACTATAACAAAGTTGTTTTAAACATTAGTGGTTGTGTCCTAAACATCGATATATTTGCTTTTCTTAAAACAAAAAAACATAGATGTTAAAATAAAAGTTGTTTTTAACATCGCTTTTTTGAACAAAAATCATCAATATATATGCTCTCAACATCGATGTTCTAACAATAAAAAGTTGTTTTAAACATCGATGCTTTAAAAAAATTGTTTTTAACATCGATGTTTTAGACATAAACAAATATGTTTTAACATCGATGTTTTAACAATATCCAAGTTGTTTTTAGCAGCGATGTTATGTCCAAAAACAAATATGCTCTTAGCATCGAATTTTTAACTATAACAAAGTTGTTTATAACATCGATTTCGTTCAAAACATCAATGTTAATACACTATAACAGAAAACATCGATGTTTTAAAAAAAATTGTTTTTCACATCGATGTTTTTGACAAAAACATATATGTTTTAATATCTATGTTTGATTTTGACAAAAACGAAAATATTTTAACATCGATGTTTTGGACAAAAAACATCAATATATATGCTCTTAACATCAATGTTTTGGACAAAAAATATCAATATATATGCTGTTAACATCGATTGTAAAATTCATTAATGTTTTAACAATAAAAGTTGTTTTTAATATCGATGTTTTCGGCAACAACAAATATGTTTTAACATCGATGTTTTCGGAAAAAACAAATATGTTTTAACTTCGATGTTTCAGACAAAAACAAATATGTTTTAGCACCGAATTTTTAACTATAACAAAGTTGTTTATAACATCGATGTTTTCGTCCAAAACATCAATGTTAATACACATTTACAGAAAACATCGATGTTTTAAAAAAATTTGTTTTTCACATCGATGTTTTTGACAAAAACATGTATTCGTATGTTTTAATATCTATGTTTCATTTTGAGAAAAAGGACAATATTTTAACATCGATGTTTTGGACAAAAACATCAATATTTATGCTCTTATTTTTAAACATCGATGTTTTATCAATAAAACGTTGTTTTTAACATCGATGTTTTGGACAAAAAACACCAATATATATGCTCCTAACATCGATGTTTTGAACAACATCAAATACATTTTAACATCGATGTTTTAACAATAACCAAGTTCTTTTAACATCGATGTTATATACTAAAACAAATACGCTCTTAATATCGATGTTAAAACATATTTGTTGTTGCCGAAAACATCGATGTTGAAAACAACTTTTTATTTTTAAAACATTAATGATTTTAACATCGATGTTAAAACATTTTCGTTTTTGTCAAAAACATCGATGCTAAATTAAAACATTTTCCTTTTTGTCAAAAACATCGATGTTAAAAACAAGTTCGTTATAGTTAAAACATCGATGTTAAGAGCATATTTGGTTTTGTATATAACATCGATGTTAAGGCATATATATTGATGTTTTTGGTCCAAAACTACGATGTTAAAAACAACTTTTTTTAAAACATCGATGTTGTTTTAATGATTGATGTCTTCTGCAAAAACAAATATGTTATAGAATAAAAAGTTTTTTTTAACATCGATGATTTAGCTATAATTAAGATGTTTAGGTCCTAACAGTTGAACATTTAAGAAATGATTATGTAAAACCAACTATGTAGAAAACATCGATGTTTTTATATATTAATAATGAAAAATAAACATGCTTTATACTTAAACATCGATTTAAATACGTCGGGCCTTAATATGTTAATGTTTAAAGAACGAATGAATTAAAAAACATCGATGTTCTTGAACATCGATGTTTTGTGGTCGATGTTTAATCGACATCGATGTTTTGATTGTAAAAACATCGATGTTCAAAACATCGATGTTTTGCCTTCGATGTCGCATCTCTAGTTGGTAGTACACCAGTACGTCAAGGTTTAGGGGAATATCTGTTCTTCACGCAGTTCGAAGCCGTGTACATTTACCTTTAAAGTAAACTTTTGAATTACAAACCTTGCATTGCTTATAAAATCTAGTTTTCATGTGCCAATTTTAAAATAAATATTATTTATGAACAATATCTTAAACGATTTGAAATTTGAGAGAAATATGGGGTGTGCCAATACATATTTGACCCGGTGTAAATTTTTCTAGGTTACAATCAAGAATAGCTCCGAATTCAGAATGAAATAATAATTTTAAATTAGAAGGTCCCGAGGCCATCTTCTTTTCAGACGCCTAGTCGGATTTTCAGGAATTGAGGAGGAAGCTAGGACGGAAACGGGAGGGTTCGGACGAGTAGCGAGTTTATTGTGAAAGGATTGGTATCTGGACTTAAAAGTATCAAGGTCTTTATGGTTAATTTTATTTGTGAAAAAATAAGGAGCATTAAGGATTTTGCGTAGGATTGTGTATTGTAGGGTTTGGATACGAGAGGAGTTTGATGTATGGGCTCGAACCCATAAGTTCAGAGCTCGATTCCGTAAGTTCAAATAGGTCCTATTATTGTCATATAAAGGAGTCTTTTGATGAATTGATGGGGAGTTTTGAGCGTTTGTCCAATAGGCAGCAACGTCGAACAGTTTCCTGTCGTTTCAGTCTTGTATGAGAATTCCAAGTTAAATGTGTGTAGTCCGAAGTAGCTGATATGTTCAACAGGGGATAGTTGAGGATCGTTAAAGGATACTGTAGAAAAGGTTGTTGTATGTTTACGATGAAGAATAGAGGTAATCTGATGGGATTCAGTAGGATTGATTTTGATTCTACGTGTTTGGCACCATTCTTCAAGGCTTGTGATTTGGGCTTGCAGGTTTTTGGGTGATGAAATTCTAGGTTCATAGATCGGTCCACTGTTAATCTTTTTTTTATTTCTTTTTGAAATTTAAATTTTTCAGTGTCCGTCTTACATATCGATTTCAAATAGCTCTTTTATAACACTACATATAATAGACTTATTGGGTAATGATGAAAATAAAATAAAATCGGTATAGAGGTACTTGAAAGAAAATAATTGATATAACAGAATCTAATTTTTAGTTAATGTATACGTGTCTATGTGTGTATTTATACATTTACTTACAGTGTTTTTATGTATGTATATGTGTTTAAATGTAATAATATGTGTGATTATATGTAGGTATGTATCGGTGAAAATAATCTTTATTATTTTTTTTTTTATCGTTATTACTCTCATTTTTTTCCTCTCTTTTAAATGAATATTTATAATATAAATATAATATAAATGAATATTGTGTGCAAGTGTTGATGAGCTCACAGGTTTTACACCTTTAAGCCTAAATAAACAAACAATGTAACGTGTATTATGTGTACATCTTATATCGCCTCTAACAATTAAAAATTAACAGAAAAAATTGAAATAAGTTTAGAATTGTACCTATAACAGTGAGCTTGACCTGGAAGTTCCTTGTGGGCGAGTTCTTGAAGTCGACTCTGCACCTGTAGACTCCAGCATCTTTGAGCTGCACCGAATCCAACTGGAGGGCTGCCACCGGACGCTTCCCTGTTACGAAGTAGGCTCTTGGGCCGAAGGACAGTGGGTCGCTCCATAGCAGCGCTTGGTTGAATGGTCGACCTCTTACGTCGAACCTAAAGGCAATTACGAACTTAAATGAAGCATATATAATGTAAAATATAAATAAATAAAATTTCCTGGTTTATCCATGCACAGTGGTTCAGACTACAAAAAAACTTGGCTTAAAAGTCTACAAATAAATTTCATATTTTTAAAAATTATTTATTCTTTTTTTATCGGAGTTTGATTGTAAAAGTAATTTTCCTGAAGTAAGATTTATATATACAGCGGGATCCCCATTATCCGGTCCTCTATTAAACGGGGTTCCGAGGAGCCAATTTTTTTTTTTAATAAGCTGTTTTTAATTTTTATGGCATTTATTTTGTATGTATAATATTTATTTAAATAAAATGAATAAGTAAATGTTTTAACGATTACACAATTGTTAATTATCTATTGTTCTTAGAAATTATGAAATAAAATAATATATGGAATAACACGGCAAGCTGATATCGTATGATGAGATGTTTCCGGTAACTATTACTCCAATTCATATTCTAAGAACGATATTGTTTTCAAGTCTTTCTAGGAAACTCCTTACTCTGGCCTGTTTGACTACAAAATAAAATATTCTCAGTTGTGATTTAGTCTCCATTTAAAAACGAACTAATAAAATGCCGCAAAAAAGACAACCTGTTGTTTCAACACTTGAACAGAAGTTAACCATTATAAACCGAGCAGAAAAAGGTGAAATTGTTAAAATATTGTCCCTTGAATTAGGAATCGGCGAGCAAACTATTCGTGGCATTTCGAAGAAGAAAAAAGATATTTCCGACTTCGTATCGTCGTCGGCCCAAACATCGTGTCCTCGACAACATGACAAAACAATGAAGAACTCTACATAAAGACGTAGATGAAGCTGTCTATCAGTGGTCCATGCAAAAACGCGCTGAAGGAGTTCATTTGTTATTTTTGGCCATTTTTAATTTCAATTTAAAAAAAATTTATTTATCATAAAGTTGCTTGCATCTAACCAAACCACTTTTGCCCAGTCTTGAATAGTCCAGTTTTTGGTGAAATTTTGCCCAGGAAAGCCTCTTCTTGCGTTTGGCTTAACTAAGCCAAAGTTTCTTTCTAGCCTTACAGCCTTTCAGATTATTCTCTCCAAGCTTCTTCTTACTGTCCGAGCAGAAATGTCAACAGAACACAAGCTGTTTCCATGTTTTCTTGTGATTCTTAAGAGATGTTTTCACCAAAAACTTATCCTTACGTGTTCCTGTTATTTTATTTCTTCCTGTTAAAGGTAGAGAGGAAAATGTTTTATGTGTCCGATGTCCAAGAAGAATATATTGAACAGCACAACGAGAGCACTTCATAGTTTTTGCTACCTCAGATTGGCGATACCCTTCCGACGAGATAAAACAGTTTTTGACCGTTCGATCTCACTTAGCTCTTTTACTTTGACCGTTTTTAATCATAAACAAAAAGAAAATTTAATTTATTTATAATAAAATAAAACAAAACCCTAACTGCTTCCAATAAGAGAGCTAAGACTGTAGTGGGAACTTTTGTTTACATTTCATTTTTTTTTTTTCTGGAGTATTTATGAGGAGTTGGGAATTGTAAATAATCCATTTAAGGGATCAATTTTTGTCAATACAACAAGTTTTGGGAGCCAAACTGTATACAGAATTATTAAATAAAGTGAATAGACAATTTTGCAAGGTGTCTAATACTTTTGGCCAAGGCTGTATATATATGTATATACAAAATAAATACATTGTTTTATGGAGAATAATGTAAATAAGGAGCTCGAAGAAATAGCAACAAGAAAATTTACTAATATGTTCGGAGTATATAAGGAATAAATAAATAGAACCCTGAAGAGCGATAAACAACGAAACGTTAGTCGTGAATGTGTTCGGAGATGTTTTTTGTATAAAAAGGAAGTTTAATTTTTTTTTTAAATAGAACTAGCAGAAATTATTTTTGTATGTAAGTGAAGGACAGGAAATAGTTGTTTAATCCCCAAATAATTAATCCCTACATTTAAGCTTTACAATATATGTTTTTCAAATTGTTAACTGGCCAAAGTTAAGTTAGAACTGAGCTTAGTTCTTCAGTCCACCGCTAGATAGCCGCACTGCCTAGCTAAACCTTCTACTTCACACATCACTTCAACTATTTCTGGAGTTCTTATCAAGTATTTATTAAATACACATTGATTCCAAGAGTGCTTTCATCCGATTATAACCAGGGGATTGATAACGATATACCGCTAAAAAAAGTTTGAAACCACTAAGCACTAAAGTAAAATAAATAATCCTGTCCCACTAAAATATTTTCAGGGATCGAATCTGAATATACATTGTAATTCAAATTATTTCTTTAAATAGTGTCATTTATTTTTAACTAGCTGTATACACCGGTTTCACCCGGAGAATTTCATTTTTTAAATCTATGAAATTTATAAGGTGAGACTTTTATCGACTTAAACGGTCGATTTCGTAAAAATCGATGTAAAGCGAGATCAAAACGATTTCTATCACAATAAAGAATATACCCAGAGATCGGCTGAAGTTATTATATTTTAATATAGACAGGTGTTCGCACCTGGTATGAAAGAACCACTGAGCAAAAGTTCGAGAATTTAGGACAGTATGGGTTCCTATAAAGAACAAATAAACAAACAAACCGAATTTCATCTTTATTTATATATATTAGTTTCTTTTAAAAAGTCAGTTGGAAGGAGGAGAGCTTCTTCGTCATCTAAATAATCAAAAATAAACATCAAGAAAAAGGCTAAATGGATCGCAGAACCGGTCTAAAAGCGATCAATTGTGTTGAAAATTGCTGAGGGAATTTCGAATATTTGAATTGATACAGCTCTAAACACCTACTTACACATTTAAGTTAATTTATCAATCTAAGGATGAACATTTTGTAGTTGACTTATTAACCGTTCAATAAGTCAGCTATTCATAACAGTCTTCAATAAGTCAATATATTCATACCAGGTCTATTTCGACTATTTAAACGAACAAGGTTTGATAGTGGAAGGTAGTTGACCGTAGATATAAAGAACAGGAAATAGTTGGGGGCGCGGTCAAAATAATTAGCACAAATATGTGAGATTTACATATTTTATTATAGCCGACGTTTCGTCCCAAATTTTAGGTCATAATCAGGGCTAAATTAGAAAAACCAAAAAACAACCAATCAGAAAAATTATATAAACAAATATTAAATGTATGTGAAACATTAAACAAAAATACATAAATCAGATGAAAATAAACATAGAAAAAATTTTAATAGAATTTAAAGTTACAGTTATTAAAGTGAGGCAATGATAAAAGTAATAAATGAAAATGAGATAAAACTTAAAATAGCATATCTGAGGTAATATTGTACTCTACTTGAACATATATGAAGGTTGCAATGGTCTGTAGTAATGAAGCCTAAGTAGGGTAAACCATACAGTTATTGGCACCCCAACTTTAACTTAAAGAAATAAGTAAACAAGTCCTAATTTTATATTAAGATATTCATTAATCTAATGTTTGAAGGGTCCTCAAATTCATCTATAAAGTAAGACTTTAACAAACTAACCATAGGGAAGATTTCACAATTAAATCCACAGGGAGTCAATAACTAGTTTTTGCACTTTTAACAATAAATATTGCCATATGGTAAAACTATTGAACTTTTAATCCAAAAAAACCTCTTGAGTCTTTATAAGGATAGACAAAGAGGAGTTATAGGAAGTTTCAATTAGATCCCTCCATAAGAAGTATTTTTTTTAATGTCACCACTGATATTAAGCCTTAAGGGTGCCAATAACTGTACGGTTTACCCTAAATAAGATGAAATGTAGTAAACAGAATACAAGGTGGTGTATAAATTAAAAATGTAAGAATGAGATGGATAATATAAAGATATAATAAGTAGAGAATAAATCACTGAATGAAGGTGAGAGATCTTATGGATACATTATGATTAAAGAATAACTACAAGATTTATGTATTTTAAGGGTTATACATTAGAAGGATGGGTGATTATTAAACTGAATATGACAGCTATATAGTAGGGTGTGGGACTAAAGGTATTTAAAGATATACAAATTGAAAATATATACATTACCAGTCAAAAGTTTAGACTCACCCTTAGATTTTGTAAAATAAATAAATAACAACATTTTATTTATCGAACAACATAACAACTATAATTTTATTTTACTTTATTTATAACTAGCTGGATATTCCGAGTTTCACCCAGGGAAGTTGGAAAACAATGAGAAAACCCGTGTATCAAGAAAATTTCGTTAGGACAGAAATGAGATTTTTTTCTACTCCAATGGTTGATTTCGTAAAAATCTAATGTAAAGCGAGATCACAACGATTTTATAACATTAAAGAATATACCCAGAGAATAAGCTGAAGTTATGGAATTTTAATATGGACAGGTGTTCGCACCTGGTATCAAAGAACCACCAAGCAAAATTCGGAGAATTTAGGACAAACGGTATGGATTTCTATTAAGAACAAAATAAAAAAAATAAAAATAACAGAATTTCATTATTATTTATATAGATTGTATTCGAAACAATCATATAATTTTTGAAATGTTATCTCTGGAGTTATAATTATTTTTTTTAACTTGAAGATTGTGAATTAAATACAAGTGAGTCTAAACTTTAGACTGGTACTGTAATAATAATAAATATATAAATTTGAACAATTGGTTCCAATAAACTTAGCGGTGTAAAGAGGCATTTAGACTCAGGATATATTGATTTTGTTAGGTTGATTTATAAATCTTGTTAATTCAAATTTATTTTTTTCTTATGTAATGACTAAAATGTTCGGTACTAAAGGTTTCGTTTTGTTATTTTTGTATTGCTTTATATTTTATAACAGCTTCACTTTTATATTATACTTGGGATATTATTATTATTAACATATTAAAAAATTTAAACCGGCTTCGAGACCTAGGAGGAACCAGTAAAAATAAATGCACTGAAAAGTATGAAATGATTACCTCTGATTTTTATGAATTCTAAGCAAAATTGAAAATATAATAAGAGGAAAAATTTTATTTTGATTCGTTAAAATACGCACTTATTGTTAATAAAAATTATTGAAGTAAAATATAAAATACTATATTCAATACAACACAATCTTTTTCGAAGGCGGCACAAAATTTAAAATTTTTAATACTAGACATTATGAAAATCTTCTAAATGATTCTTTTCTTCTCATCTATTTATTTGAATACCTGCTAATGAAATTTTATCAGTAATATGTCATTTCTATTTTGCGCCGCCTCCCAAAAAATTGTGTTGTATTGAATATAGCATTTTATATTTTAATTCAATATTTTTTACTAACAATTAGGGTGTATTTTAATTTTAAAAATAAAATTTTTCCTCTTATTGCATTTTTCCGTTAGTTTATTGCATTTTCAATTTTGCTGAAAATTCATGAATAAAAATCAGAGGTAATTACTCTTATTTCATACTTTTCAGTGCATTTACTTTTACTGGTTCCTAGGTTTCGAAGTCGGTTTAATTTTTTTTTTTTTTTTTTTTTTTTTTTATAAAATGGTTGTTATTAATTTATCCTTTCAAGGGGTAAATAAAAAAAGTACAATTAGTCAATAAAGCACTATCTTTGACCGAAAATGGAATCATAATCGAAGGTCCGAAAACAGATCCTCTGGCCACTCGAGGTATCCTGACAGTGAATGCCATATCAAAGCAATTTACAGCAACGCACTCAAGAGTTAATGAATAGAAAGTGTAGCAATTAAGGATTGTTTCAAGCCAACGACCGCTTCTCATTAGAACCGGTGAATTATGTATTCAATGTGGAGAGTTTGAGCTCACTACCGACCTCCACCCTTCCTACTTACGAAAAAAAAATTCATTCGTCCGCCTTCTATTTGATTATTTATAAATATATAATTTTTAATTTGAGTTGTGAGCATGCGCATATTCAATGATCATTATTTTCGTCCCCTCTGTGATTTAAAAAAAAAAAAAAATCGTTAAAAAAATCTATAGAAGAAACAGAATGGTGTACTGCACACAGTATCCGGTAAAAACCACGAGCGGTGAGCAGTACGTTGTTAGAGTGAATATTTGCGTGTTGTAGGGTAACTGTACCATAAGTTGACAGTGCTCCAATATTTGACATTTTGTACAAAAAGTGTGAATAATAAGATTCATGGTTGATTATTTTTGTTAATTAGTTTGATGATAACTCAATATTGTGAGAGGTTATAATGGAGAATTTTCTAGTGGCCTGAAAACTTGGTTTCTGCTACCCTGTTTTCATTAAGGTGGAATTCAAGTGAAATAAGCTTTTTAGTTTGTTTATTTGTGTTCAATTATGTTTTAATTACTTTTATTGTATTCATTAAATTCATGAGAATCATTTGATATCCTTTTTAATATATTTATACAATGTTTTAGGTCTTAAATGTAGGTGTAGAACAGAAATTAATCCATAATTTCAATAGTTGGCATCGATGTCAACTACCGCCAGAATTAGCAAACAGTGTTCTATCTGGGGGTGGTTTAAGGAAGTCTGAGTCTGGCTGGATGACAGGTGTCTTATTTTATTAATTTATAGCTAGTGTGCTCTATCCATGGATCATTGAAAGCAAAATTGCATTGCCAATAATCCTATTCCTGAAGGAACTCGCGTCTCATCTGACTCTCCCCATTTCCTAATTCTGCAAAGAACATGTGATACTTGCTATTAGTCGCACTACATCAAAATGCTACACATTTCATTCAACCATTGAGTGTGGCCATCTTTAATTGTCTAAAAAAGCACTGCAAGAGTGAAGTTCATCATTGGAGAGTCTAAAATTGTGCAAACCCAACATTAAAAAAACGAAACTGGCCATTACTAAAATATATTTATCATACTTACTTAACTGGATGACTTCATTTATCGTTTAAATATAATTTTCTTTTTGTTTTGTTTTTGTCTCATTTAAGCTTTTTGTGTACTAAATAATTAAATTGTGGAAATTTTATTCTGTTTCCATTGTGAATTTACTAGTTTATAACATCTAACCAATGAATGTGGCCATCTTTAATTGTCTAAAAGAGCACTGGAAGAGTGAAGTTCATCATTACAGAGTCTAAAATTGTGCAAATCCAACATTAAAAAAACAAAACCTCTGGCCATAACTAAAATCTATTTATCATACTTGCCTAACTAGATGATCTCAGTTTAGTTTTTTTCTCATTTAAGCTTTTAATGTATAAAATAATTACATTGTGGAAATTTTATTTTGTTTCCATTGTGATTTTTACTAGTTTATAAATAAAAAAATATTAACTTTTGTTGCAGTACTTACCTATTAAAAATCATAGGAAATAAAAAATTATTGCATGTGTCAACTTTGAAACCATAAATGTCAACTTTCCAAACCTTTACATTTTGAAGTGTCAGCTATTGGTTTATTTTAGAAGTTTCTAAGTAATAATTTTTTTATAAAAACGGTAAATGTAGACCAAAGGACATTGTATTCCTAGTTTTCTAGAGGGATTGGCCTAACTAAATTCATAACAAAGGTTATCCTAACATCAATATTTTGGTAAACAATGACAATAATATAATTTTTTTTCTTAAACTGTCAACTATTGGTACAGTTACCGTAAAGTTGTTTTATGTAAAATTGAACACCGTCAACGATGAAATAGTTTTTGTTTGTTACGCCTATAGTAGTATAGATCTGTTGTACACATACGAGTATTAATTAGAGTAGATACAAGGAGTACTTACTGCATTAATTGGAAAAGCATGTTATATCTCTTTCCTGGTTATTTTAATTCGGTATTAAATATTTAATTCGGGCTTGTTCATTGATTTATCGAATTATTTTCATAGCCAGAAACATTTAAGTCAAAGGTTTAATCCATTGTCCCCTATTTTAATGCTCACTTTTCCGAAACAGTTGCTGAACCCTTCAACTTTATGTATAGTATTAGTCAAAAGTGTAGACTTACTTTTATTAAATTCACAATCTTC
Source organism: Aelia acuminata (assembly GCA_911387785.2). Taxonomy (NCBI): domain Eukaryota; kingdom Metazoa; phylum Arthropoda; class Insecta; order Hemiptera; family Pentatomidae; genus Aelia; species Aelia acuminata. The sequence goes on from OU426980.1 coordinate 19,975,829, forward strand.
AAGTTCAATAATATAATTCTAACTCAAGAGTTAGAATATGGTGGATATCTTCTACCATGATTAACTCAAGAGGTAAAATTTCAAACATTATATGATTAAGTTTAGAATAAAATTATAAATAGGGGTAACCTGTCGTGTAGTGTTCAGCATGGTAACCTAAAATACTAAAGGTCGCGGGTTCAGGCCCCGGGGTTGCCCTAGGATTTTTTAATGGGAGTAAAAAATCCTTGGATGTTGGATGGTTATGGCTATGCCGTCCCTCGGATAGGACGTAAAATGGAGGTCCCGAGACTCTACGATGTCAGGTACTCGTTAAAGATACCTATCCTATCTATACCTGGATAGGCAATATTTAGGACTCCCACTGTAGCGTCGTCCCATTAGCCTTAGTAACATAAAGGGACGTTAAAGAAACAAACAAACAAATTAAAAATAAAATTATATTTTTTATGTTGTTAAATAAATAAAATGTTGTTATTTATTTATTTTCCAAAATTAAGGGTGAGTCTAAACTTTTGACTGGTACTGTATAGATTTACAACTAAGCTGGATAATTTAGCTTGACGATTTATGTATAAATTTCGTTCAGCGTGCTACCCCATGAAGGCACTTAACAATGTTATATACAAAAGGCTTTTGCTAATCTTATAACCCTCGATCTGCGTCTCGTAATCATCTTCTACAAACCCATAAAGAGGAGTAAACATTTTTTAACAGCATGTATGAACATCTATATTTAAAGAAAGTGCATATTTTGTTTTTATTTTTATCTGCATTATCTGTTTGTTAGTTTTAACGTCACTTTATGCCACTAAGGCTAATCGGACGATGCTACAGTGGGAGTCCTAACTTTTGCCTATCCAGGTATAATTAGGATAGGGATCTTTAACGTGTACCTGACATCGTACATGCTTAAACTAATGAGTAATGAAAATGTAGAGCCTTGGTGACGCTTGGCTCAAGCACGCCAATATAATACTAATAAATTATTGAAGAGGCACAGGTCGTCCCTTGAGCCGCTTGTCTACTTCATAATCTGTAAACTATCTTTATCACAATTTATCATTCGTAGGCTCCTTTTTCTTAAGACATGAAAATGGTGATAATTTTGGCTTTCTTTGTGTTGGTATTATGGGCTCCTTTTTAGGATCACCAAATTACATCTCAAAATATGATTTTTCTTCGAGTGAAGACCGCCTGGCGCCGTACGGTGGGAATATTGCTTATATTTTAAGGGCTTAAGAAGTCTCTAAGTGGTGCGGCCTCTTAATCACTAAACCCCTAAAGCATTTGGTCCTACAATGTTTATTTGTTGATACCTAGAGAACGAGATATCTCGACAAATATATCAATGACTTATCACTGATGAGGGTTCTCGATATTAAAAGCCTAGAACACTTGGACAAGGTGTTTTACTTTATTATGTCATCATTTAATATTTTTGAATCTGGTAATTTACCTGCGAACCCATAACTATAAAATAATCCTTTAATTATTCGTATCCTTCAGTTTCATGTAAATAAAGTGCACAGTTTGGTACTCTTTTAAATGGCAACAAATTCATCACATCCTTGTAACTGAAAGAAATGTTTATTTAAGAAAATTTGGATAATATTTTTACTTTTGTAAGTTTATTTTATTTATTTTTTATTTTACACGAAACGGCCACTTTGAGGACCACGCGATATCACTGATGAATCTTTCTTCCTCCTCCTTCTCAGTTCCCAGGTTCATGATTCTCGACTGTTCCTCTCTTCTCTCCTTTGAACACCCAATACCCTTTACCCTCTTCTTAAATCTAACTTCAAGGTTAATTATTTTCTTGAAAAGATCCCTGTCATGACAAAGTTCTCTAGATACTTCCAAAATTTCCAGTTTTTCTTTGATTTGACTAGGATATCCCCCTAAATTTTTGTACTTTAAAATTTTACTGAAAATTTCTTCACATAATCTTTTTTCACTCATTCTCTCCATGTGCCCAAAGAACCTTAACCTCCTGATTCACCTATCAGTTTCTAAATCATTAATTTGCCTGTAAATTTCCTCATTAGACCTCCTTAATCCTTCTGATGTTTTCTTTGGTCCATAAATCTTCCTCAAAATTCTCCTCTATATTTTCTTCAACTTTTCTGAACTGGGAAAACAAGCCGTTTCCACTCCATAAAGAATCACAAGTTTTATAACAGTATTATAATGCCTTAATTTTGCCTCTATCGAAAGATTTTTCTCATTGTAAATTTTTCCCACTTGAAAACACAAACTCTCTAATCTTTTAATTTCCCCCTTGAAACTCTCCTTATCCGATCCATTGCAGCATAAAACTTCTCCTAAATACTTGAATTTCTTAACAACTGAAATCTTCCCATAGTTGGTTCCCATATTTATGTTATTTTATATAAATGGTGGTATTTAATAAAAAAATCAGTTTTGTAAGTTTATTTTTAAGTTTAAATATAGTTAAATTTAGTTTAACCCTGCTTATTTTAGTCAGTAAATTTCTTTTATATTAGAGTATCTCCCATATCTTATTGTTATACGGCGCTCATTGGTTTGTTTGATTAATTTTTTGTTGAGCTTTAATTTTATTCTAATCTGTTAACTAACATTGATTGGGCCAGACTCAATGGCTACGCTGTCTTATAAGCCAATAAATAAATAAATAAAAAATATATATATAATTTTTCTGTTTTTTATAGATTATCACGAAAACAACTAAGTATACCACATTACTATCGTTTGTTGCATACATGAGCGCGGGGGGAACTGGTCATTCGTGCCATTGCGGTTAATTTTCGGATCTTTTCTATTTGCCGGCCTCAAGTGATTTAACTGGGAAACTAGTGATAAAATATGTTATAGAAATACTATCACATGGCATTTTATAACCTAAAAACCTTATAGTTTGTATACATTCGGGTAATATAAACAGTTATTGAGTGTTCAATAAAGATGGGTCTGTTAAAAATTGTAAAGAAAATTCCAAACAAAACCAGTGCAGTGACTTTCTTGCAGTCCAAAGGGATTCTTCACAGGCAAAGATATTGCAGCCAAGGTCATGAAATGAAACTTACATTATCTGAAGAAGGTGATCGATGGAGGTGTTATAAAACAAACTGCAGGCAAACAATCCGATTAAGAAAAGGAACATGGTTGGAGAAAATATGGCGGAAGCGTAACCCGAATGAAGACCTTTTTGAAGTTATTTTGAAAGATATTTCCAAATTTATGCCTCCTAATAATTAAGATATTGATATCATATATTTATTGATGTTTTTAATAAAGATTATTTTTAATTTCAGCATTTAATTACGGACTATTTTATTTTAGGTTATATTTCTGTAACATATGTTATCACAAGCTACCCGGTTAAATCACCTGAGGCTGGCAAATAGAAAAGATGCTAATTTTCCTCGGAAATATATGCTTTCATATTTTAAACCTAAAGTTAACTTTTATTATTTATCACTATGCTCATAATACCAGCACAACTTGAAATTTTCAGAAAAGGTATATAATAGTGAAAACATTTTTAACACGTTTAGTAGTAGGCATGTATGTTTGATGATAGTGTATGATTTCTGTAAACTTTTATATTTATTGTAGAGTTATTGTTAAGGCCTAGCATTCAATATATTAAATTCCTACACTCACCAATCCTATTACCTTTCTTTCTTCCCAAATTTAGAATTGTATACTGTATTTTTATATTTTATCAACTTAAACCAACTTCGTAAAGAACAAAAGATAACTTCACTGGACTTCCTTGGAGTGACAAGGGGAAGGTTACTTCACTGTCTCCAGCTGATATTTATCATATCATGTTCACCATACCTTTCACCAATTTTCACCGCTTAATTATCATCATTTATTCATTAGTTCTTCATTAATATTTTGTACTCTGTTATTTGTTATTCAGGACACTACCAATTTCACCAGTTATTTTCTGTATTTAATCTCCAGTAGTTAGTTATTTTATAACCACCTTATCTCTCTGTAAAGTATAATTTCTTTTCTCTTTTTGGTTGTATTGCTAGAAGTTTATATTTTCTTTTCTTTACTATTTATTTAATTGTATATAGCTTCAGTTTATATCCAATGCATGACCAGCATTCTTTATTTTATTTTATTCTATTTTCTAATTTTCTTTTCTTTCTCTATTATTAGCATGTTTGTATTTATTATATATTCACCAATTATATTTTTATTTACCTTAGAAGCTTTTAGTATTGTTGCATGTATATTCCTTTAATCCTCCTTTTCACCCATTTATTTTACCTTCCAGACTTCATCTATCTATCATCATCGTCATCATCTATCAGGCACGATTCCAAGGCACAATACCCCCCCCCCCCCCCCTCAGAAGGTTGTAATTAGAATCAGTTATTATCCAGGCATTTTGTAAGGGCGTTCCTTGGACAACCACACAGTGACCCCAACAGGTATCGAATTTTTTATAGTAAAAAAATCAAATGGGTGTTCATAACAACACCCTTACCTCTAGTGATAGTTGAAATATTGTTCGGAGTCATATTTCATCATCATGAGTGGCTTTAGGATCTTCGACTTTTGAACTCATTGATTCCCACACTCACTTGTAGGAGAATGAGAAGATGAAGAGGCGATAAGTGATCTGTTTTGGTGAGGAAGATGATTTGTTTTGCCGGAATGGAGATATTTTTCGAGACAAAATGGATGGGAGGTGGCTGACAAGAGTTGCAAACTGTCCGGTGTAAACATGTTGTCGGGACTCACCGGCGCCCCATCTCTATTTTTCCACTTCTTCTTGATCATTTGCAACCGGGAGCTGATATTTCATAGCCGAACGTTAAAAACTTTCGTAATTCAAGAAGTTAAACGGGATGCCCTCGTTTCGATCGGAAGAAATCTTTATCGTCCCTGTTATCGCGTTGAAGAGGATTTTCAGTAAACATTTCACAGGCCGACAGCGGTCTTGGTGCCGATTCTATAGCTGATTCTGAGTGTAATTGGTGCGCTGAATCCGAATTTGCTATTAGTTTTCCTCTATCAGCTCTAGGTGTTGAGATATATAAATGGCGTGACTTACCTCTTAAAACATAAATAACTGGGTGTCCCAGACATAGTGTAAAAAAAAAAAAATGGGTAATACTGCACCTTAAACGGGGTAGAATGGCGCAGAAACGAGTTTCTTATCTCAATCTGTTGAGGAGATAGAATTTTTTTTGTTTTTATTTTTAAAATCTTATTTTTTTCTGAAAAATGACAGTTTTCTCTACTTTGGTTTAGCGTAGAAACAAAATTCATTGTCGATAACTATACAATAAATATAAAAGTTTACAGAAATCATACCCTATCATCAAACATACAGGCCTACTACTAAACGTGTTAAAAATGTCTTCACTATTATACCTTAAATTACATTTTCAGAAAATTTCAAGTTGTACTGGTAAATAAATAATAAAAGTTAACTATATGTTTTAAATATGAAAACATATCATTCCGAAGAAAATTAACCATAATGGCACAAATGACCACCACTCCTAACCACCGCGCTCATGTAACAAACGATAGTGATGTGGTATATTTAGTTGTTTTCGTATTTTTTATTTATTTATTTATTGGCTTATAAGACAGCGTAGCCATGGATTCTGGCTCAATCAATGTTAGTTAGAGTATTTTCTTAATCAGCATTAAATTTCCTTAGATGGGTCTAGTTATTTTTAATCCAATTTCAGTGGGACTTTAAACGCGCTAAACACAAAACATTTATTAAAATGATGATAACTCCATAGAACTAATTCAGACGGTGTTCAAGGCTAGAGAGGAGCTATTTAACTTAAACTGCAAACCATGGCTGAAGGATATAGTATACACCTGCTCCATGTGCAATCGTAAGGAGGATGAAACCATGTTTTATTTTCTTGGCAGATGTTCGATTCTAAACTCATTCAGAAAAACGTATTTAGGAAAAAGTATCTTACCTGAAGAAGAGGTTATAGAAATTTTAAATGGAAAATGTTGGAGGACGTTATTTTTCTATATAAAGGAATCTTTAATTTATAGACAATTTCCGATAAACGAATTTAATTATAATGATTAATATTGAGTTTATTATGGTTTTGGTATACTCTGTAGTGTTAATTACATTATGATTATTAAAATTTTGGCTTTTTTTATGTGAAAATTTTGTACGTTATATAAAAGGTAATTTTATTTGTTGTTACTTGTTTATAATTTATTAAAATCAAAGGTATGCTATTTTAATTTGATAGACCAAAACAATAAAAAATAAATAAATAAAATAAAATAAAATAAAGGAAAAGATTATTGTAATTACTATTTTTGGCCATCAAGCTGATTCCCTGGCAGACGGCATATCCATGCCAGAATTAGTGTTTTGTATAAAATGTAAAATTTAAAAAAAGAAAATTTGTAAATAAAGCACCTTTATCTATCTATCTATCATTTATTAAAACTTAAATTTTTAATAATATTTGAAAATTCCTCACTCCTCACTGGAGCACCCTAGAAGCTGTCAAATTTCCTTAAAACTGCGGAATTCAGAATTAGAAAAAAAAAAAAAAATCAAAGTAGAGAAAACTGTCATTTTTCAGAAAAAAATAAGTTAAAAAAAAAAAGAAAAAAAATTCTATCTCCTCAACAGATTGAGATAGGAAACTCGTTTCTGCGCCATTCTACCCCGTTTAACATGCAGTATTACCCATTTTTTTTTTTTTTTTACACTATGTCTGGGACACCCCATATAAATGGCGTGTCTTACCTCTTAAAACATAATTACTCGAATACATATGAAGGTTAATAGCAGGTAGAAAAAAACAGTCATTAAATTTCTTTACATAAAACATTTTAAATCAATTAAAACAAACATAAACACACAATATTTACATAATAACTTTGTAACTAAAGTTAATGTTAGTTTTATTTTTTTTAAGAGATACTAATTACATTTCAAAGAGACTATTTCACACTTCGGAATTTTCCTTTGCGTAACTTTCTTGAATGTTTCTTCAAACAACCTCGTTTTAGGTATGCTGAAGCTAAAAAAGTAGAGCTGATAGAAAAAATGTGATTGCATTATTGCAATCAGCGCCCCAAACATAGTTAAATCAGCTATAAGATTCTAGGCACCAAACAAATTTTTTTTTCTGTAGGGCTGTGTTTTATATTTATAGAATGAATAGCTAAAATTTAAAAAGTTTACATTTGATTATGGATGTATTATTTTCCATTTCATTCAGAGGTGGATTTAGCACCTATTTTGAGGGGTGGGGGTGTTACGACCCCGTCGTTCTTATAATCATGGGTTACAATTTGCCTGACAGTACTTTTATTTTCGAATTTTTCATGACATTCTTGTATAAAGTTGGACTCCGATTAAAACAACCAACTGAACTGAGTTTTTTGTTTCGTGGCTATGTAACTGAATTATTCCTTTAACCCTTTAACGCCTGTAGACTGATACATCAGTTCCGCCCGCTTCAGCGTTAGAAGACTGAAACTGCGGGCCTTATTTTAATTTATTTCTTAACTCTTTCCATTTTACTATTGCACTAGGATAAAACCCTTAGTAGTTAGCACCTTAAGAGATGTTTTCGTGGCGTCTTTTAAAACAAAAATTGAATTTTTACTCTTCGCTTTCGGATTTATCGTATCATTATTTCGGAATGTAACATACATAAATCGTAAGTAACTAATCGTAAACAAATATAGTATACTAGCATTCCCCGTCGCGGCTCTGCCCGCGAGCCTTTAAAATCAATTCTGTGATCATTATCTTGGTATTGATTTAATAGAATATGTTAAGGAGATTTAGTAGAATCGGAGCCTCCGGTAGGTGGAAGGTTGGAGGGTGAAGCTGCCAGCTCGGTAAAAGAGAGAGAGGCGCGCAATGGAGAGAATTCACTAGAACCGCCGAAACAACTTACTCGTGAACGCTTCATTTTTCGGCTTTAAAACATCGTTTTCGACGCCCCGTAGATCAAGATCTTTAAAATGAGTCCAAATTAGATATTTTTTCTGGAAGTGCAAAAATAGGTGTCCGTTAGAGTTAAACGACAATATCGCCATTTAAACCCCTTAGTAGTTACATTTTTGAAATTCCTTTCTTAGTGGTTACCTACATCGCGTTTAAAACCTAAATTCCGAACTTCAAGTTTCTATCATTAGTAGTTTTTGCTCAACATTGATTCTATCATTCAGGAAATAGCCTGTTATATATATGGAGAAGAGATCGAAATAAACACGCACCATCCCCAATCATGGGAAACACAGTGGGCATTATTTGATTACCACTAATATTTAAATAATCAGTAGCCATATTTTATGTAAATGTCTATTTTAATAATATTGTAACGTTAAATCGATATTCAAATAAAAAACATATGGTTTAAAATCTCAACAATAGATTTCCGTTAGAGTTAAACGACAATTTCGCCATTTAAGCCCCTTAGGGGTTACATTTTTGAAATTCCTTTCTTAGTGGTTACCTACATCGCGTTTAAAATCTAAATTCCGAACCTTAAGTTTCTATCATTAGTAGTTTTTGCTCTGCGTTGATTCTGTCAGTCAGGACAAAGCCTCTTATATATATAGAGATAATTTAAAAATGTTATAAAACATTTGATATAACATTTCTATAAATTATATGTAAGTATATCTACTTAGGTACGTTCCTACACTTTTTTTTTAATTTCATGAATATTAGAGAAGCATGGCGAGCAGACAAAATATGCTCATCATTTATTATTTATATAGTCATCATTTTCGTATTCATATTTAAGACGAGTGCATTATGAAAATTATTTTTACATAATAGGCACTCGTGTTATTCCATCCCTGTTACCTGCCCGTTTGGATTTCCAAGTGACGAGGTTTATGGTTTCCACAAAAATTTCCGAATATTTTAATTAAAAAAATTGAATACTTTTAGCCAGAAAATAGACTAAAGAGTTTGCCCTATTTGACTAAGGAGTAAGGTGCAGGTAAAATTAATTTGGAAAAACCCAAAAAGAACCCCATGTTAATTAGTTTACAACCTTTGGAAATTTTTGAGGAAACCATGAACCTCGTTACTTGGAAATCCAAACGGGCAGGTAACAGGGTTGGAATAATGCAAGTGCCAATTATAAAAAAATAATTTTCATATGTCCTGCACTCGTCTTAAATATGAATACGAAAATGATGACTATATAAATAATAAATGATGAGCATATTTTGTCTGCTCGCCATGCTTCTCTAATATTCATGAAATTAAAAAAAAAAAGTGTAGGAACGTACCTAAGTAGATATACTTACATATAATTTTTAGAAATGTTATATCAAATGTTTTATAAAGTCCAACTTTATAGGACTCCGATTAAAACAACCAACTGAACTGAGTTTTGTGTTTCGTGGCTATGTAATTGAATTATTCCTTTAACCCTTTAACGCCTGTAGACTGATATATCAGTTCCGCCCGCTTCAGCGTTAGAAGACTGAAACTGCGGACCTTATTTTAATTTATTTCTTAACTCTTTCCATTTTACTATTGCACTAGGATAAAACCCACAGTAGTTAGCACCTTAAGAGATGTTTTCGTGCCTTCTTTTAAAACAAAAATTGAATTTTTACTCTTCGCTTTCGAATTTATCGTATCATTATTTCGGAATGCAACATTCATAAACCGTAGGTAACAAATCGTTAAAAAAAAAACATAGTATATAATTTAAAAAGGTTATAAAATAAACAGATATATAAAACATTGGATATAACATTTCTAAAAATTATATGTAAGTATGTCTACTTAGGTACGTTTCTACACGTATTTATTTAATTCCATGAATATTAGAGAGGCGCGAAGAGCAGACAAAATAGTCATCATTTTCTCATTCATATTTAAGACGAGTACAGGACATATGAAAATTATTCTTACATAATTGGCATTCGCGTTTCTCCAACCCTGTTTCCAGCCCGTCCGGATTTCCCAGCGACGAGGTTTATGGTTTCCTCAAACATTTCCGAGTGTTGTAAACTAATTGACATGGGGTTCTTTTCGGGTTTTTCCAAATTAATTTTACCTGCCCTTATTCCTTAGTCAAACAGGGCGAATTCTTCAGTCTGTTTTCTGGCAAAAATTATTGAGGTCATCGGGCACGGCAGCCGGTCTAAGGTCTCAGGCCACAGGGCCCGTAATACACTCGCACTGCTCAGACGCTAAAGGGTTAAAAATACAAAAAAATATGTATACCTAAAATATTTAGGAGGGTCCATGATCCCTATGAACTCCACCTGGATTCTCTCATGATTTTAGTGACTTCTTATTTTTTAACGTCAATCAATGCTACTATGGCTAATCGGACGATGCTACAGTGGGATTTTAAATATGGCCTATCCAGCTATAATTACGATACGGATCTTAAACGAGCACTTAATATCGTACAGGCTCGGAACCTCCATTTTATGTACCCTCCGAAAAAAGGCATAACAAAGGGTTTTTCACACCCTCTAATCCTAGGTCCACCTGTCGAGCTACGAGCTCGCGACCTTGGATTTAAAAGGTTTCCTTCTTGATATAAGCTATCCATAAATAAATTTCCTCTCAATGATTAGTGTATTTCCGCTGATGTAGTAGATTTCTAGTTATCAGAGAAAGCAAAGAATAAATAGAAATTTGTTAAAAAAACTACGATTTGTATATATTAAAAAATATAATATTGAACCCACTAGGACCGGCTATATATGTTTATTTATTTATTCTTAAAGACCTTGTCACCTTCCTTCGACAGTTAATATCACGTTCCATACAATTTGAAAGCACTTTAGAGCATCTTATTTATACTCCAAACATGTTCAGATTTAGAGTAAGGCGAGCCAGAAATTCTGTCGAATTAGATCATTGAGATTTGCTTAGAACGTCGCTAGTGACTATTTTACTAGTTTTTTAACGCGCCTTACAATCTTTTTATGGGCGAAAGTAGTCGGAAATCCTGAAAACAGGTAAATTTAATGATGTAATAAAAATTTCCGACAACCTCACACCTTTTGATTTCAATCTAAGATATGATTTGAAAACAATTAAGAAATTAGGCTAAAAAAAAAAAAATTGATTGCGACATCCACCCCTGACATTACGATGTTAGGAAGCTGAGGAAATTTATGAGCATCCAGCTGATCTTCATGCTATTTTTTAAAATTAAGATTAATAAATAAATGAGAGGTCACCTGTGATTTAGTGGTTAGCATAGCAGCCTACACTACTAAAGGTCGCGGGTTCGTGTCCCGTGGTGGAAGTAGTATTTTTTAAAGGGAAGTGAAAAATCCTTGGCTATGCCGTCCCTCGGATAGGACGTAAAATGGAGATTCCGAATCTGTACGTTGTCAGGTACTGGTTAAAGATCCCTATCCTAGTAATTAATGCCTGGAAAGGCAAAATTTAGGACTCCCACTGTAGCATCACCGGATTAGTCTTAGTGGCATAACGTAACGTTAAACAAACAACAATAAATAAATGATAATATCTGCCATACTTATCTTGTGATTTTTTTTTTTCACCTAGGATCTAAATAATGCACCTGTAGGTCATTAAAAAGTAGCACCATTCTCAGTAAGTGATCTTGAACTAAGATCCTTTATTTAGTACTATTTAACGATAACAAACTCGGTAGGAACGGTTTAAGAGGTTGGATCGAAGATGTTAGTAAGTATTAGCAAAGCGACGGACAATAATACAAATGGAATCTAGAAAAAAATACCTAGATAATCAAATAAAGCATTGGAAACTATTAAGGTATAAGCATTTATAAATGAATATTCTTAAAAACAAAACAAAAGTGATATTAGAAATATATATAAATAAAAGAAGTTTTGTCAAATATATGAAAAATATTGACTCTTAACATAAAATTATTAAAAAATACCAGCAACTAAATTGAATAAATAGAAACCTTGATGCTTAAACGATCTCTAACAAGAAAATATCACTGTGAGAGAGAGAAACACTTTATTCATTATAAAAGTGATGCTGCCCAACTACATTGGGTTGCTAATATTGCTAATAGAAAAAAAAAAAAAAAAAAACTACTAAAGTACTACCTTTGAATATATTTAAAGAATGCAATGATCACGCATTAATAACAGAGAAAATTCTTTACGGAACTTTGACAGCCGAAATGTTTAAAATGTTTTCATATCTCACCGCCTCATGGGTCAGCACCGCAGGTATTCAATAAAATCCTATATAACTGTTACGTATTCGACAGCCACAGAACAACCTTTTAGAGAATACATAACGATGAATGGAGAACCGTGCCCGTTATTTGAAAAGGAAAATTTAAAAATGAAAAACAATTATTCTAAACATTCATTTTTAATAAATATTTTTTATATCATAACGTTTATTAATCATGCTCAGTTTTGTTTGGTTCTCCCTATTTCATATTTATTTAATTTATAAACAATTTATATATACCTTCAAGCACACACTCACGCGTATATACACGTACATAACAAGCGCTCTTTGATGAATCTTTTATTAATCATAAATTTAAATTGTTCTAATAAATAAGGTAGGGGGAGATAATATAAAATTTATGGAAATAAATTATGTAATTTTTATAGCTCAAAATACGTAAAAATAAATTTATTCTTTAGGTTTTATTCGTGACGAACAGAGATGTGAAAAGTTAAGTTAGATCCATGCCCGGAGTTGAGGGGTTCCGTTATTAAAGGGATGAATAGCATTAAATTTGTACCTCATTGGTCGGGAATTGGTCAAAATTTTCCGTTAAAGGGGGTGTCCAATTTAAAGAGGTGTCAGTTATGTTAAAAGAATTTTTACACTAATAAGTTTATAATTCACAATTGAAGGGGTCGGGGCAAAATAGTGCCAAGCAACATTTTTAACAAAAATAAACTGTAGCTGCAGTCTGCTGTATATTACGTAGTACTATATGTCTATGATGGAAATGCCACCTAAATATGACTATAGAGGCTCTATATAGTAATAATAGTGGCATTTCCATCATAGACATATAGTCCAACGTAATATACAGCAGACTGCAGCTACAGTTTATTTTTGTTAATAATGTTGCTTGGCACTATTTTGCCCCGAACCCTTCAATTAATATTATACTTTTAAATTCACATAAATTAAATAAATTGATAAATAAACACAAATCTACATATTTTATGTATTATTTTACACATAACCCGGTCTCTTAAATTGTCGCAGTGGTGATTAACGTTTGTTTGACGTTTTTTTAGAAGTATTGATATTATTAAAATGGTAGTAATAAAATTTTAGGATTTATTTCTTTTTATATAAAATTTCACTTTATCTATTAAAAAAAACAGTTAAGCAATTATTCCCAAGTTTTTGGCTTAATTTTTATTTAGTAATTAAATGTATATTAAGTTTTGTTTTATTTTATTTAAAAATGAATTAAAGAACAAAGAAAATGAATATTTAATTAATTAAATTTTTTGTCTGTTTTTATATTTTGGCGAAAAACTATGTTCATCAAAACCATTATAGTTCTAATATCAGTCAATCATCTATTTCCGTTTATATTTTCATTTATATGTTTGATTGTTATATTTCTTTATTTCTTACTCATTCATAAAAGTTTTCTATTTAATTACACTATTTTTTTTATAATAATTTTTATCATACTACTTATTTAATTAATCTGCCTCGTTAAGTAAGTATCATTTTTAAATTATATTGAAATGCTATGTCAATTTGGAAACCACGAAATCAATAAAATTGTGCGTTAGGAATGTTAAGTAACATATTTGTCAGGCATATTATGATATTTAAACGTTAAAACAAAATGATAGGAAGATTATTTAACTACTGACTGTATTTTGTTATAGATTAAAATAAAACCTTAAAGTCCTCTTTTTAAACAGATTTTAGCATCGACAAGATAAGTTTTCGGCACAGCGATAGCAGACTGACTTTCAAACAAGTGCCTTTATAAATCATAAGCACAATCTCTCAGTAATGAGGTGAGTACTTAGAACTTTTATTTTATATTTTTATAAAAATACGAGTGTATTTTTATAAAATATAGTTGGTTGATTCTAACTCCAATCTGTGTTTATTTTTCTCATTTACGTGTAAATAAGTCGATATTCTGTAAGACGAACAATTTTTCACGGTCCCTCGAAGAGTTCGTGAATCTTTTTCTGTATTTCTCAACAGTGTTCTCAAAATGTTTGATTGAAACATTTGTTTGTTGTTTCTCAATCATTTACTATATTAACAAAAACATATATTGAGCATATTGAGCAACATATTGAGCATTTTGCCTAAATCAATGGTATGAAAATATTATCTCATATTTAATAAAAAATCTTCGGATCATGGGTTATTTCTAAAAATGTTTTCTTGTAGTAACTTGTATTATTTACTTTATCAAATATTTTCTGTGATGCATGACCGAGATGCTGTTTTTTTTTTTCATAATTGGTTTAAAAAAAAAAAAAATATATTGAAGGGGAGATGGGAGATTAAGTTCAGCTCTCGCCTTCCACGATTAGCCATTCCATTCCTTCTTATGTTTAGACCATTATAGGAGACCATTTTTCAAAGTTTTAACACAGTCGAGAAAAGAGTTTACATTGGCTCACAAAGCTGAAATATTTCGCCCCTAGTCAAGAAGCCAATCCATTTCATTACTTATCCATTATAAATATGTATATATAAGCCATTATAAATATATATAATATATTTATTATATTTAAATAATTTATTTTTTGAAGAGAAAAGATTTGGCTCCGCCGGGAGTCGAACCCGGGTCTCCTGCGTTACATGCGAGGATGCTAACCGCTACACCACAGAGCTCGGCTCAAGGCAGAGCAAATCCTTCCTCTTCACTGATAGAGGAAATAGAGGAAGGATTTGCTCTGCCTTGAGCCGAGCTCTGTGGTGTAGCGGTTAGCATCCTCGCATGTAACGCAGGAGACCCGGGTTCGACTCCCGGCGGAGCCAAATCTTTTCTCTTCAAAAAATAAATTATTTAAAAATAATTTAAAATTGGTGGTCAGCCACAATTTAAGATTGGATTAATTAAAATATATTTATTATAAATAAAATAAAATTATTAGTGACTAATATTTGTTTTCCTCCCTTCCACCCCCCCCCCCCCCCAATTTATTACATACGTTTCGAACTCTGAACCCATCTTCACTGGGTCTGAAATCACATGAATCCAATGTTATAACTACTCAACTACTTTTAAACTTAATTAAAACATAATAAGGAGATACTACACCTCAAAATAATTAGAAGGAACTGGCTTTATTCAAGCATTTGTGAAGTATTTTATTTATAAATTGACGACTTATTATATTTAGCAATTATTTTAAGGGTATAGTATCTCCTTGTTATATTCTTAATTAATTTTTTAAAAACATTGAATAGTTATAACATCGGATTCATGCAATTTTAGACCTACTGAAGGCCTCGAGGTCGAAACGTTATAAGAAATAAAATTATTAATAATTTTATTTCAGTAATTTTTCCTCATAACTGTGTACTATATTAATAAAAAAAAAAAAAAAAAAAAAACTACAAACTGATAAAATGTATATAATATATATTCGAGATAATTTAATATTATTTCATAAATTAGGAATGCTACCATTTCACCATGTTACCATACCATACCATACCGTACCAATCTTTTGTTTTTGAAGTAAAGAACTCATTGTTAAGATCCAGTTTTTACGTCCTCGTAATTATCAAAGATCCGTTCTTTTGTGCCGCAGGTAAACAAACCATAATACAGTGGATATCGTTTATAACGACATTGAAGGGACCGTAAAAACTTCGTCGTTATAGGCGATCGTCGTTACATCCGACATATCGCTTATAACGACGCCGGTCGTTATATCAGGTCTAGGCCATTTTTAACAGCTGATTGTTATGATAGTCTTCTTACAACTACAAATACTGACGGAAGCCAATCGCTGGTCATCCCTTAGGGGACGCTACCGCAGTTACCGCTTAAAAAATAATATTATGGCGAGTACAAAATCTTCGAATCCATTCGCGAAATACTACTTGTCGAGTCGCTGGAAGATTCTGAAGTGGATTAATTAATAAATTTTAGAAAATTATTGGCTTTTATGAGTAAAATTGTCCCTGATATTGGAACATTTCGGCTGCGTTGGGGTTGAAAACATGTTATTAGAGCACCGTTGACTTTGTCGCCCGTAGCTCTCCTTATGTTTTTTTGTCTTGAACGATTCACCGCGTTCAACTAGTCCCCGAATGGTGTCCCTATTTTTCCATATTGTTGAAATAGTTTAATGACTTACATTCAGTTCCTTCACAAGACTTCTGTTCGACTTTCCATTTTCCTGCCGACAGCGAATGTGCAGGAAAATTTTTCTTTTAACGAAAATGCCCTTCTCCTTGACAATGTATCGCCACGCACAAGTATATGGAGAATAAAACCGCAACTAACATCCAAACAAACAACCAGATATCACCACGCAAAAGTGTCTTATTTGAGAACTATGCCGCAACTGATTCGAATTCATTTTAAGGAATAAAAACACAAACAATCAGGGAAGGGAGTTTCCTAGAAAAGGTGATAGATGTGTCTTCCTGTCACCAAAGAAATATCCCGCAAGCCGGGATTGAAGGGTTCTTTCCGAAAGCCGGAAGTTATAACCGATCTTTTTGTTCCCTGGGGGATTCAAAATGGGTCGCTAAAGCCGATCAGTTGCAATAGCCGTGGTCGTAATAGCCGGATAAAAATTCGTTAAACTATGACCTTAGGGACCAGGGACTTAAGATTTCCGTTGTTATAAGCGGTACGTCATTATAACCGATGTTATAAACGATATCCACTGTATGTTTTAAAATATGAAAAAACTCCAGACATCAAAATACTTAAAAAATGATATTTTCGGAACTGTACCTTTTTAGTTTTTTTTATTTCTGTGTGAAAAGTTCCAACATTTGAATAAAACTCTATACTACGTTGATTCAAATTAATAAATCGTGATCCCCAAAAAATTTGACTGCCCATTATTATTAAGCACTTAATATAACATTTTTACAGCTGTTTCTTTGAATGGCATACATTTAGAATTTTGATCTCTTTTTATTTAAACTGTCTAAGAGATTTTCCATAAAAAACCAACTAATAGCTCAAAAATCACTAAAACTACTATAAATCGAAAAGGGTGGGAAACACACTCTCCAAGATTTTATGAGAACGTTTTGGTAGGTAACGGAAAAAGTATTTATAAATGAATTTTCTTAAAAAACAAAACAAAAGTGGTATTAGAAATATATGGCAATAAAATAATTTTTGTCAAATATATCAGAAATATTGACTCTTCACATAAAATGATTAGAAAATCGAAAAGAGTGTCAAACACACACTCTCCAAGATTTTGTGTGGTAGGACGTTAACTTTTTGGTAGGAAGTTTGATGTAGAAACGCTGGTATTTTTTTTCTTATTAATTATCCGAAACGAGCTTTATAAGATTTTTCCTCACATCACAGATTAGTAAGTGGTTAAAAACTAGTAACAGACTGCGCGAGAAAAAAAGGTGATTGATGGTGACTTTCGCACGAAATCAGACGTATGGAGGCATTTAATGGTGTATATTAATTTTTTTTTCTACGATTCGTTCATTCACTGACACTCCAGTGCCTATAAGCTACCAGGCAGGCAATAATTAGATGAGATCCTCCCAATGACTTCGAAGAATGAAAGTGCGTCGAGAAACATTGGACGATATAGCTCTTAATACTTCCCACTCCAATTCGAGTCAAAAAAAAAAAAAAAAAAAAAAAAAAAATCCAGTCTACAAATTCTATCATTTTGTATTTATTGACGTGAGTGTAATAAGCTAACTGTTTTAAATTCGTGGTTCATCAAAATGGCAGTTTAAAAAGTATTCTTTTATCTCTTTCATTTTTCTATTAAATTTTTATGTGTGGTCCTTGTAAGTTAACCCTGGGTAGGGCGCGGCTGATCTGACAGGCACAGGCTTTGGTTTTCATGATGTTGCTCTCTTCAACGGGTCGAGGAGAGCACGCCACGGCCAGTAGTCAGGTATCTTTTTGGAGTGAATCTAATACCCTAAGTCAGTTTGTCACCAGTCATTAGAGAGTTGTGCAATAGTCATCTTGATCTGACAAGCTCACCGCGCCCAATTACGTTATCAACCAAGGTAAGTGTTTTCGTCTTTTAAATTACAAACACTATTTCACTTAAGCTTCCTTAACCCTTTTATGGAGTCTCTTCCTCTACGTTAGCATTACCCTGCATTATATGAGCATACGCGTATTAGGCTCACTGCGCCTTTGTTGTCAGAGAAATACCCAGCGATGGCCTAAGGTAATTTTTTATACCATGTTGAACCTGGGGGGGGGGGGGGGATCAATTCCATGGTTATATCTCGGGAATCAACTAGACCCAATGGCCAGAAAAAGTTTCCTCAGAGGGTTAGCACATGAACTAACTATTGGTCAACTCCAGCGAAGGAGCCAGCAATCATCGGACCTTCATACAGACTTGAAAATGCGCCTCAAAAGATTCCTTCCGGCTAATGATCGTCCAAAATCACCTCTAACCTGCTCTGGAGGTCCAGATGTTGTGACTGCACGGTGGAAACTGGGATAAATCGACTCTCGAACTATTCCTGCATTTTTTGTATTTCCATGGGTTTGTTTTTGTTTGGAGAAATAAATACTCATAATATTTTTATATTTTATTTTTTTCCCTTTTCTGTCTGCATTATAAAGATCATTGGTAAATTTTGGCTTAATTTAATACGGTGTTTTATGGATATTATGTATTTTTTGTAAAATGTGCCTGTCAAGCTCACCGCGACCCGATATTGAGGATCCTTCACCGCGCCCTACCCAGGGTTAAGAATAGTGACATTTTTTCCATTTTGAGTAAATCATTGTTAAAAGTTTGAAAAAATATTTTTAAGTAGATTTCAAAAATTATTATTTGTTTTATGCTAAAATCTCAATCATGTCTTCCACATTCGATATCAGTTCTATCATTTTTAGTATTATTATATTTTATATATTAAAATATCATTATATTTTATAGTGTTAGTAGTCAGCATTTATAGTAGTATTATTAATAGTCATAGCAGTAGATAAGTAAACATAAGTTTCATTCTCGGGTATTATAGGAGAGTAAAAAAGTTGATTACACAAGGTGCCGAGTGTTTATAGCTGATTCTGAGTATAATTGGTGGACTGAATCCAAATTTGCCATTAGTTTTCCTCTATCAGCTCTGGTTGTTAAGATATATAAATGGCGTGACTTACCTCTTAAAACATAATTACTCGAATACATATGCAGGTTAATAGCAGGTGGAAAAAACAAAGATATTAAAAATCTTTACATAAAACATTTTAATTCAATTAAAACCATTTAAACACACACTATTTTCATAATCACTTTGTAACTAAACCAATTACTTTTCAAAGAGTCTCTATTCACACTTCGGAAGCATCTTTTGCGTTACTTTCATGAATGTTTTTTCAAACAGTCTCGTTTTAGGTTCCAGCAGTAATCTGCCATCATGTGGGTATCCCATGATCCAGTTGATCATTTCAAAATTTGAATTGCGGATCCAGGGGGGGGGGGGGGTGGGGGCTGCAGCCCCTCGCTTTGGAAAATTTTTCGTCATTTAAAGATAGAATTTGACTTTCCTTAATGTAAGGAAGCAAGTTAAAGAACAAATAATGTTCAGAACAAGTAGAATTTTAGTTGTGGGAAAGGAACATAAAGGTAAAAAAGCTGATTAGCAGATCCAAATGAAGGGCTGTGGGGATGCAGCCCCCCCTTTACGATTGGCTGGATCCGTCCATGTACCAAAACGCGTTGTTACAAGTCATTACTAGATGTTATTATTTTTTAATTATTACAAACAATCATATACAGCTAGCTAATAGTTTAATACTCTAATATAAGGAGAAAAGTGTGCTAAAATAATTAATTTACACACATCTATTTCGGATTGTGTTATCTATATCATAGGTATTAAAATTTAAATAAAACTACTGTTAAGGTATAATGAAGCTAAAAAATTAGAACTGATAGAAAAAAATCTGATTTCATTATTGGAATCAGCGCCCCAAACATAGTTAAAATCAGCTATAGGATTCTAGACACCATAAAAATTTTTGTTTTCTGTAGAGCTGTTTTATTGAATTTTTTACTGATTTCAAATAATTTTGATAGAGTGGTATTCTTAACACACATATTTATTTAAAATTATATAACCGTCTTTATATCCTCAATAGATACTCAAAAGAATGTCATTTTTTTTATTTTTACCATAGTCCGTATCTAACTCAATTTATTTCAAAAATTGTCAGTTGGACCTCTTGGTTTCTTAGGCCTACATATGTTGTTATAGAACTATCCTATATATTTTATTAAACATATCGCAGCACATGTCTGTTTATCCGACCTATATCTATTTACAAACAACATAGCAGCAATATACAGTACCAGTCAAAAGTTTAGACTCACTTGTATTTAATTCAAAATCTTCAAGTTTAAAAAAATAATTGTAACTCAAGAGATAACATTTCAAAAATTATATGATTGTTTCGAATACAATCTATATAAATAAAGATGAAATTTTGTTTGTTTGTTTTTTTGTTTGTTCTTTATAGAAATACATACCGCTTGTCCTAAATTCTCCAAATTTCCCTTAGTGGTTCTTTCATACCAGGTGCGAACACCTGTCCATATTAAAATTGCATAACTTCAGCCAATCTCTGGGTATATTCTTTATTGTTTTAAAAATCGTTATAATCTCGCTTTACATTAGATTTTTACGAAATCAACCGTTGGAGTAAAAACAAATTTCATTTCTGTCCTAATGAACTTTTCTTGACCCACGGCTTTTCTAACTTTTTTCCAAGTCCCCTGGGTGAAACCGGGATATACAGCTAGTTATAAATAAATTAAATATAAAATTATAGTTGTTACGTTGTCCAATAAATAAAATATTGTTATTAATTTATTTTACAAAATCTAAGGGTGAATCTAAACTTTTGACTGGTACTGTAGCAGCAGTTTATAAACTCAGGTGTAAAATAGATTTAATCTTTCTATTAAGGTCCAATAGCTCTATACAAAAAATTTCAATAGGATTCCGGCTCATTTGGATGTAACGGTACACGTGTGGGAACACATGTCCCATCCAGCAGATTGAATCGTCGGATTTTCCTATCTCATTTTATAATAAGAAAAAAAAATATATATATATTTAACTACAAAAAGAAATAATATGTTTGTAAGGGGGGCGTTTGTGCTAGGAGCAGGTTGAAGCGCAGAGCATTTCCATTAAAGTGTTAAATCGTGTTAAGGGGCGGAATGACATCTCCAAGCTCAGGTGGATTGAACCCTCCCTCTTCTCCATACTTTCTACCTCACTCCAACAAATGGATACTAACCGTTTCTCAATCCTTCCAAATTATATCCCCTCCTACTTCCCTTCAATCCATTCAAAACGTGCCGTTCGTTTCTAAATACCATACCATTATAGAGATTTAAGTATGGATAGGAAAACCAATTAACCCTAGGATGGCCGGTGCGGACTCCTGAAGCCAAATATGGTCTATAAAAATTTGAAAAAAATTGTATTTGTCAGAAAAATACTGCAAATTATGAAACTATGGAAAAGAGGAATATAAATGCATTTTTTTATGCCGTAGTTAATAAATTTCAAGGGCCGAGCGGACTTGCAGGCTAGCATTCCCCTGGCTCAGAGTTGGGCAAATTGTAATCTGAATAATGTTTAATGAATATGAATAATTGTAATCATAACACAAATGAATAATGAATAACCATTATTCATAATCAGTGTGAAGTATTTTTAATTATTGAATTGAGTATATAATACCATAATTGAAGTATTATTGAGTGTTTGTGGTATTCATTTGAAATGAATATTGAATAACTGGTATTCAGTTATTCATGATTAACAAATACTTATAAATTCAGTTAGTCTTTATTCATGAATAAAATATATTCATGAGATAGGATTAATGTAATATTCATCAAACATGAATAACGAAAATTCAACAATCATCAATCATGAATATGATATGACGAGAATGCATTTCTGAATTAAAAGTTGTCCTAATGAGCAAGGACAAGTCCTAAGAGTGGGTGTAATAAGCTAATTCCAATGGGTATTAGTAAAGGTCTAT
Source organism: Aelia acuminata (assembly GCA_911387785.2). Taxonomy (NCBI): domain Eukaryota; kingdom Metazoa; phylum Arthropoda; class Insecta; order Hemiptera; family Pentatomidae; genus Aelia; species Aelia acuminata. The sequence continues at coordinate 19,998,028 of OU426980.1, forward strand.
TGACAAGAATGGTAAGAGCAAACAAATTTTCTAACATCATTCAATATTAGTAAGACTCAGAATTATGTTTTTTTTTCGTAATCATGATTAATGAATGATCTGTACTCATAAGAAGTGAATTCTCAAGAGTCATGATTAATGAGTTATGAGTAATTATGAATAGTGAATTCTTCTTAACTATGATTACTGACTAACATTTAATAATGAATAATGGTCATTCATGATTGTTGAATACATTATATTCATGAATACTCCATGACCAGTGATTAATACAATTCATGATTAATGATTCCGCGCTAAAGAATGATTTTTGAACGATGATTTCAATCATTATTTACATTTTTGATTATTAGTCATATTCATGATTACATTTTTATTTAAATATGCCGAAATCTGCCCTAGCTGAGGAATTGTACAAAGAATACAATCTGACAACTGTTGGGACATTACAATCTAGACGAAAGCACATTCCAGAAATGTTGAAAAATATGAACAATAACAGAGAATTATATGCTTCAACCTTTTTGTTCCACCTCATTCCATGAATTGTCCAGTCACTTTACAATCATACCTAACCAAAGTGAAGACTAAAATAAATTGATTGATGATATGAACTCAGCACCAAGATAATATAATTTATTGATGCTCATCCCCCAAAAAAAAAATCAGACATAAATTTATTATAACTTTTGCAATAAACATTAGGAAAAATAATGGTGTTTATTTGTTTATATATACGAATATATATAGAATAAAATTACTTAATAGCCTCTTATCTTCTGTTATTTATACCTTTTTAAAGACAGCAAATAGATAACTACATTATATTTTTTTCTCTTTTTATTAATTTTGAATTTAAAAGAAAAAATAATCATATTATGTACAATTTTAAGGATGTAAATGAAACAAAGACATCCCCCAAACAAAGAATGACATTTGTAAGGAAGGATGAGTAAAACATGGTCATCAATAGGTCATAAAAATGTGCGGGTTCCCCGAGTCCCCCCCCCCCCCCCTTAGCCAAATTAAGATGCCAAAAAAACCTTGGCCATCCTAGGTTTAATACAGTCGGATGGTTGAGTATCTTCCATTTATAGGTCCGATGATTGTATGACATGCCGTCATTGAAACGGAACAATTAATAATAAGGTATTAATTAGTAATATATATATATTATAAGATACTATTCCACAAAGAATAGTTGATTGTTAAAACTGTGATCAACAATACCTTTTCATATTCATAAAAAAAAAAAAAAAAAAAAAAATTTGATAACTTAAATACTCTGGTTCTATTTTTGAATTTTGTTGAATTAGGTTGAAATATGAGGTATACTTCTGCATACACTTTTAGACTCGAATTTTTAGGACAGCTAAATCTATATTTTCACAAAATTCAATTTACTGTTTCTGAATTCTTATTATAGTTTCTTAGAGGCAATGAGGAAAAAAATAATTTAGAGCAGTCACCATGAACGAAGGTGAAATGGTCAAATATTTAAATGGTGAAGACTGGGCAGGTATACTGAGTTACTTGAGGAAGCCTAAATCTATAGTTTCTTTCTTATTCAAAATTTTAATTATTAATACATTAATTTAATAACGTAAAAAATGTTGGCTCTTTGTTATTGAATGATAGATATCATGGTTGAATTATAGGGATCACTATATAGTATAGTTAGATAATTTCATGTAAGATATAATCAAGATATTATTATCATATTTAATTAGACTATCATTTTATAAGACAGGATAAAACTAGATTATGGTATAAAAGCACTGCTGACAGACAGCCTATGTCAACGATTACTTTTGCAAATAACATAAAATTTTGTAATTAATATCAATAAAAGTATTTTCTATCTATCTATAATTAAAAAAAAACCAACAAGAAACAATAATCATAATCATAAATAGCATAGGAAAAACAAAAGTTCTAACTAATACAAATACAGTTTCAGACTTCCATGGTCTGAATCCATTATCCGCATTTCTTCTTCCAGGTTTGACCATGTCACAGGTTTTCCAACAGCCAAGCTTTCACCCATCTTGCTGTGGGCTTCTTCAGGGCCAATACAAGAACTTCTTTCCGAAGAAGAAATGCGGATAATAATACAAATACACTTGTACACTACAAAACGAAAACCTTACAGAAGTTTTGATTAGTATGCTGTATTACTTTTTTTCCCTAAATAAGCGCACTGTCTGTGAATGGTTGTTGTGAGTGTTATAATAAATCTGGTGTATATGCAATAAGAACTCAAAGAATAGATAAATTCTCTATCTTTTTTTTTTTTTTGTTCATATTCAAGATGTTTTAAAAACAACAATAAGAATTCGCGAATTAATTAGGATATGGATGAAAATATTGGCATTTGAAATGAATAGGTGAGATTTTGATAATAGGGATGCCTCTGAACCTGAGTATAATTCACCTGTGCCAGTTATTGATTGGTGGCTATTTAATGGTACTTGAGTCGCAATTAAGTTTAATTTGGTGCTTAGCCTGATTGGGATCCAGTAACCATAGCCTATATACAATATCTTGATTTTATGTATGTACATATCCACTCTGTTTAAACTAGCTCAATATTCAGATAATCTTATATTTCTTTAGCATCATATTTATAATTGATCGGTTAGCAAAACAAAAAATGCAGTTTCTTCTTATGATAATGCCTCAACAAGTTTTTTTTTTTTTTTTTTTTTTTTTTTGGACCATTTTACTCTTTTATATTGTTAATATTTGGACTAGTTGTGTATCCAGAAGTTATAGTATTTCTCTAGGGGGGATAAGATAGGAGAGGTTGATGTATGTATTTGAATTATTTATGTATCATATATATCTAATATTGTAACAAATTGGGGTTCATTTCGTGCTAAAAACACCCTTTTTATTAATACAAATATACAAGAATATAATAGATATAAATAATAAAAAAACTATTATACCTAAAAACACCAATTGATTAACAATTCATTGTTACATCTCTAGATAGGCTAGAAGCAACCAGCTTACATATATATCTATATCTATATATATATATATATATATATATATATATATATATATATATATATATATATATATATATATATACGATAAGTTGAACTAAAATAGAAATAAAGTGCACGTGGCGAAAGGTTAAATTAGTGTGCAGTGTTAGTTTAGCATTATCCTTTCGTCGGCCATTGGAAAAACAAACATGTTCGCTATAATATTAATTATTCCGCTCGCCCTTCATAGCATTTATAATTAGAATTAAAATGATTCATTTTAAAATTAAAATAAATTACTTATCAAAAATAAAGTGTCTTGCGTAGTTTTCCATTTTAAATGTTCTGAAATTAGAGTCTCAGAAGGAGCTTATTAATTGAAATAAGCCAAACATGGACCTTCCCGAATTTTAAAGTAAATACGCGGGCTGTACTTGCCTCAGGTTATATATATATATATATATATATATATATATATTTTTTTTCTTATTTATTTAACACTGTATTACACTTAAATACTGTATTCTTCCTCTTCCATCCAGTTCTTCAATCCGGTGGCATCCCGGGAGTAGGTCTCCTTCTACCTAGATTAAAGATTTCTGGACCCATCGCTGTTTTCCACCCGTACACAAAATCCTTGTAGTACGGGTAGTTATTCTCGGTGACTAGGTGAGGAAGATCAGTCTCCGACAGGACAAAGAGCCCAGATTTCCTCAACAACCTGGCTCTTTGTGTCTCAAAGGCAGCGCAGTCTATAATGATATGTTCAGCAGTTTCTAATACACCGCAGCTAGGGCAAAGGGGATCGATATCCTTCCCAAAGCCATGAAGCTTAGCTCGAAAGGCCCCATGCCCTGTGAGAAACTGTGACACCCAATAGTCCGGGAGGACCCATTTCGCTTCAATACGAGACCGGACGGTGGGGAAGTACTTCCTTAAGGTAGCTCCTTTCGGAGTTGTCGTCCATCGCCGGTTACATTCATCAAATGTCTCCTCCCGGATAATTTTTTCCAATTAGAAGGGTCTTGGTCGACCTTCACTTTAATGTGTGTCGGGAGTCCTGCGGTGCCTTCCTTCTTTAATCTGTACCGATATATATCTTGTTGCAGTAGGAGGTCGAGAGGTACCGCCCCTGCTAATACCTGCGCCGCTTCATGAGACGGAGTCCGGTACGCTCTTGTGATCCGCAGCAGAGCCGTTCTCTGGATCGTCGCCAACCTGCTCCTTAAACGGTGTGAGAAATTCAAAATATATGTATATATATATACATATATATATATATATATATGTATATATATATATATTTTTTGAATTTATATATATACATATATTTTGAATTTCTCACACCGTTTAAGGAGAGAATATATATATATATATATATATATATATATATATATATATATATATATATATATATATATATATACAGTCGAACCTGGATAACAGGAATCTCTTGGTGACAGGATTTTAATTCCACTTACTTAGGTATTCCACTTAAACAAGGTTTCACTTATACAGGGTGCAGGTATCTTGTTAAGGGGGCATGTACCACTAAAAGAGGTTTTCAAACAACTTGTAATTTTTCTAAAAAAATATTACAGCACACACCTAAAAACCATATATACGTAAAATATTGATACATTTATTTGATGTACAAATGTAATAATGAAAGTATTCACTTATTTTTTCTCTACTTCACTTTGGCACTTAAAAATGTTTTTTTTTTTTATGTCACATAATTTATCAAATATTTCACCTTCAGCCCCTTTATTCATTGAAAAAAAAAGTCTGCAACTTCACATAATAATATTTAGTGCATCATTTTTCGTGGCTGGTAGCCTCCCTGGCTCTTCTGAATTTTCATTTCCATCTGGCGTTTTAAATTTTTCAAGGATTTCTTCATTATTCAGCTCTCCTGCTGTTATAATTTCATCATGTGGACATACCGTTGGAATATTGGAAGCTTCTCATTGGTATCTCCTATCACATTTTCCCAAACCTGTGGCTGAACAGGATAACTCTTACACGTTTTCTTAGAAATGTGGATTCCACTTATAGAGGTGAATACAAAAATCATCCCACTTACTGAGGTAACTCCCAAAAAATTTTTTCCACTTATAGAGGTGAAAACATTCCAGTTAAAGAGATCATTTAAGGGAAAAATGAAGGGACAACAAGTTTCGTACCACTTATCGAGGTATTCCACTTAAGCAGGTCCCACTTAACCAGGTTCGACTGTATATAAAGATTCTTTATTTTATATTTATTAATTTTTCATTTCTATTATAATTGTGGACATTAGAAGAGAAGGGGTCTAAGCGGTATTTTTGAAAAAAGTCTGGTACTCTTTTAATTGATATAGTCATCGAAGTGTATTTAATGTCATTGATAAGTTTGTTAGAAACCAGTCCCTCCGAATTAGATGAAATCCTATAAATCGGTAAAAAAATTATAATTCTTACTCTGCCCACACCCGAAACCAATCCATGATAACATTTATGTTGAATTTACCTTTAAATACTATTTAATATGACTCTAATTATTCATAAACAGGCCACATAGCAACGAACTCTTCGATGACAAAATACCTATGCATGTTATTAAAATTTACTCCCAGCTAAGAGCAAATAATTTATATCTAATAAAACTCACGATTTTCGGCATAACTTATCTCATCAATCCGCAACAAATTTATTCTATTTAAAACTTAAAAAATGTAGACGATTTAGAACATTTCCTGCTGAGATGACCAATGTATTATCCGGTCCGTAAATATTACTTGCTCCAGTGTAATGATGTCAACTTACTGTCCACGCACGATAGAATGATAAATTTATATTGTTATGTTAAACAAGCACTCAAAATAAGATCATTTATCTTAAACGAATAGCTTCAGGAATAAAATGAATTTATATCCCTAATAAAAATTGGAATTAATTAATTCAATAATAATATTAATTACCAATGAAAATTATTGGTTAAGTACCTATGTAGTTTATTTTTGTTTCATTTCTTAACATACAGCATCGTTTTAGTTCATTATTAAAAGTATATTTTTCTTTATTGTGCTTTTTTGTATGTTTGTTATGAGATTTGTGTACTTATTTTATTTTGTTTAAAATTGTAGTTTCATGTATTGCATGTTGCTGTCAACTCCTTGTTATAAGGCATGTACCTTAAAAACAGTAAATAAATCTATAAAAATTATCTATTAATATGACACTAATTATAAATTTACATATAAAAACTCCGTATAGTCGATACTGCATACGTTCCCTCTCTTCATGTAACAAAAAGGTAAAATTTTATTTTTGTATGAGAGAGCCATGAGTGTTGAAGTGGTGAAGGATTCAGCTGGAGGTTGGCAGTTCGAAGAGGATGAGAAAATAGGAAATTCTGAAATACAGTTTTCACTTTATCATTTTATTTACTTGCTTTGGAGAAATAATTTGGTCATACCTGAAGATCACCACGTGGTCAAGAAAAGGGAGAGACTACAGCAAAATAAATTATTATAAAAATCATACTTTCTATCATAAAGTTTTTACAATCTGCCTAACCCTTTTAAAATAATATTTTTAAAAATATATTATACTAACTAAACCCGTCCGTGCTTTGCTGCGACTTATTCTAATATTGATGTTATACATCAAAGTTAAAATAAAATGGACTGGCCAGAAGATATTCTATTTTGATAACAAAAAAATGAAAGAATAAACGTTTACTTGTTTATTATTCCAATTTTGTGAAAAAGTGAAAATTCACATCTTCCATTTTAATCTATATATATTTTTCAATTCATTACAACATTCACAACGTTTCGAGGCTTAATGCCGCATCTTCAGGTGTACTCCCCTCTAATCCAAATTAACAATATTTTAGTTAAACCATACATCATTAAAGATCTCGTCAATAAATAAATATGTCAAATTACACCTTTCTCCTGGGCCACTTCACTGTTAGCAAATTGGAATAATATAGATCAAGTCTTCTAGTAAGTTATAAACCATCAAAAACGATTACTTGATATTTGAAAGGGAAATCAAATCTAACCATGATTTTTATTAAATTAAAAAAGTTTTTTATTTATTTAAAGATTTACAAAATAAATGATGTTTTGTACATGAAACCATGATTAATCCTCTTCTCAATTAAGTAAAATGATAGTCATTTTGATACTCCTTGAAGAGGGGTCGCCTGTGGCATAATGGCAACCTACAATATTAAAGATCGCAGGTTCGCGTACCGCGGTTGCCCTAGGATTTTTTAATGGGAGTAAAAAATCATTGGCTATGCCGTCCCTCGGATAGGACGTAAAATGGAGGTCCCGAGCCTCTACGATGTCAGGTACTCGTTAATGATCACTATCTTAATTACACCTGGATAGGCAAAATTTAGGACTCCCACTGTAGAATCGTCCGATTAGCCTTATTGGCTTAAAGTGACGTCAAACAAAAAAATAACTCCTCAAATAGCTGTTTTACAAGTTCCATTCTATTTTTTGGATATTTTATAACTTACTGGAAGACTTGAATTATAACAAAAAGGTAAAAAATTATAAACAAGATTAAGTAGCAACAGCCATAAGCCAGTAACAGTGAGGTGGCCTAGGAGAGAGATGTAATTGACAAATTCATCTATTAACGAGATTTTTAAGGAATTGATGTATTGTTTAACTAAAATATTGTTAATTGGGATTAGTAAGGAGGTAAGAAAAAACAAATGTATATAATGAATATATGATATAATATGTGGTTTTTAAATTATATGTAGTTCCAATTTTTTAATCATTGTAAATTAATTTATCAAATTGTAAATATTATGTAAAAAAATTGTTGCAGTACACCTGAACCTGAGGCATTAATGCCTCGAAACGTTGTGAATATTGAAATGAATTAAAAAATATATTCATATCAAAATAGAAGATTCGAATTTTCACTGTTTTATGAAATTGGTCCAATTCTAATGTTGGTCACAATTTCAGGAGAAGTTTCGCATTATCACTGTAAGACCTACACTCACTCATTTTTTTTTTCTTACCGTCGGTTAAGCGAGAGTCTAATGTACTTGGTTAGAATAACTTTTTTTTCGATGAGTTGATTAATTGAATGTTTTAAACCTTGCTTTACCTTCAGTATTTTTTAGTGAGCTAAAGTACATTGTCTATTAAATAAAGTCCTTTTTTGGTAATTTGATGTGCTTGCATGCTATTTTTTTTCCTGCTATGTGGGCGCCTCAGAAATTGATGAAACGCTGAGGGGTATTGTGCTTTGAATCTTCCATTTGTTCCTTTTAAAATTCATTTTATGGAGTAAAATGCCAAGGGAAATTTATTATTGATAATAATTAAAAAAACAATGGATAATTATAATGAAAATTAAAAAAAAAATTACCTTTTAATCCCGCCTGTACAATAACATCCTATCCACCCAGTTTCCCGAACAATTGTAAATAGTCTTCCTAAACTCTCAATTTTAACTCGACTGTACAATTTGTAATCTCCTAACTAAAGAGACCCTCTATCATATATTTGTTTCTTGCCCGATTTATTCTTCTCTTAGAAAACATATTCCCCACGCTGAAAATATAAATATTTCACAATTTATCGAATTATTTAAGGTAACGAACAAAGAATCGTTGGCTAAAATATATTATAATTTATCTATAAAGATATAAAGAATCTATGTGTTTATTATATACGTTATGTTTGAGTGAATGCATGTATTTATATATATATATATATATATATATATATATATATATATATATATATTCTTATCTCATTGTTATCTATTTGTTTAGTTATTAATGTTGTTTATAGTGCATAAATATTATGTGTTTATAGTGTATTATTCTACTAGTAAGTATAGATAATGTAAGTGAAAATACCGCATACTAATGGACCTTTTAATATTATTAATATACCTAATAATGCTGTAATTGTTACATTTTCTATTTATAAGATGTATAACTTAAAATGTTATTTTCTAAGGCTAACTCTATTTGGATAGGGTTCATCCCTAATTTAACATTAAATTGGGGTAGGCCTCACTATTTATTTTTTTTTTTAAATATAAGTTCAATTTATTTTATTTGAAAATAAGTGTATATATTTTCATGGTAAGTCCATAAGGGTATTATTTATTTTTAATTTTTTTCATCACAAGAAGACTAATTTATTATTTATCAGTTTTTCTCTTTTTTTTCTGTTTTTTTTTTTTAAATTTGCTCCATTTTTTTATAATACTCTAAGGCACTGAAGCCTATTATGTTTCTGTATACTTTGTTCCTAAGGGACTAGTTGCCGGGACAATCAATAAAGAGTTTATTATTATTATTACTAAATTTAAATGAAGTTGTTTTAAAAATCTTTTAAATTCATTAGAAAGTTATAGCTCCAGCATTTGGCATTTGGTTTTGAAATTGTCAGCCAAGGGATTTCCTTAATGTAAGGCCATAAATTTTAATCCAATCATGCCGCTCGGCCTGTAGGCTTTGTTAATAATGCCAACACATTTGGATAATTGAATTGCCTAACCGAGGCGGGGGAAGATAGGAACACAGGGATAATAAAGGAAATCTTAGTACTACACTAAAACTACCGCTTTCGGTTAAATCGCGTTTAATGCTTTATAATACCGGTAGTGATCCGATAGAAGATATAGTCGATAATTTTTTTCTTTGTTAAAAAAAAGAAGATAAAACATATAAACAGTAAAATCCGTTATAAAAGATATTTGAGGGGCCAAGAAAAACGTATTGTTTTATACAACACAATATGTATTGTTAGTAAAACAAATGATTTTCATAATCATCCTAATGTAAAAGTTTATTTTTGAAAAAAAAAATATAAAAATGTTTATTGTTCATTACAACAATATAGGTTATTTTGTGTCACTCAGCCACTATGCCTAAACTGTCCGTCATAGAAAGTTCAAATATTCGGAGAGATAAAGCGATCTGGCCGCTTTATCTGACGTCTCTCTAATCTGACGTCGAAAAATTGATAATATTCATAATGAAAACTTTTGTCTCAATTCTCACTCCCTACACCTGCCACACGGGCTATGTTCGACCATCTCGATTTTTTATTTTCCACTAACTGAATGGATTTATCATTGAAAAACTTATTTTTGCCTGCTACTCCTACTTTACTCCTCTTTTCGATAATACCTGGATGGAACATGAAAATAAAATCCTGTAACCATACATCTATGGTAACTGTACCATAAGTTGACGGTGCTCCAATAGTTGACATTTTGTACAAAAAGTGTGAATAATAAGATTTAGGGTTGATTATTTTGGTTCAAAATTTGGCGGTAATTTGCCAAGTTATACTAGTTAGCTGTGCTGCCTGCCTTCGACATTAGTTTGATGAAAACTCAAGCTTATTTGGGAGAGGTTATTATGGCAAATTTTCTAGTGGCCTGAAAACTTGCTGTCTGCTAACCTGTTTCATTAAGGTGGAAGTCAAGTTAAATAACCTTTTTAGTAGGTTTAATTGAGTTCAATTATGTTTAAATTACTTTTATGAAATTCATTAAGTTCATGAGAACCATTTGATATCCTTTTTAATATATTTATACAATGTTTTAGGGCTTAAATGTAGGTTTCAACAATTAGAACAGAATTTAATCCATATTGAAATTGACATCAATGTCAACTACCGCCAGAATTAGCAAACAGTGTTCTATCTGGGGTTGGCTGGATGACAGGGGTCTTATATTTTATGAATTTATAGCGAGTGTGATGAATTTAGTCTATCCATGGATCATAGAGAGTGAAATTGCTTTACCAATAATCCTATTCCTGAAGAGATACGCGTCTCATCTGACTCTCCCCACTTCCCAGTTTTGCAAAGAACATGTGATACTATTAGTCGCACTACATCAAAATGCTACACATTTCATTCAGCCAATGAATGTGGCCATCTTTAATTGTCTAAAAGGGCACTGGAAGAGTGAAGTTCATCATTGGAGAGTCTAAAATTGTGCAAACCCAACATTAAAAAAACGAAACTGGCCATTACTAAAATATATTCATCATACTTACTTAACTGGATGACTTCATTTTTCGTTTAAATATAATTTTCTTTTTGTTTTGTTTTTGTCCCATTTAAGCTTTTTGTGTACTAAATAATTAAACTGTGGAAATTTTATTCTGTTTCCATTGTGAATTTACTAGTTTATAACTTTTATTGCAGTCCTTATTACCTATTAAAAATAATAGGAAATCAAAAATTAATGCATGTGTCAACTTTAAAACCATAAATGTCAAATTTCCAAACCTTTGAATTTTGATGTGTCAACTATTGCTTCATTTTAGAAGTTTCTAAGAAATCATTTTTTATAAAAACCGTAAACGTAGACCATAGGATATTGTATTCCTAGTTTTCTAGAGGGATTGGCCTAACTAAATTCATAACAAAGGTTATCCTAACATCAATATTTTGGTAAACAGTGACAATAATATAATTTTTTTTCTTAAACTGTCAACTATTGGTACATTTTAGTAATGGCCAGTTTCGTATTTTTAATGTTGGGTTTGCACAATTTTAGAATCTCAAATGATGAACTTCACTCTTCCAGTGCCCTTTTAGACAATTAAAGATGGCCAAATTCATTGGTTGAATGAAATGTGTAGCATTTTGATGTAGTGCGACTAATAGTAAGTATCACATGTTCTTTGCAAAACTGGGAAGTGGGGAGAGTCAGATGAGACGCGTATCTCTTCAGGAATAGGATTATTGGTAAAGCAATTTCACTCTCAATGATCCATGGATAGACTAAATTCATCACACTAGCTATAAATTCATAAAATAAGACCCCTGTCATCCAGCCAGATAGAACACTGTTTGCTAATTCTGGCGGTAGTTGACATCTATGTCAATTTCAATATGGATTAAATTCTGTTTTAATAGTTGAAACCTACATTTAAGCCCTAAAACATTGTATAAATATATTAAAAAGGATATCAAATGGTTCTCATGAACTTAATGAATTTCATAAAAGTAATTTAAACATAATTGAACTCAATTAAACCTACTAAAAAGGTTATTTAACTGTCAACTATTGGTACAGTTACCCTTAAGTTGTTTTATGTAAAATTGAACACCGTAAACGATGAAATAGTTTTTTTTTTTGTTACGCAGCACAGTGGTTGAAAATCGACTATTTTCGGAAAAAACCTTGTCAAACTTGATCTGTAAGCCGCAAAAAAATAAAGTTGATATTATCATAACCACGATTGAATTTCCTATGAAATTTATAGGTTGGAGCCCCGCTTAACCGGCTATTCGGATTAACCGGCGATGTTAGGAAAATAGAAAAACAAATCATACATCAATTTTCGACTCGAGATCGGCTAGTTTACTACTCGGCCGGTTACTAGGTTACTACGGCTACATTCTCACTCCCTACTAATATTCTCAAATAGACTACCAAAGCCAGGAAACAGTGTATTTCACTTTTCGAAAAAAAAATAAAATAGGAAAACAACTACAACAAAGCTCCCAGACTATGTTAGTTTTGTTTCCGTCAGACAATATGTGTTCCTTGAAGAAAATTGTTTTTGTTTTTTTTTGTGGCAGTTCTTAGAGTAGTTTTATACATTCTCATTCCCTAGAATACTTTTTCGAATCAAGTGAAGTCTTTTATCCATTAATGACGATCAGTTTATGAGAAAATAAAGGTGGACATTGCGTGAGATATTTTTAACGTGAGAAAATCTGTACCCTCTTCAACGCAAAGTATGAAAACGTTCAAAACCCTATTCCCTACAATCTCACTCCCTACAAATAACGGAAAAAAGTCAATTTCTTAGGGAGGGAGATGAGATTGTAGAACGCTAGTTGTAATGGTTAGTATGTACACACAGTATATTCAACACTGGAATATTTGAAGAGCAAAGTAAGGACGGCCTACATCATTTTGGTGATGATTCTTCCTATTTCGTTTACCTAGAGCATCATTGTAGATTATTAAAAATTTGTAGGGGAGAGCGGGGTTGGTTGGCATAGGGGGTAGGTTGGCCATCGGCTTATAGTTTCTGTCACACCTGTTGTGAAGGCCCCACCATTGTACCATGTCACTCGCTCGACCTCGGGAGTCCTGTCCTGAGTTTTCAATCCGATGCTAACAGTGTAGAGAAGAGTGTGCTTCATTGATTGATTTTACAGCATGTAAGTAAATTTTTATATTTTCAGTAAATTTTGCTTAAAGGCATGGTAAAACATTTGACTCCGATTCTGTTCACATAGCCCCAAACTCCTGTGAAAAACCTAACCTTTCGATTAACCAATTTCTTGTTTGATTGTTCTCCCCTGTCCTGGCAGCCATCTTTCATATGATCTCTCCTGTGGGGTTAGTTGGCTCTCTTCAACTGGGATTTGTTGGCGCAGTAGCAATTCACAAAAGCTAGGTAAACATAAACAAAGGTGAAACTACCAATTGTCTTTAGATCCAGCAAGGAGGATGAGAACAATTTTTCTTATGCAGAAAGTGACGACAGTCTAAACATATCTTCTTCTATTGTCATTCTATTTTCCCTTAAAAGCTGTTAAAAACCGATTAAAAATTATTATACTATTATACTGCAGCTTTTAATAACAATAATATGTGTCAGGCAGTACTTGAATGAGATGGCTAAACAACCCCACCTTCTAGGCCAACCTGCCCCACCTTAGGGGTTAGTTGGCATACTCTGGATTGACGAATTCTTCAATTTTTTATGATCTTAGTATTAAATATTATGTGGTGAAAAAAATACTTGAAGTACTCTAATACTTGGAGTTTACAGTGGTACAGCCCTATAGGGATTATATTAACAGGAACGACTCAACAATTAAAAAAGTGAAAAGTGTTGCTAACCAAGCCCGCTCTCCCCTATTGTTTTTTTTGTTAATTATTGTTTACCACTTTTAAATAGATCTTTTACAATATAGATCTTTAACACATACTTCTTTTTAAACTTAAATATAAGTTCCAAGTTTTATTTTACCTGTTTTTCTCACTCTTAAAAAAGGAGAAAAATTTCAAAAACCGATATTTCTCAAAATATCCACTAAAGTTTGTGCATGCTTTTAGGACTTGTTGAGGAACCCATATTGTGAAACTTTGCGGGTAAAAAACGGTGGAAAACGGATTTTTTACTTGAAAAAATTGTGATGAAAATAAACTAATTTCTTTATTAATTAATTAACAACACCAGAATAGAAAAATATCTGTATATCTACATATAAAAAAATATGTATAAAAAAAAAATATACAAATATGAATAAAATAGCAGGAAGGGAGAACAACACACATAATCCATTAGGACTTTAACAAGTAAGGAAGTGGACGGTTTGGTGTAATGAGTATCTTAATTTTAATTTTTGGCTTTATATTTTAAAATAATAATATTCATAATTAATATGTAATATACAGAAATTTGAAAAAAAATCAGTTAAATAGGATTATTTCAATAATAAGAATAAAAGTTGAATGTTGTAAAGTTAGTTGGATGATTTGGTTTTGGCTAGATCTAATATTTATAGTTTCCATAATAAAAAAAAATAATTAATTGAAAAAAAAAGATATTCATTCACAAAAGTACAAATGAATTGTTATTTATTTATTGAGAGCTTATTTTTGAATTCGATAATTATGTTTTCTAAAAAAATCGTATAAGTATTTTAATTGCTTTCAAACTTGAAAATTATGCTCGATTTATACATAAAAATTTACGATCGATCATTGCTGCTCATTGGTTTGATAAAAAATACTGAACAGGTATTACATAAATAATAATGATCAAATTAGGACAAAAAAAAAAACATATCGATCAGAAAATAAAAATCAACTTTTAAAGAGACATTTTATTGCTATATTTTGGGTTTTATTCAAATTCATTACTTTTTCCATACTAGTTATTTGTTTAACATATGTGTGCCTAGTTTATTAAGAGTTTTATGGAAACTATTATATTCGCCAAAGAATGTAACGATAAGGCTACTAGGCGACATGTTCTGTTGTTAAAAGGTTATAGCATATTTATTCAACTTCTGCAGAATCAAAATATATCATGGAGAATATTAAAAGAATTTATATTTCTGATTTAAAAAGAAGTATTGTTTGAAAATTATTATTATTGTTAATAGTTTTCTTTTTTTTTAGTTTAACGTCCCTTTATGCTAATAAGGCTAATCGGACGGTGCTAATATGCTGGGAGTCCTAAATTTTGCCTATCCAGGTATAATTAGGATAGGGATCTTTAACGATTACCTGACATCGTACAGGCTTGGGACAGCATTTAACGTCCTATCCGAGGGACGGGATAGCCAAGGATTTTTCACTTGCCTTTAAAAAATACTAGTTCCACCACGGGACACGAACCCGCGACCTTTAGTAGTGTAGGCTGCTATGCTAACCACTAAATCACAGGTGACCTCTCATTTATTTATTAATCTTAATAGCAAAAAAAAAAAAAAAAAAAAAAAAAAATAGCATGAAGATCAGCTGGATGCTCATAAATTTCCTTAGCTTCTTAACATCATAATGTCAGGGGTGGATGTCGCAATAAATTTTTATTTTTTTTTTAGCCTAACTAACTTCTTAATTGTTTTCAAATCATATCTTAGATTGAAAACGAAAGGTGTGAGGTTGTCGGAAATTTTTATTACATCATTAAATTTACCTGTTTTCAGGATTTCCGACTACTTTCGCCCATAAAAAGATTGTAAGGCGCGTTAAAATACCTAGTAAAATAGTCATTAGCGACGTTCTAAGCAAATCTCAATGATCTAATTCGAAAGAATTTCTGGCTCACCTTACTCTAAATCTGAACATGTTTGGAGTATAAATAAGATGCTGTAAAGTGCTTTCAAATTGTATGGAACGTGACATTAACTGTCGAAGGAAGGTGACAAGGTCTTTAAGAATAAATAAATAAATATATATAGCCGGTCCTAGTGGGTTCAATATTATATTTTTTTATTACATAAAAATCGTCCTTGTTTTTATTTTATTTTAATTTTCTAGTTATTCTTTGCTTTCTCTGATAATTAGAACTCTACTACATCGCGACCTTCAGTATTGTACGTTGCTATGCTAACCACTACATCATAGGTGACCCCTATTTTTATTATTAAAATGTGTATTGAAACATAATGATTAGAATATATTTTTTCTTCACTTATGATCAAAAATAAAAATCACTCATGGTAAAAATTATCAGATGAAACTTAAAAATTACAAACATTTTTCTAGATTTTCCAGATTTTACAAATTCAATATTATTTTCTTTTTAATTATCGAACAAAATTAGGTAAAAGATGTCTCCATAATCTATTGTTCGCCGATGACCTGCGATTTATAGCTGAAGAACATGAGGATGCTGAATACATGCTAAGAAAACTGCGGGAGATACATTTCAACTGGGGGCTCATAATAAACTTCAGCAAAACCAAGTAAATAACTATTTACGATAAGGAGGACCTCTTCGTCGAAGGACATACAGCAGTGCTATGTTGAAAAGTACCACGAAATCGATTTAAAAATCTACAATCGAAAACATATTACTCTATGGAGCGGAGACATGGAAACTGAGGGAAAAAAATGATAGCTACTGAAATGGACTATTGGAGTCGAACTTAAGCTGTCCAGGCTAGAAACGATGACCAGCGATGGAATCAGAGACCAAATGCACCAGAAGTCCTCAAAAAAATTAGAATGGTATGCGGTAGGAATATGGTAGACGGAAGGAAGGAAATGGCGAGGAAGACGAATAGGAAGTGGCTAGAAAATGTCGAAGAAATCATGTGCGGTCATGGTTTAAGAGAGGAGGACACGCGGGACTGAAAGAAATGGAAACATAAATTAAAAGAGACATTTGGATGGTTTAAACGTGTTTGGTTGAAGGAAATCCTTAGAAAAAAAAAAAAAGTTTGTAGGAAGTGACTATTTAACTTCACTTAATCATGCAGATTACATGCCAAATTTTCGCCTATTCAGGCATCTTCTGGGCTATAAGGGTTCTATAAGCAAGATAGAAAAATAAAACAGTCAGTCTTTTTCTATCTTGCTTACAGAACCCTTATAGCCCTGAAGATGCCTGAATAGGCGAAAATTTGGCATGTAATCTGCATGATTAAGTAATCATTGAAATAATACGAGACTTTGAGGCCTAACATTCTATATCAATAATTAGAATAAAAATCAATTTCAAACCATGAGAGAAATCAACCAATAAAAGTTCATATTTATTTATTTTATTTGATATTGCTTTACGTCGCTTCGACTGCCCAGGCCATTAGCGACGACTGCTCTTCTTAAATGTATGGCATTAATTTTGTGTTCTTGAAGTATTCAAGGGTTTTTTCCTTACCATTGTTTGTAGGCATACGAAGTTATAATGTTGAGGTCGCGGCGTTCCTTCGAGTATTTTCAACATTGGAAAATATGTTCTACTGTAAGTGGTATATTAACAAAAATTTGGCAAGTTGGCCGATGATATTTATAAAAATATCACAAATTTTACTGTATAAAATTATAAATATTTGTATATTTATAATTCTATGAATGCAATTTTATTTTTATTTTTATAGAATTGTAGAATAGAATAGAATTCAATAGAATTATAGAATAGAGTATTTCAATTCACCATGATAACTTGGAATCCTTATTCTGATGTTCCCGTTTGTGGTTTTCAAAGATTTTTCCCAAAGCCAAGTTTTCGGTAGAGCATCAATTAATATTCTCCACATCTTGAGTATGAATAAAATTGAAATGGTCGTAGTGTACATCTTGACTAAGTAATATATACAACACAAAAAAAATAATAAAAAAATAAATAAAAGAAAATAAACTAGCTACAAAAAGTCAAAGAGAAGGAGAGAGAGGGGTTATGAATAAATGAGCTAGAGGCCTGGAGGGAGTAGCCTGGATATAAATATTTGCTCAAAGGTCTCAGAGGAGTGTTCCTTGGTTCTACCCCCGTCTCTGGGTCCAATCGCTATCAAGGGTGTCCCATCAACGAGTCACCAGAAAAATGCCCTGGCCTTGTCAGGAAAATCTTATATTAAGAATTGTAGAGGTATTGAATGTCGCTATTTTCGGGTGGAAAAAATGCAATATGATAAAAAACTTACTAACATGTATTATAAAACTAAAAAAAAAAAAAACTAGTATACAAAGGGTCTTCCAAAAATTCTTAACTTTTATCTGGTGTAATTTAATTTTTAAACCTGTTCACCTGAACGAGAATATAGTTGTATTCATATTTTTCCCTGCGAATATAAGTGTATTCGTATATTTTGGTCAACCGAATACGAGTGTATTTGTATTTTTATCAGGTAAATACGAACGTATTTGTGTATTTCAGCTGCGAGTACTAGAATATTCGTAGGTTTTCCCTGCGAATATTCGCATAATTTTCTGCGAATACGCGAATATTCGTATTTACATTTGCGAATACAAATATATTCGTATTCGTATTCGCAGGTTGGGGGTGCTTTGGTTGATATTCGTATTCGTATTCGCGTATACGAATACGCCCAACGCTAGCTCCGGGGAACAGGTTTAGAAATTAGTTTGAATACGGTAGACAAAAGACAGGAATAATCACGGCCATAAATATTTGAAAACTTTTAGAAACATATATCAAAAGAACTTCTATTAATTTTTCAGAGTTATAAAATTAGTTCGGATATTCAATGAATTTTATACGACCGGTGGCGACTGTTTGTATTGTGGCTTGTTTTGTTTTATTTTATTATGTATCTTTTTCAGGCGTAATTGGAATTTTCGGAAGACCTTTTTATTTTAGTTTTTTTTTTATTATTATTATTATTTTTTTTTTTTTTTTAGTAAGCTTTGTATCATATTGCAATTATAGTTTATTTATTTATTTTTTTCAAAATGCGACATTCAATACCTTTATGCTGCTTAATATATTTTCGATACCCTGACACTCCCAAATCATTAAACTATCTTCCATCAAAGCGACGAATTTTAGTTGAGGGTATATTTTAATTTGAATTCGCAGGCGTTATTTAGCATGCAATACATAAAAGATTGGATTCAAGTTTATTCATTTTTTTTTTCCATTAAATTCCAATACGTTTGTATTGTACTAGCCCTGAGCCAATAACGGAAAGTATTTCATCCTCATATCCAAAAATGGATATTAGATAAAGTTATCCGACCGAGTTTGGTTTTCATAAAGGCATGCCAGAACGAGGGTAATACGCCACGAATGAACATGGGTCTTTTTTAAATTGAAATTAAACTCAATTCCAGGGCAATCCTCTGTTTGCCGATGCAAATCCTCCTTTCTATCAACTTTGTCAATGCTATTAATTTTGTTTTCTGATTGCTGGCAATATCATCATTTGGTCGGTGGCTGACATGGATCAACAGAATCCAGATGAGTCCATTGGCTGAATAGACTCGTTATGCATTTGGTATCAATTTTTTAATAAATACTAATTATCTTGTAATTATATTTTTAAAAAAATTATAATAAAAATTAAGATATGTAAAAACGAAAATTATAAAATCTTTTAATATTAATATTTATGAAACGTTATTTAAATAATGACTATTAAATATAATGAGTAAACATTCATCACTTCAGTGACCGGGTTATATGTACAATACAGCTTAAAATATTTATTTCTATTACTTAAGTAATGGGAGTATTGAATATAAAATTAATAAAATATGAATTCGGAAGATTAATATAGGTATAAGTTCTAACATTTAAAAATAAAGTTTAAAAAAAAAAAAAATAATGTGGAAGGTTGCATATATACAGGGTATATATATATATATATATATATATATATATATATATATATATATAATATGGAACAACTTAGGTTAATTTATATTATTGATTGTTATTTCTATATATTAATTGATACAATTGTAATGCATTAATTATGAAACAATAATGCTAATTATGGCTAAGGCCTGCTCTTTGTATGGGGACTCCCCCGAAAACAAATTCAATAAATATAATATATATTATGAATATAAAAATAAATGAAAAAAATTATAAAAATTTTATATTAAAAATTATTGAATATAACTATAATTACTAACATAAATATGGGAATATAAATGAGAATGTTTATATTATGCTATTACTTATGTTATCTTTCAGTAGTATCATCTTTTTTGTATTTTTTATTTAGGTTAATTTATTTTGATTGTTATTTGTATAAATTAATTGTTACAATAGTAATGCATTAATCAAGAAACAATAATGTTAATTATGGATAAGGCCAACTCTTTGTATGAGGATTCCCCCGAAAAAAATTCAATCAATAAAATATACAATATGAATCTAAAAATTAATGAATATATATATATATATATATATATATATATATATATATATATATATATATATTAGTTATATAAAAAATATTTTAATGTAGATATAATTATTAACGTAAATATGGGAATTTTGAAAAATGAGAATGTTTTTAATTATGCTATTACTTGCTTAATCGCTGTTATCTTTTAGTAGTATCATATTTTTGTTTTTAAAAAAAAATATATTTATTTAGAATGACAATTTCCCTGCATATCTTTCTCGATTACAAAGAAATAATTATTGGAACTGCAAGGGAAAATGTGCAAAAAAACGACATGCCTTATTCTACGTATAACCCATATATCCTCCATCACAGCACCATCAGATTTTGACTTTTTTAGATAATTGCTATTTTTTTCTAAAATTTTGGATCTTTGATGATTACGTGGACATAGAATTTGGATGGGAAGTGTTATGCTTTTAATAACCAAAGAGTGACAGAGAATGACAGTATTGCTGGGTTAGAGGTTAGTGGGAAGTACTGCACATGTGCAGGTGGTCCGTTAGCTTAATTTAGGTGTCGTTACTAAATAAATAAAAATTACCTATGAAACTAAAATTGGTATGGAGAATATATCATTTACCGTTTGAGGTGGTTGTTAAACTAATATTAAATTGGTAGCCTATGCATTAATATAATAATTAACCATAATCTTGTTTTATGACGGGGGATAAAATTCAGGTGGAGCTTTTGAAGCTGCTAGTCTGCCCCACTTCCTTCCTGTCCCGGTTTTACCGGATCTCCAAACATCGCCTGGTCCCGAACTCCACTCCTTCAATTTTCACATCCGATACTCGACTCCGAACTCCTCTCGCACTCTCAACAATCTGAACTCTTTAATTCGGCATGTCCCCCGAATAAGTTGGTATTAAAAACAAAAAAATGTATTCTTTGGAAAGTATGGTTCAATTTATATCTTAATTTTATCCTTCTTACCCGACCTGAAATTTTCAATTGGGTGTTTTTGGATCGCTCATATAAAAGATACTCTGCGACATTTATTGGATTTAGCCATGTTTTTATTTTGCAGGTAGGGACTTCCCTACGAACTGTTCCATTGCTCTGGATTAAAAATATCTGTTTCTAAATATTGAACCAATATTCTATATTAGGTACATTCTAAATTATTATCATTCGCAAAATCCATTCTATCATCACATTCCATCATTTTCTTTTAAATGACTCAAAGTCCAATAATATACCACATGTCTATTTCATATATCCAAGATTATGGGATCAACGGTTTATATGTATATATGAAATATATAAAAGGCTGTCAGTTACTTTTTTTATCATAAAATGATTACTTTCTTCTTATTATAAATTCTTGTATTTTTAAAAATAAATTAAACCCTATGACACCTACAAACTCTGTTAAGAAGGTTATTCCCTGTGTCTAAAAATACATACAGAGATGTGTTTTATTGATTTAATTTTGTTCTGTAATAAAGAAGAAAATGTCATACATTTTTTCAAGATAAAGGTCTCTTACCTAAATTTAAAAAGTGTGACAATGGACACAATATGAAATTGAACTATAAACAACAAAAATGGGTTCGCTATGTGAGAAAAAGCAGAAGAGTTTATTTCTAAATACGTACGTGGTTACAAGAATCAAGACTGCTTTAAAGTAAATCTCTTTTATTTGTATATTGCTGGATACATGAATACACAGCTAAGAAATTTTTTTTTCTAGTTCAATTATTAAGGTCTGGAAGAATATGTTGAGAGAAATTTATGACTATAGTTTAATAAATAATCCTAGGTCACAGGGGGAAAATTACTGTAGAAATAGACGAATCTTGTTGTATTCTTGTCTTTGTATTAATTAAAAATAAATATATCATTAACCTGTATACTTGTTTACCTAATCACGTGTTAACTAAAGCGATTTCTTTTAAATTAATCATTTAAAGATAATAAAAAGTAACTGTTTAAAGTAATCGTTTGGTGATTAAAAGTAGCTGGATGCCTTAATGTAAAAAAGAACCCCAAGCTTTATTGGATGTCCCGGTGATACACATTTTCACTAACAAGGGGACCACGTCACATTTCCCTCTCCGATTTTGATGAAATTTTTTTTGGTGATTCTGCATCGAAAATAAGTCGACATGTGTCCGGCCGTTCCATTGAATGGGCCATCTGGACCGAGAAATTAAATATTTTAGGTTCAAAAATCGTTAAAATTGGCTTTCACAAAACAGTCACTCTACATTACTACAAATATATATATATATATATATATATATATATATATACATATATATATATATATATATATACATATATATACATAAATATATATATATATATATAAATATATACACAAAACTCCATTCTACCAGAACCAATTTTAATGAAACTTTCAGGGATTCTTCTACTTAAAAATATATTAGACACATGTATGGGGATTTGTCACAATTCATCCTAGTAAGGCCAGAGCGTCACATAAACACAATTTACTAACACAAGCCTCAACTTTGATATGATTCTCTGGCCTTACTAGGGTGAATTGCGACAAATCCCGAGACACATGTCTAACATATTTTCAAGTAGAAGAATCCCTGAAAGTTTCATTAAAATTGGTTCAGGTAGAATGGAGCAATGACTGTTTTGTGAAAGCCAATTTTAACTATTTTCGAACCTAAAATATTTAATTTCTCGGTCCAGATGGCCCATTCAATGGAACGGCCGGACATGTGTCGACTTATTTTCGATGCAGAATCACCAAAAAAAAAAAAAAAAAATTAATCAAAATCGGAGAGGGAATTGTGACGTGGTCCTCTTGTTAGTTGTGAAGAGCTTGGAAGCATTTTTTTGTAGAAAAAACATTACTGGATACCCCCTAAAGGTGGCTTCACACCGCGTCGAACCACGAGACAAATATATGATCCCCCGAACCTTGCCGTACAGGCATACTTCGAACATCAATTTTGTACTATTTAGACTGAAACGTGAAGATTTTTGAGGAAAATTTTGTCTGACCTAATGAAGATATAATCCCCCGAACTTTGCGTACAGGCGTACTACGAACATCCGTTTTGTACTATTTACACTGAAACGTGAAATTAAGCGAAAAATGACCCACCTAAATACATCAATTTTAATATCAACAACGGCTGACGTGGTACTAAGCTTATTTGGAAAGAGACAATAGTAGCTATATACCAGTGTAATCAGAGCTTAGGGGACGAACTAGAGCTTTGAAGAGTTGAAAAGTGAGAATTAGCTTGTATCATCAAAATGGGATAAGGAAATGTGACGTGGTCCCCTAGTAAGTTTAATAGTAATTTTAGGTAGGTCAGAATCTTATGTAGGTTATGGCGGTTGAATGGTTAAAGCTATAGAGATAATATTTGGTAAGCTGTTGAACGGTTCCATCTAAAACTACATGGGTACTCTCCTGAATTTTTTTCTTAAGTTTTTCCAGTTAGTTGCGTAGTTGTAAGACAATATACCGGTCCTTCGATCACTTGTATAAATCATGTCAAAGAAATATTTATGACAAATGATATCATTAAAACTTTAACCAGAGCTCAGGAGGAAATAAATTCTTAATATGAGGGTCAGCTTAGGTTCATGGATCAATGCCATGAACAACCGGGACAAGCTTTTAAGTCATGTTCAATTGGAATGACTCAAGCATTCATCATTCACCCTTCACCAACGTTTCCTTATTTTCTCAACCAGCAAATATTTCTCTTTCTCTCTAATTGTTTCGTTTGTACAATAATATATTTTATAATTTACTATATGGTAAATAATTTATATTAAAATGACCACATTCAGAAAAACAAAAACGGTACGATATTTACTTGGTTAAAAAAAAATTATATAGGTTACCAGGTATCGAAATAATTAAGTAAAAAAATCAAAATAAAAACTGATAAAAAAATTTAAAAATCATTTGATCATTTCTATCAAGAGAGTTCTTTTTTTTATCTAAATTGAAAAAAAAAAATCATATACTAATCATTATTTTTGAATAAAATTTTTACTATTAAAAATAATAAATATTTTCGAGTAATACTTTGTTAAATCAGAAATATGATTTTTTTAAATATTCCACATGATATATTTTAAGTCTGCAGTAGCATGTGAAGAATATTTTCATCAACCTTTGTTTGTTTGTTTATTTAACATCCCTTTATGCTAGTAAGGCTAATCGGACGATGCTACAGTGGGAGTCCTAAATTTTGCCTATCCAGGTATTATTAGATAGGGATCTTTATCGAGTACCTGACATCGCACAGGCTCGAGACCTCTACTTTATGTCTTATCCGAAGGAGGGCATAGCTAAGGATTTTTTACTGCCTTTTAAAGATCCTAGGGCCACCCCGGGACGATAACCCGCGATCTTTAGTACTGTAGGTTGCCATCCTAATCACTACACCACAGATGAACCCAAATCATCAACCTTCAAGAACAGAAAATCTTCATTTCCGAAATACAATATAAATTTTAGCTTATAAAAATATATTTAAAAAAAAAACAACTGTTTTAGTGAAGTCGGAAGAGTTTAATTTCAAAATCAGAATTTTTTTTATAAGTGCCTAGGTGTGGAATAGAAGCTGTAACAACATTCTTCGGTAAACTGTTTCAATGAAATCCTTAATTCACCAGACCCAAATATGGTAAACACCATAACTAATATAGAATAGTAAAAATAACAAATTTGAATGGGACGGCTAAATATAATATTAAAATGTATCTTTTAAAAGGTGATTATTATTTTCTGAAGAGACTAGACCCGGGTTCGAATCCGGCAGTGTCTGATATTTTCTCAACAGATAAAAAATTAATTTATTTTTGTTCTTCAGAGGTTGTTTCAATGTTGTTATTATAATGATATGATAAAAAAAAAAAAAAAATATTGACAGATTAAAGGATATTGGTAGAATTAGAGGAAGAACTGTTTTATTAGTCACAGATTAGAAAAACTTAATATTATTAAGTTTTTTATGTATATTTTTTTATGCATTGATATTTTTACTGTAGGTTTTTTCTTATACCAATATTCGGTTAATTTTATTAACGGTGTTTATGATTTAATGGTAAGAAAAAATCCTATCAAATGAATAGTCGTAGCAGTTTTGAAACCACTGGAACTAAATACCATAATTCTGCTACATTGTACTGTACCTAATATCCAGAAATTTTTATAGCTATATCTAAAATTATTTTGAATTTCCGATTATTCTACTAACATTTTCCTAAAATCATAAACATTCTCTTCATTACATTACGATAGGATGATCAAACGTCAGGATTTTCAGTTAAGCATATTTTTTTTTTTTTTTTTTTTTTATGTCATTTTAAAATAAATGAAAAATATGTAACTGAAAATAATGACTAGTAATCATCCGGGATAATGATGGCTATGGGAATCCACGGATAATCGAAAAACCGGGATAATCGAATTACATTTTATTGCCATAATGTGATAGAAAGGAAGGTTAATTAAAAAAAAAACCGGACAGAAAATCACTTTTGTTAACAAACGAACGTTTTAACAAACAACAAACGAACAAAAGAATGAAACGAACTCCTTCAGCGCGTTTTTGCATGAACCAATGATAGACAGCTTCATGTCCGTCTTTTAAGGTAGATTTCTTCATTGTTTTCCGGGGACACGATGTTTGGGCCGACGATGATATGAAATCAGAAATGTCTTCTTTTTTTCTTCAATATATCACGAACAGTTTGCTCGCCGATTCCTAATTCAGCGGACAGAGATTTAACTCTTCGCCCTTTTCGACTCGGTTTATAATGGTTAATCTCTGTTCAAGCGTTAAAACGACAGGTTTTCTTTTTTCGAAATTTTGTTAGTTCGTATTTAAAAAGAGGCACAACTGAGAATATTTCGTTTTGTAGTCAAACAGGCCAGAGTAGGAATTTCCTAGAAGGGCTTGAAAAAAAATACCGTTCCTAGAATATGAATTGGAGCAATAGTTACCGGAAAAATCTCATCATACGATACCAGCTTGTCGTGTTATTCCATTTATTTTATTTCATAATTTCTAAGAACAATAGATAATTACCCATTGTGTAATCGTTAAAGTACGTATTAATTTTTAAAATAAATATTATATATACGAAATAAATAGCATCAAAATTAAAAACAGCTTATTAAAAAAAAAATTTGGTTCCTTTGAACCCCGGTTAATAGAGTCCCGGATAATGGGGGGTCCTACTGTATTTACAAAAATAATAAATAACCTCGACAGACGAACTCGTTAATTTTTTATATACGTGATTAAAAGGTAAGTTGATTGTAAATATTTAGTGAATAAACGTATCTACCTATCTATAAAACCACAAACAATGTTTATTTGCATGTGAACACAGTAACTTTTTTAAAATAGTCGTGTCGTGTTGCAGTGCCTTGAAATCCCTCAGAACAAAAAAAAAAAAAAAAAAAAAAAAAAAAAAAAATCTGGTGCGTGCGCGCAACACACAACTTTCACTTACGAACTTGATATGTTTTGTTAATTGCCACTTCTCAAAGACACATTTTTCCACATTCATTTCTTAATTTTGTTTTTATTTGCTCTATAAAAAACAATATTTTTTTTTATTATTAAATAAAAGATTTTACTTATGATAATTCGGCCATGTAAGCATAATAGTCCAAGTCGTCTGATTTTATAATTCTCTATGTAGTTGTTGAAAACTTCATTTAGGTACCATGGAAACAAGTAATTTCCATTATATGAACAGAACGGCTTTAATTATGAACAATGGTCTGTCATTAAAGGCGTACTCCGCCGCATGCGTGTGCTCAACGTATTTTATGAGTTGACGGAATTTTTTTTTTTTTTCCCCAGGATATGTTTACTTAATTTTTTTCATATCTCATATTTAGACATCTCTTATTTTTAGGCGTAATGAGAGACAGTTCATTTTTCTGTATAAACAAAAACAAGGGTACTTTACAGGAAAACAAAAAAGGCCCCTTCCCTATTTAAGCCCCCTCAGAACATTTCAAAAACGAAAAAGCTTATCTGATATTAAAGAACACCTTATTTTCATTAAACATGGCGAATTTGATCAAAATCAATAAAGCCGTTTTTGAGATAATTTAAAGAAAGCTATCAATTGAAAAAAAAGTTATAAAATAAAGTGCCCCCTACGTTTGACCAATTTTGATGCAATTTTGGCTGTCACATCTTTGGCTTATACATACATCCAATGCCCAGTTTGATCACAATCGTTAAAGCCGTTATTGAGTAAATAAAAAAAACACGTGAAAATGAGACAAAATTTAATAAGTAAAGTGCCCCCTGCGGTTGATAAATTTAGAAGAAATTTTTACAGTCATATCTCGGGCATATAAATAGATTAAATACTCAGTTTAATCAAAATCGTTAGAGCCGTTTTTGAGAAAATCGAAAAAAACGTAAAAAGTTATTAATTAAAGTACCCCTTCCCTTTGACCAATTTTGATGAAATTTTTGCTGTCACATTGCGGGCATATACATACACTAAATACCAAATTTCAAGTTCGCACAGTTTATGGTTTTTGAGCTAGTCTGTTCACACACACACACACACACACACACACACGCACACACACACACACACACAGACCATTTCGCGGGACTTGGTTATTTGGACTCAGGGGACCCCAAAACGTGTATTTCCGTTGAAAACCGGAAGTCGAAATTTTTCACGATCGCAATACTTTCCTTACTATATATTTCATATATACGTAAGTGAAAGTAAAAAAATTATCAAAATTTCCTAAACGGTCGTTTGATATAATTTATATTTCAAGAACTGATAATTTAGCGATATAGATATTAATTGGATCCATAAATTCAATATGGATCAATGGGAGTTTGCTGGGTAGTCATGTCAGAATTAATTGTTGCATAAAGTTACAGGTAAGAGTGAGCAAGTTTAAATCTCTTGGATTGGTAGGAAGCGGCACACTGTAAGCTGGCGTATAGATCAGGAACACTATACAGCCCCAGTCCCCTTCGTCGGATCAGAACGGCAACTAATTTCCCAAAGGAAACACTTTGACAACTGGAATTATGGACAAACCCTCACTCCTCTTACCGCATTTCTCATCTCATATCGTCCATCCACAGAGATATCAATGATAATTCAAATGAAAAGACCTTAACGAATTAAGTATAATATTTTTATCAGTATAGAATAATAACAAGGCAAAAATTTAGGTATTACAGTCGACTAAGTTTTATTGGGACATAAAGGAAAAATTTGTTTTGTCCCAATTAGGCGGAGGACCCAATAAAGCGGAGACCATGAATCCACGTGTAAATACAAATAAAAAATGCCTACATGCATTTTCCATTTATGCATTCCCACCCTGCATGCATGGGACATATTTGGGGGAAAACCCAGTGAATAGGTGTACCTATTCTCGTCTATTAATGTAATGATGGGGTCAAAATAATACGATTAATTTAACTCTTAAAATGTATTTTTATTAAACAGGAGTTTTAATATAAGAAATATACAAGATGAAACAAACTAAAATAACTATTTGTGTACGATATATATTATACCGATAAAGACGAAATATGAAATGAATCAGAAGGTGTTTTTACGTCAATTTTTTAACTGGTAAGAATCAAGTGTGCATTGTCACACTCATTGTAAACTACGACCAACATAATTAGCGCACTTCTTTAGGACGCCCAAGTACTTTCTTCATATCCTTTTTGTGAAAAAAAAGTGACTAACCTTTTTGATGCGGTTTCTTGCCTCTAGTTGAGAAACAGGCGTGGTCTCAGATACTTAGGTTATTCGATTGACACCGGGTCTCCTAGTTTTTTACATTAAGTTGCAGAGAGTTTTGGTCCAATTAGCCGATGTTTTGTCCCAATAAAGCGGAAAAAACATATATTTTACCTATATTTGATTCCGTTTTATTAAAAATGGCCCACCGTATTCTCCAGACTTGGAGCCTTCGGATTATCACCTTTTCCGCAGTCTCCAAAACTCATAAAGAGACAGGAACATGAATTCAGTTCAGAGATGAAAAACGAGGAGTTAGCTTTCTTTTATTCAAAACCAAAGGATTTTTTCATAAATGGCATTCAAAGTTTTATTATCCGCATGTCTTCTTCCAGGTTTGACCATGTCACAGGTTTTCCAACAGCCAAGCTTTCACCCATCTTGCTGTGGGCTTCTTCAGGGCTAATACAAGAATGAGAGTGGAGAAGGGGATCACTAACTTATAATCTTCCGTCGGGGGCGAAGTCTGTGTTCCCATTGGCTAGTGCCCGAGGGGGCGTGGTCAGGTGGAGGGGGTAGGGAAGGGGGGATGTCATCCGCTCTCTGAGATATGTTTTGTTGTCTAATGTTTTTTAGTGCAGGGTACCAGTTTTTGCTAAGTCTGTATCCGTCTTCTTTGTTTATATAAGACGGATACAGACTTAGCAAAAACTGGTACCCTGCACTAAAAAACATTAGACAACAAAACATATCTCAGAGAGCGGATGACATACCCCCTTCCCTACCCCCTCCACCTGACCACGCCCCCTCGGGCACTAGCCAATGGGAACACAGACTTCGCCCCCGACGGAAGATTATAAGTTAGTGATCCCCTTCTCCACTCTCATTCTTGTATTAGCCCTGAAGAAGCCCACAGCAAGATAGGTGAAAGCTTGGCTGTTGGAAAACCTGTGACATGGTCAAACCTGGAAGAAGACATGCGGATAATGGATTCAGACCATGGAAGCCTGAAACAACATTCAAAGTTTTGTTTCAAGATGGCAAACTGTTATACAACAACTGGTGTGTAAAGAAACTATCCACTGATAGTACTCAACTTATATCATCAAACTTAGAAGATCCCGATGCCATCTTCTTTTCAGACGCTTAGGAGGATTGTCTGGATGCGAGGGTGGATACAAGTAGGTTCGGTTGGGTCGGGAGTTAACTATGAAAGGATTGGTTAGAGCTAAATCAGTGACATATGGAGGGTTTTTGTTGAGACTTTTATTTGTTACAAAATAAATACAGGATTGGACACTAGAGGAATAAGATGATTTGGTGGGTCACCAAAGGTCAAAATAGGTCTTATAACTGTCATATGAAATGGTAGTTTTGTAGCGTTTTTTCCAGTAAGTGTTGTAGTAGGCGGTTACTTGTCGTTTCAATCTTGGTATGAGGATGCCAAGTTCTACGTTGGATCAAGTTCTAAGTGACGGATCTGTTCACCAGAGACAGGAGGGGAATTGATTAAGGATACAGTAGTACAGGAGGTTGAGTTTTACGACGGAGATAAAAGATAATTTGCTGGGATATGTTGGAGTTCATTTTGATTCTCCATTTTTGACAAAAATTTTCATGGTTTATGATATGAACTCGGGGGTTTTGGATGCAATATATGGATCATCATATATCTAAATTTATCGAAATAGATATGTCTTTAGAGATAAAATGGTAGACTCATGACAGAAATGTTAGAGTTAATGAGTTAAATAACGGATAGATTAAATGAATTAATTAGTTTTGTTTAAACTGACCATGATGAGATCCATCATGCACTACTTAAAAAGTCAAAGCTGTTCATTCAAAAGAATGGTCTAAGAACAAAAAAAGTTAGTGTCTCTGCGACTGTGATGCGAGAAACACAGATTCAGACAGTGCTGTTGACCTACATATTATCTGAAGATGGTAGGTTTTAGTCAAATATTTCTTCTATGTACTTGAAGGAATTACCTAACGAATATGAAATTTTTTCAAGGATCCTTTTCTAGTTTACTGCAATATTTGAAGCTTTGGCCAAATTTTTCAAAAACGCTTTCCAAACTGATACCGCTGAATTGCTAAACTGCCTGATTTAAGTAGTCGGGCACACTTCAGTTTTAGCATGATAAGTTCATAAAGTAATGTAGTTTAAGAGTGACGTTTCATCAGTTCATCGTAAAAGTAGATAAAGTTCCATAATGGAGAAAGGGCTGAATTTCCAGAGATAGTAGTAGGACCTTGTTAATATTAACCTGGGAACCGCTGGAATTCCAGGGCCTTTAACAGGTGACAATAACAGCAAGTGGAGGGAGCTCAATTTTATAGGAAAAGCCTGCTTCAGCTCTCACGCTTTTACCCTCTCCTCTCAAACCCAAACCTTATTTACACCCTTTCCATTTAAAAAAAAAAATATATATATGTTAATACTTTTCCCAGGAAAAAATCTAAGTAACTAAGTTCATAAAATTCATAATTTGATATCGATAATCGAGACGTTAAATCGATGCTAAAATAGCCTTTCTTAATTAATTTAAGTTTTGGTTAGGGGTCAATCCCAGCTTGGCCAAACACTTTTGAATATCCATTCAACTTTTTCTTCAATACCTAACTTATACAGGAAAAAAAAGAAAAAAAAAATTGAACTCATAAGAAAAACAAATTTAGGACTATTTTCCCTAAGTTAAATCTTTGAGCGGCCAATTTTGTGCCATTTAATACGGCATCAATCTCAATGTAAAAGGTCCCATATTCATCCCTAAAGAGCGAGCGTAGCGAGCACGAGTCGAAACCTGGGATATAATAAAGATTTTTAACTGAAAAGGACGCGATGGGAGTTCGCTTGTATTACGCTCACATAAATTCTAGAAATAGACCACACCCAGAAGTAGTATAGGAGATGCTTTACCCAAAATTTGTATTTGTAGACAGATTCATGATCTGCAAAGGCCTTGAAGAAACAGCCAAGTCAGAATTTGTGAACTAATGGTTTTTCTGAAAGCACATGGAACAACCTATCACTTTATATTGATTATATTTTTATATTCACATTAAGAAATTAGTACACTCCCCCGTTTTCAACCCCCTCTTAAAGGGCGGTTTTTCCATTTAATGGGGGGCTAACATCAATGCACTTATTCCACCTTTCCTTCAACATACAGATACCACAGAAAAAAAAAACTTTCTTTTCGGTCTTGAAACCATTCTTCTGTTCTCATCCCGTTTCATCCCCTTTCACTAATCGGGCCATAAAGTCCTCTGGGTCCTGGTTAAAGAGGAATAACAACTCTTGACAAGCCGAAAGTCGATTATGGCGATCTCAAACTGAAAGATTTCGGGGAACCCATTTTGCAGACACCTTAGGCATTCCTAAAATGTCATGAATGATTCTGCTAGCGCTTACATAGGAAATGCCTAACCCCAGAGTAACTTCAGACACCTTTATTCGAGGCTCAAGATCAAGGCCTCTACTTGATTCGCATGATCAGAATCAGTTGAAGTTGTTGGTCTCCCGGATCTTGCTTCGTCTTGCAAATTCACACGACCTCGTCTGTGAACTCATTGAACCACCTAGTGACTGTAGAAAAACAGGGACAATCATGACCATATACATTCACCATTCTGCCGTAAATATTTTTTACACCTTCTTTACACAAACATTTAATGACGCTTCGATACTCAAACTTGAAGTCATTGGATATCGACATGTTTACAAACTAACTAACTAACTAACTCAGTGGCGCAACAACTCATTGTTGAGTCAAGGCCAGGATCAGCCCGCGCCATGTGTCACGATCCTTTGCCGTTTGCATCCAATTGCGCGCTCCCAGCAGCGCCCAGGCATCGTGGGTTACTCCATCTCGCCACCGCAGCTTAGGTCTTCCTCTACGCCTAGGACCATGAATTTCTTCATAAAAAACCTTCTTTGGGATGGAATTTTCGTCCATCCTCACCAAATGCCCGGCCCACCTTAGCCTTCCGAGACGGATGAATTTTGGAATGTCGGGTTCATTGAACAGTGTATACAGTTCCATATTAGTTCTCCGACGCCATTTATTGCCCTCCATGATTCCTCCGTAGATGGTTCGGAGGATCTTCCTTTCATGAATCAGTAAAGCAGATTCATCCGGTTTGAAAATTGACCATGTCTCAGAACCGTAGCTCAGGACTGGACGGATCAATGTCTTATATAACATTATCTTTGTAGCTCTCGGAAGTAGGCTACTGCGGAAATGGTTACGTAGGCCATAGAAACATCTATTGGACTTGCCTATGCGAGACCTAATCTCCCTGGAGATATCGTTTTCAGAATTAACATGTTTACAAAGGCACTGCTGAATACTGACTGGACTGAAGGACTCAATATTGTGGGCATGTTTACTCTTGATAGATAAGCTATCAGGGACAAAAGAAGGATTAACGGAATAAGTTTTGTTTAGACCTTAGTTCAAAACTTTTTGATAGCCCCTCGTAACAATCTTATCGCATATTTTGTTTATATTTCCTGAACCAACTGGAATGTCAGCCATGAAATTCATCATATTCTTCGATGGTGGATAGTAGATTTATAAATTAAGAATCTTCGAACAGATGTGTCCATATTTGCTTTGCTGGATTGCAGTTTTTTTTCGGGAAATAAATATTGATTAACTTACTAGTTAACTTATGGATATACATTTACTTTTGGCGGAACTTAAAATGGCTTCAAGGCGCGCAAAGAGGTTGATATGATGAGGAAAGAGTAAGATCTAATAGTTTCTTGGCCCGGAGATACCTAGAAGAAGATGATAAAGCCATTATCACGTATCCCATTGCCCCGGAGGAAGTAGCTATAAAGGCTGGATGAGTGCCAACTAAGCTGAGTTGACCCCTTTTCAAGGCAAAATGTACTGTCCACTCTTGAAACAACGATTGTTCTCCTATATTATGATATGGAACTTAATCCGTATGAGCATACTCCCCATTGATACGTACCTCAAGAAGATGGTAAATAAGGTTTTCCGTTCATACTTCGTTAGCTATGACTTCTTTACGGTATTCGCAAGATGGTTTTATTCATAGAGCTATCTGAGTTTTAATAATTTAGTGCTCACTTACATAATCGCTTTTCGAGTTTGATTTGAAACTTATTGTCAATAGAACTTATCACTGATCCTTAACCATAGTAATACCGGTGATACCATCACTTTGACGATATTTTGAATATGGCGGTTGACTGTACCAACTTTATTCTTTTTCTGTAGTGAAGGAAACTTACATGGTGACCAGGTCACATTTCCCTCTCCGATTTTGATGAAATTTTTTTTGGTGATTCTACATCGAAAATAAGTCGACATGTGTCCGGCCGTTCCATCGAATGGGCCATCTGGACTGAGAAATTAAATATTTTAGGTCCAAAAATCGTTAAAATTGGCTTTCACAAAACAGTCATTACTCCATTCTACCTGAACCAATTTTAATGAAACTTTCAGGGATTCTTCTACTTAAAAATATATTAGACACGTGTATCAGGATTTGTCGAAATTCACCCTAGTCAGGCCAGAGCGTCACATCAACACAATTTACTAACGCAAGCCTCAACAAGCCTCAACTTTGATGTGATTCTCTGGCCTTACTAGGGTGAATTGTGTCTAATATATTTTTAAGTAGAAGAATCCCTGAAAGTTTCATTAAAATTGGTTCAGGTAGATTGGAGCAATGACTGTTTTGTGAAAGCCAATTTTAACGATTTTTGGACCTAAAACATTTAATTTCTCGGTCCAGATGGCCCATTCAATGGAACGGCCGGACACGTGTCGACTTATTTTCGATGTAGAATAAAAAAAAATCATCGAAATCGGAGAGGGAATTGTGACGTGATCCCCTTGTTAGTTGTGAAGAAGTTGGAAGCATTTTTTAGTAGAAAAAACATTACTGGATACCCCCTAAAGGTGGCTTCACACCGCGTCGAACCACGAGACAAATATATGATCCCCCGAACCTTGCCGTACAGGCATACTTCGAACATCAATTTTGTACTATTTAGACTGAAACGTGAAATTGAGCGAAAAATGATGTCTGACCCACCTAAATACTATTTTAATATCAACGACGGCTGACGTGGTACTAAGCTCATTTGGAAAGAGACACTAGTAGCTATGTACCAGTGTAATTCAGAGCTTAGGGTACGAGCTGGAGCTTTGGAGAGTTAAAAAGTGAGAATTAGCTTGTATATTGTTAAGGAAGGCGTTAGTAGGGTCTCCATGTTAGCCAATACCCCTTTTAGGCCTGTATATAATATTTAGTAAGTTATATTGTATGAGAACTATTATATGCATATATTGTATATAACATTATAAATAATAAATACATTAATGCTACCACTGCGAAACTTTGTTTTTTGTGTCATTCTTCATGTACAATGAAGAAATAACATATATATTTTCATAGATAACAATTTATGTACAGACAAATGGCGATGGGATTTTAAAATGTACAATAGATAACCCATTGGAAGAGATTCCTTCATTTAAAGAAAAACCTTCATTGTAATTATTAAAACCCTTTGCACTCGAGGTCTCCGGAGCGGAGCGATTTAAAATTTGTTTTCAAACTCGAGGGCCCCGCTACGAAGACAATGCAAATAATTTTCAGTTTTTAACATTTAAGAGCATAAACAAATCGTAAAAACTATTTATAGGATATTTCGCTTTTGGTGATAAATGACGGTCGCGGCTCGCGGTGTTTTTCATTATTTTTATAGCACGTTAATCTTTTAACATCGGCTATATTTTGTGGTTTTAATTCATCTTTTATTTCCTCAATTGTACAATAATTTAGTTCGGGGCACCAAATAATCCCTTTAATTTGATTTAATTTCCCATGTGCTTCAACTTTAACCGGAATGTTATTAAGTAGATTTCCACATTTTAGTAGCTTTTCTGATTGGATATCTGAGAAAACTTCAACCAAAAGGGTCCCATCTCGTGATTTTTTAACTGTTTTTACTTCTCCAGTTAGATTCTTATGCTTTTATATATAAGGAACGGCGAAACCTTTGTGAAAGCTAAGGGATTTCCATCGTTATCCGCTCCTGTTCTCTTAATAATCAAAAATTGTACACAATTTTTAGGTCTATTTTCGGTATTCCCAAAAAACATCACTTTAAATTTAGATTTTATTTTTAATAAAATTATAAAAAAAATATATAAAATTTATGAAAAAATATATTATCTTGACAGACGGCTTTAATTTATTTGTAATAATGAAACAATGGTATCCTATTACAGTCTCATGCAATATATATTTTCTCACATTCCCTTAATTTGGTGAACGTTTCGGACTGTTCATTACATATTCATTACCTGCATGCTGGTGAGCATTGTTGCCATTTTATTTTTATTTTAGTTCTATTGTTATTTATTGATTTTTATGTATTTATTTAAGTAAGTAACCTTTTAAAATTAACACTTGGCATACCTATATGTCATGTTCATACCTATTTTAACTCTATCTTTGGATTTATAATGGTACTTTAATTTTTATTGTTTATTAAATGTATAAGAAAAATACTAAAATCAATTGTACACTATGCAGTTACTGAATATGGACACGACAGTCCGAAACGTCCACCACATTAAAGGAATGTGAGAAAATATATATTGCATGAGACTGTAATAGGATACCATTGTTTCATTATTACTAAAAAATATATTTGAAATTAATATAAAACTATAAAAAGAATTTAAAATTTTTTTTTTTTGTAACTTTGTGTTCTTGAAGCTTCACAAATACATATAATCTAAATTACATTACGATTCCTTACTTGGTTCTAAAATTTTACTGTATAATATTAAGTTTTCATGGTGTACGTTTTCGGGAATAAGTTGCGTCGAGTTGCCGGTAGATTACACGGTTGCGGTAACGTCCGAAACGGTACCGAGTGCAAAGGGTTAATTTAAGACCCACTGACATTTACAAACAACAATTATTATAATAAAACCAGAGCATGTAAACCTTTTTGCTGTCCATACCTTTAATCGAATATATTGTATTGTGAATCAGAGTTGAGCAAATTGTAATCTGAATAATGGTTAATGAATATGAATAATTATTATCCTAAAACAAATGAATAATGAATAACCATTATTAATAATCAGTGCGGAGCATTTTAATGATTATTGAGTGTATATGGTATTCATTTGAAATGAATAATGAATAACTGGTATTCAATTATTCATGAATAAGGAATAATGATAAATTCAGTTAGTCATAATTCATGTATAAAATATATTCATGAGCTAGGATTAATATAATATTCATCATTCATGAATAACAAAAATTCACCAATCATCATTCATGACTAGACTCAGAATTATTATTTTTTTAGTAATCATGATTAATGAATTTATATTATTCGTGATTAATGAATGATCTGTAATAATGAGTAGTGAATTCCCATTAGTCATGATTAATAAGTAATCATGAATAATGAATTCTTCTTAATCATGATTACTGACTAACATTTAATAATGAATAATGGTCATTCATGATTGTTGGATACATTATATTCATGAATACTCCACGACCAGTGATTAATGATTACGTGCTAAAGAATGATTTGTGAATGATTATTACAATCATTATTCACATTTTTGATTATCAGTCAAAATCATGATTAAATTTTTATTTAAATATGCCCAACTCTGTTCTGAATAAATACAACCTTCGTTTGCTAGTAGTTACTTGAATACCACAGGGTGAGAAGTTGGCCTTTTGACCCCTTCGCCGTTTAGGGCCTATATCACACTTTGCCATGCAAATCTGGCGAAAGGGAGTCTGTAATGAAGGTGCTAAGTATTGGCTAACATGGAGACCCTACTAACACCCTCATTAACTATATACAAGCTAATTCTCACTTTTCAACTCTCCAAAGCTCTAGTTCGTCCCCTAAGCTCTGAATTACACTGATACCACTGTCTCTTTCCAAATGAGATTAGTATCTACTGAAAACCATTCTATTTTAGAAAACTGTAGGTATTTGTGGTAAATAAATTTGTTCATTTTCAATATTTATGTATATTAAAAACAAGTCATATACAAAACATGTTAAACCAAATTGTATTGGAAATCTCTCCCATCTTCAAGATATTATAATTAGTCATATTCTGTAAAATACAAATTTATTCAAATTTAGTATCCTTTACTTAAAGTTTATCTAAAGGTTTACTTGTTGGCTCATGTAATTTGGGTTAAAAGTATTTTTATTTTAGTATAAAGTATATTATGAAAAATGACGAACCATATACGATAATGGAAAAAAATATATAGGACTAGGAAACTTAAAAAATATGTGCAATAAGATTTCAGTAGATAAAAAAGCCATGAAAATGGAAGAGGTTTCCGAAACGTTGAGGTTTAACTTGTTTTTGAAGAAACATAGGATGTATAGGAAGTGAAAATTTATTCTACAAAAACAACTACGGATGGTTAAATATAATTTTTATTACATGTATATAGAAATATATATTTCTAATTTGTCTTTAGTTCCTTTTTTGAGCATAATTACAATTTAAGTTCCTCACATTCATTTCTTTCAATAATTCATACCCCTACTTAGGGGGAGTAGGTATCAGTGAAGAGGAAGGATTTGCTCTGCCTTGAGCCGAGCTCTGTGGTGTAGCGGTTAGCATCATCGCATGTAACGCAGGAGACCCGGGTTCGACTCCCGGCGGAGCCAAATCTTTTCTCTTCAAAAAATAAATTATTTAAAAATAATTTAAAAAATTGGTGGTCAGCCACAATTTAAGATTGGATTAATTAAGGGGGAGTAGGTATCAGTGAAGAGGAAGGATTTGCTCTGCCTTGAGCCGAGCTCTGTGGTGTAGCAGTTAGCATCCTCGCATGTAACGCAGGAGACCCGGGTTCGACTCCCGGCGGAGCCAAATCTTTTCTCTTCAAAAAATAAATTATTTAAAAATAATTTAAAAAATTGGTGGTCAGCCACAATTTAAGATTGGATTAATTAAAATAATTTAAAAAATTGACTTATGTCAATAAATACCATAAATTGGACAAAAATTGTCCACCTCCCGCTACTACTCACAAAACTAGTGAGATAGGGGGAGTAGGTATCAGTGAAGAGGAAGGATTTGCTCTGCCTTGAGCCGAGCTCTGTGGTGTAGCGGTTAGCATCCTCGCATGTAACGCAGGAGACCCGGGTTCGACTCCCGGCGGAGCCAAATCTTTTCTCTTCAAAAAATAAATTATTTAAAAATAATTTAAAAAATTGGTGGTCAGCCACAATTTAAGATTGGATTAATTAAGGGGGAGTAGGTATCAGTGAAGAGGAAGGATTTGCTCTGCCTTGAGCCGAGCTCTGTGGTGTAGCAGTTAGCATCCTCGCATGCAACGCAGGAGACCCGGGTTCGACTCCCGGCGGAGCCAAATCTTTTCTCTTCAAAAAATAAATTATTTAAAAATAATTTAAAAAATTGGTGGTCAGCCACAATTTAAGATTGGATTAATTAAAATAATTTAAAAAATTGACTTATGTCAATAAATACCATAAATTGGACAAAAATTGTCCACCTCCCGCTACTACTCACAAAACTTGTGAGATAGGGGGAGTAGGTATCAGTGAAGAGGAAGGATTTGCTCTGCCTTGAGCCGAGCTCTGTGGTGTAGCGGTTAGCATCCTCGCATGTAACGCAGGAGACCCGGGTTCGACTCCCGGCGGAGCCAAATCTTTTCTCTTCAAAAAATAAATTATTTAAAAGATTATTGGTTTCATTTTTCCCGACAATTTTACTGTTTTTTCTAGCATTAAGAAATTTATACAATCATATTCTTCTGCTGATTATTGCGTTGTATGTTACATTATTAATGAATATTTTCCTAAATCATTATCGTGTTTTTTTTTTTAAATCCTATTTATCTAATGGACCCTCCATTTTATATTAATTCTTTAATAATGTATTTTTCGTAATTATTTATATCATGTTTGTTTCTTTTTGGGACTAGTTTTTAACATCTGCACGTGGGGACCTTTTTTCGTACATTTTTACTTTCACTTACCTATATATAAAATATATAGGGTAAACCGTACAGTTATTGACACCCTTTAGACTACATTTCTGTGGTGAAATTAAAAAAAAAATACTTTTTATGACGGGATCAAATTAAAACTTCCTATAGCTCCTCTTTATCTATCCTTATAAAGACTCAAGAGTTTTTTTTAGGTCAAAAGTTCAATAGTTTTACCATATGGCAATATTTATTGTTAAAAGTGCAAAAACTAGTTATTGACACCCTATGAATTTAATTGTGAAATCTTCCATATGGTTAGTTTGTTAAAGTCTTACTTCATAGATGACCCTTCAAACTTTAGATTCATGTATATCTTAAAATAAAATTAGGACTTGTTTACTTATTTCTTTAGGTTAAAGTTAGGGTGTCAATAACTGTACCGAGTGTTAATACATGCAGTTATTGAAACTAGCACGGTGAAATACCAACATAACACCGGCAGTATCCTAGAGTCCCTTTTTACATTCACTTACCTATATATGAAATGTATAGTAAGGGAAAGCATTACGAGCGTGAAAAATGTCGACCTCAGGTTTTCAAGGGAAATATAGGTTTTGGGGCCCTCTAAGTCCAAATAACCAAGTCCCGCGTGTGTGACCAGTCTGTGCTCAAAAACTATAAACCCTACGAACCTGAAATCGGGTATTTGATGTATATATATGTCCGAAATGTGACAGCAAAAATTTCATCAAAATTGATTAAAAGGAGGGTGCACTTTATTTTATAAAATTTGTCTAATTTTTTTTTTTTTTTGCTTTTGTCTTTCCTTATATTCTGTTAAAAGCCTTTTCAACAAATTGAAACGGTTTATTTTTTTGTTTTCATGGTAGAGTTGATTCTTTGAATCTATTTACTGTGAGGTAGTTTTCCTCTTAGATAGAATTCCCTTATCGGGACGCTTTGAGAAACGAATACTAATCTATGATCCGAATCAAATTTAAATATTTCCCTTGAACATTTATCTTTTTGTATGTAATCGATATCATGAATTTCACCATCAGGTGCTTCAGAACCATTTATTTATCATTTGGGTTTGAAGTTGTTTGCTTAAAATAAACCAATTCTTATTGAGATAGGTCCATGGGCTCTTTTGACACAAGGACAGTTTGGCTATTTCATATTTTTATACCAACAATAAGGCTTGCACTTCTATGTGAAATTATAGTTTTAAAATAATCTAAATGAAAACTTAAAAATTAGTTTCGTTCTAAAAAACCGAAAATATTACGTTCATATGACTTTTAATTGATGTTCAACTAAAGTACTATCATGATGTCAATATGTCTCTAATTACAATTTATAGCTACTTCAATTGTCGATTCATCTTTTGTTGATTTTGAGAATAAATTGGTCTTTTTTCTTAATTGGGGCAATTAGTATGCCCTTAAAAACCGAATATCGATATCAGATATCGAAATCGCAAATGCGAGTAAGGTTGGAATAACTTATTCATAATTTTTTTTTTAATAATTATTTTTCTAGGCAGTTGAACATTGACATAGGAAGTTGACTACATCCGTCGCATTTTTGGTAAATTTTCTTTTTATTTAGATGGAAGATATAATAAGATTAGCAATTCCCTTCTGGGAATTTAACTTTATTTTTTTAGGCGTGATCAAATATCAACATTTCTATCAAAGTGCTATAATACACAAACGAACACAAATAAATTCCCTTATTCCATTAATAGATTGTTAACGAAATTAAAATTTTATAATTTTTATTATAATTTGACTAGTTGAAGAATAACTTAAAGGGGAGTTTTGGATAAATCCCGTAATTTAGCGTAGGTATAAATTTTCTTTTCTATTCATTCAATCCCACTTGAAATAAAATCGAATCAAAGCCATTCACAGCGGCTTTGATCCGATTTTAATAAGTCTATATATGTAAATTACTTTCTGAATTGGTGTTTGACACTTTCAATCTGATAACCGAAATACGCGTTGAAGTGAACTTCACAACTTCACTGGTTAATTGAGAAAATTATATTAGTAGCATGTTTGCCGTGGGACACATGAAATTCGTCCAAGCAATTTGGAACATGTGAGAAATGCTTAGCATACAAAAAAAGTTATGTAATGTTTTAATAAAACCAGAAGTGCCAAAACTTTTTACTACGCGTACCAAATGCAAAGTTGTACCATAACAGGGCGTGCCAAAACTGATACAAAACCCCCTGCCAGCTTAAAAATTATAATTGCTATATAGTACAGGCACTTGTTATTTATTTTACATGCCAATACAAGAATAATGGAAACAGTTTAACACAATTATTTAAGTTTAAAATATGTATTGTAACACTTGTATTAGTTAAACAATTTATTCAATGAAAAATAATAAATTTCACTGCCGCAGAAATTATAAAAACACAAATATTTAAACAGGTTACAAAAATTATTACTTTTTAACACAGAAATAACCATGTCTTGAGAAATATTTAGTCTTAAGAAGAACGTCCTCGAACCTTCTGGGCCAGCGTAGATGTTACTGGAATATCGTAGTCCAAAAAAAAAAAGTCGAGAACTATTCTAAACCATATGTTTTGTTTTTGTTTAAGATTACAGTATATTTAAATAACTATGTGTAGTAACAATATATATAAGTTCCAACATTTTTATTTTGGCTATTTTTTGTTATTTTTTTGTTGTTGATTTTGTTATTTATACAAAACTCCAAGTAAAATCTATACTTTAATACCAGA
Organism: Aelia acuminata; assembly: GCA_911387785.2. Classification (NCBI taxonomy): domain Eukaryota; kingdom Metazoa; phylum Arthropoda; class Insecta; order Hemiptera; family Pentatomidae; genus Aelia; species Aelia acuminata. Next base: position 20,040,884 of record OU426980.1, read on the forward strand.
ATTTTTATTTTATTTTTTGCCCCAAGCCAAGTTCCGGCACGCGTGCCTTGTTTAGATACCCTTGATTTTAAGCAATAAAATTAAATTGACTATCACTTAACATTATCACCAATTTTCCAAAGTAGGCTTTGGTTTCAATAAAAAGAATGACAAACTAACTTGCTAACTATTTCAAATTCAGGAAACAAGCTATATCACACTAGCATTCCCCGTCGCGGCTTTGCCCGCGAGCCTTTAAAATCAATTCTGTGATCATTATCTTGGTATTGATTTAACATAATATGTTAGCAAGATTAATTTAAAAAATACATTGTTACAGCTAACCGAAAAGTTAATTTTTACTTAGCTGCCGGTTCGGTAGAAGAGAGGGAGACGCGCAATGGAGAGAGTTCACTAAATCCGCCGAAACAAAAAATTGCTTACTCGTCGTGAACGCTTAATTTTTCGGCTTTAAAACATGTTTTCGATGCACCGTCTTTAAAAATGAGTCCAAATTAGATATTTTTTCTCGAAGTGCAAAGTGTCCGTTAGAGTTAAACAACAATTTCGCCATTTAAACCCCTTAGGGGTTACATTTTTGAAATTCCTTTCTTAGTGGTTACCTACATCGCGTTTAAAATCTTAATTTCGAACCTCAAGTTTCTATCATTAGTAGTTTTTGCTCTGCGTTGATTCTGTCAGTCAGGACAAAGCCTCTTATATATATAGAGATAAAAGCAAACAAAATACGACTTAGGCTTTAGGAGAGGTTTATTTATTTATTACAAAATATTTTATTAATTTAATTATAGTCAAATTTTCGCCTTTTTAGACATATTCAGTGTGTTGTTCATAAATTATTGCTTTACATCATATGAGCAGCAGTGTACCAGCCCACCTTGTCTTGAGTAACCAAAGACGGAAATACGATTTAGTTAATTCATTAACATAAATAATTCAGGCTTAAATTGTTTTTGTTTTTTCTCCTTTAACTTCATTTTAACATTCATACCTTTCTTAAAATAAATAGACAATCAGCGAATATGGTGACTGAACACTTAAAATAACACGGCATGATAGGCTTGGGGAAGTGATACCTACCGGCATCTCTTCCTGTCGTGATTGGCAGCTCCCTTTTAGTCTTCAATAGGTGTGATTTGGCATGTTGACATGCCAGGGCATAACGCTTGGATGTGACAGTTGTTGCAGGATACTAAAAAGGGGCTGAATAAGGCTATTCAACCCACTATGCAATTTGGAGAGATCAGCTGGTGGATCACTTTACAGTGGTTGGTACTGGCTTAATACTCTTACTCCTCGTTAATAGTAATTAATAATACACCCTCGTAATACGCCCTTACTCGTTTTTGAAGAATCTCTTCTAGGTGCTGGTATTCTTTTAGGGACTGGTATTTGATGCTGATGCTGATGTTTCGATTTTTCTTTCCAGGATTAGGTTGCTTATTTTGCAAAAGAGGCGGAAACTCTTTTATATCCGGAGGAGAATTAATATCCATTTTCCGATCATTATGCGGATGTCTTCTTTGATTCATTCCTGTTTGCATTTTTCTAAAAGTTGGGCATCCTCTGTAGCTAGCTGGGGGTGACCCTCCACAATCGGCATACTTTGCTATTTTTTAAATCGCCAAATATGCAATCTACCAAGACAAAACACATCATGCAGTAGCCATCGAAAACTCTAATTTAATGTCTTTATGTACTTTTCTAATGCGGTGGGGTTTCCCGAAAATGCATATATGCAATAAACCTCTATAAATATATGCAAGACTATCATAACTCCTAATAACCTTAACACGTTGAGCGCCAGGGAAAAGATGATGTACTTTTGCCTGGGGCCAAAGCAATTTTTCTTAATTTATAACTTTAATATGATTAGAATGATACAAAAATTGCAAAAGAAATAAATAAAAAGTTTAATTTTGGCAATTAAACAATAATTTTGTGAGCGGTACGTATGTACCGCCCGGCCCCAGGGTAAAGCCCGCTACCTATAATAGTACGGGGGCTGCCCGGTTATGACCGCGACGTCAACCCTTCTCCCCTTAAAATATGTTATTTTAATAAATAAGATATTTCGTTTTGTAAAAAAATAAATAAAATTAATTTATTTTATTTATTTATTTATTTATACCCCCCAAATTAAAAAAAAAAAAAAACCTTTGGGCCAATTGCATTGGCGAATTGTTCGGGGCCGGAGCGGTCCAATATGCCTTGAAATCACGCTCGGCAGGCGGTCCCCTGGCCCAGAACAATCTTTTAGCTGGCGGGAGCGGGCGGTACCTGGGGACCGCCTCGGCCCCAGCCAATAGTCCAACAGCGGTACGATCGTACCGCTTGGCGCTCAACGTGTTAATCAGAGAAAATCATATTTCTAGTGTTTCACTTAATCTTAAAAATTCGCCGATACTCTCTTCTTTGTTAATGTAAAAGCAACACTCAACTAAAAATGTCTTGGTATTGCACTGCTATTGTTACTATTTACTACAAAAACAAAGGTACTTTATGGGAAACAAACAATCAAAAAAGGCCCCCCCCTTAAAAAAGCCCCCTCAGAACATTTTAATTATGATAAAGCCTAACTGATATTAAAGAACACCTAATTTTCATTTAACATGACGAATTTAATAAAAATCGTTAAAGCCGTTTTTGAGATCATCGAAAAAGAGGTAAAAATTGGAAAAAAAGTTATGAAATAAAGTGTCCGCTCCGTTTGACCAATTTTGATGAAATGTTGGCTATCACATCTTTAGCATATACATACATCAAATACCCAGTTTGATAAAAATCGTTAAAGCCTTTTTTGAGTAAATAAAAAAAAACACATGAAAATGATACAAAATTTATTAAGTAAACTACCCCCTCCGATTGATAAATTTTGATGTAATGTTGGATGTCGCATCTTTGGCATATACATACATCAAATACCCAGTTTGATCAAAATTGTTAAAACCGTTTTTGAGTAAATACAAAAATACACTTGAAAATTATACAAAATTTATTAAGTAAAGTTCCCCCTCCGGTTGATCAATTGTGATGAAATTTTTACAGTCATATCTCGGGCATATAAATAGATCAAATACTCAGTTTAATCAAAATCGTTAGAGCCGTTTTTGAGAAAATCGAAAAAACTCTAAAAAGTTATTAAATAAAGTACCCCCTCCCTTTGAGCAATTTCGATGAAATTTTTGCTGTCACATCACGGGCATATACATACACTAAATACCCAATTTCAGATTCGCACGGCTAATAGTTTTTGAGCTAGTCTGTTCACACACACACACACACACACACACACACACACACACACACACACACACACACACACACACACACACACACACACACACACACACCATTTCGCGGGACTTGGTCATTTGGACTCAGGGGACCCCAAAACGTGTATTTCCGTTGAAAACCGGAAGTCGAAATTTTTCACGATCGCAATACTTCCACTTACTATATATTTCATATATAGTAAGTGAAAGTAAAAATGACAAATGAACTAAAACAAATATAAATGAAAATCTTAAATTCAGGTTATAGGGTAAACCATACAGTTATTGACACTCTGTAAAGTTATTGACACCCCGCCTTTAACTTAAAGAAATAAGTATACAAGTCCTAATTTTGTTTCAAGATATACATGAATTTAATGTTTGAAGGGGCATCTAAGTCATCTATGAAGTAAGACTTTAACAAACTAACCATAGGGAAGATTTAACAATTAAATCCACAGTTTGTCAATAACTAGTTTTCGCACTTTTAACAATAAATATTGCCATATGGTAAAACCCCAAAAAACCTCTTGATTCTTTATAAGGATAGATATAGAGGGGCTATAGGAAGTCTCAACTTGATCCCTTCATAAAAAGTATTTTTTTTAAATTTCACCACAGAAATGTAGTCTTGTGGGTGTAATTACTGTATGGTTTACCCTATTATAAAATACATCTGTTCAATTCGTAGACTAGTTATCAAGGTAAAAATTAAATTAAAAATAAAAATGTTTGAGCTAAGGATGTCTTTTATTGAGGGTGTGATATATTTCTATCGGTGTTAGATGGAAGCCAATCTATTGAAGCATGTGTTATGTACTTAAGGGGCAGGTGTAAATAAGGGGCTAGTAAGTATATACAGGTATAGTGGTGATATTTCCTATTCAATACTCCCCTAGAATTTCCCTATTATCTCCAAAAAACATTCATCTTTATTTTTTGTTACACGAAACCTTCCTTCGGCCACTTTGTCCAAATTTACGAACTCCAGTTTCTCCTATGGCTTTGTTTACTGAAAAACTTACAGCCTTCTCAGGTAGGTCCCAAAAATTGCCCAGGTGTGGTTCTTATCATCTCTGCCTTCTACCTTATAACCGATTCAGAATTCTATTTATTATTAACGTTTTTTATAAAGAAATATATCAAGCCCACCATAGTAGAATCTGCAGGTCTTTTTTAGTTTAGGTGCACCAGTTACTTTTTCATGTTATTAGTGATTTACGATATCACTTTCGCAGACCTCTCTTAATAAATTTTTCTAATCTGTGATTGTTTTTGACGATACTATGAACTCTTTTTTTGCAAAATGTAGTAGTTGCATAACAATTGGCCCATGCATACATAAGCAATGCATTTCCTTGAGGACGTTCGGCATTTTTGAAACCATGTTCTACTTAATCCATTAATGACCCGTCGGCAACCACGTCTGCTTCAACGAAATTTAGGGACTACTTTCTTGTAGAAATATATTTCCATAATATGTCCTTTCCTCCATATTCTTGACCTATGTAGAATTCCGTATTCCTGTAATGCCTTGAATGCTGTTGCTTCTGAATTTAACACGTTAGGTGCGGCATCGGCCCCCGGGGTCCGATGTCCTACATTTCCATCTTAACAGCCGATTATCACATGAAATTGTCCGAAAGGCCGAACACCTCAAAGACTCAATTTAGTCGATTTTTAATGAGATTATTGCACTTTAGTGCAGAAAAAGTTGCTAACAGATGAAATTCTGTTGTTTTTTAGAATCGGACTCCGGGGTCCGATACATGCGATCCGATGCATCAGTAATAAAACAAGACTACTGGACGGCATCACACTACCGCGTCCGATAATATTGCAAAGAATACCTTTATGGTTATCTTTAATATTTCTTACTAAGTCTTTAATAATGAATAAAACACTGATATTTGCTTATCATAGAGTAAGTGGTTGTAAAACAGTAAAAGACTCCTAAAAATTGTTTTAACAAAGCAAAAATCATCAATATGAATGGTTATTCAAAATTCAAGCAGTTTAATGCTATTTTCGATAAAGTATGGCGTAAATCCTGTACCGGACCCCGGGTTCATGTCCTGCGCCTGTTACGTCTAGGTATAATCCTTACCAAGAGATAATGCCCTTGAGAAGCTCTTTTAATTCACTTTTAAGTTAAAAAATAACACTTTCGTCAGAGCGTTCTCATCGGACCCCGACGCCCGATATCGTCTGTGGCTCATCCCAGCAGTCGGACCCTCGGGACCGATACCGTCCGATTCAGAATACCCCTAAAATACGCCGCCGCACCTAGCGTGTTAAAAGACGACTTAATCTAAACAAATTCATTTTGGGATTTATAGAATATCAAATTACCTTCTTCAAATAGCAAATTGTATGAGGTTCAATGACCATAAATAAGGATCATATGACTTAGTAGCTGAAATCACTAATAACATGAAGAAGTAACTGGTGTACCTAAAGTAAAAAATACCCAAATCTACGATTCATAGCAGGTTACATCAGACAGTAACAAAACAAAACAATGTTCGCGTAACATCTCTTTAGCGTCTGCTTTGTCTGAGAGAAGTCCAGGTTATTTTCCTTTGCTTTTGATGCCATAACATGCTCATTCGTTTTGACGTCAACATCACAAGCGTAGGCAGTGAGTGGTAGGTGGTTTCCTCCGATTTACAATGTAGAAAATGCAATGATATAACAGTTTCAAATATCAAAAAATCATTTCTAAAAAAATGAACTAGCAGTAGAATGTAGGTTTTGCGTTACAAATAAAGAAAAGTAATTAGGATCTTCGTCTCTACTAGTGTTTATTATATTTTTTACATTACAAACGTTTCGACCTCCAGAGCCGTCTTCCGTGTCTAAAAATTACATAAATTAATTTTTGAATTAGTCAATTTTTTAAAAAATTAATAAAAGATATGTCTAATAAGGAGATATTACTTCTCAAATTACCGCATCATACTAATCATATTACTGCCTTCCCAGTAGTTAACCCTAAACGTACCAAAGAGGTTTAACATGGATGTATATATTCGAAGTATAATAACTGTCAACTTAAACATACCAGGTGTGTAAACCGGAAATATGAAACCGGAATTTTTCAAATAGCAAATAAGAGTTGATTGTGTAAAAATGATACCTACCTTTTTATTCGAAGTACTGTCCTTCGCTATCTATGCATTTTTCCCATCATTCAGTCAATTAGTGGATTCCCCGCCAAAATAATGCTTCCTCTTCTGAGTCAAACCAATCACTTAACCAATTTCGAACATTTTCATAAGAAGTGAAGCGCTGCTCAGCTAGTGCGTGTCCCATCGATGCAAATAGGTGGTAATCGGATGGGGCCAAATCTGGTGAATAAGCCGCATGAGGAAGAATTTACCAACCAAACACTTGGATCGTTTCCTTGGTCCGTTTAGCCGAATGTGATGGGGCATAGTCATGGATCAAGATCACTTTGTGTGTCCTTTCTTGATATTTGGGACTTTTTGGCGCAAATCTTTATTCAAATTTATCATCTGTTGTAGGTAGCGTTCCGTATTAACAGTTTCCCCAGGTTTCAGCAGCTCATAGTACGTAACACCCATCGGATCACACCAGACACAGAGCCATAATCATTATTCATAATCAGTGCGGAGTATTTTGAATGAATATTGAGTGTTTATGGTATTCATTTGAAATGAATAATGAATAAATGGTATTCAGTTATTCATGATTAACGAATACTGATAAATTCAGTTAGTCATTATTCATCAATAAAATATATTCATGAGCTAGGATTAATATAATATTCATCATTCATGGATACCTAATGTTCATCAATCATGAATATCAAAAATTCACCAATTATCAATCATGAATATGATATATTCAAAATCATTATTCATTTAAATTTAAAGACGAGGATGCATTTCTGAATTAAAAGTTCTCCTAACGAGCAAGGACAAGTACAAAGAGTGGGTGTAGTCAACCGAACAGCATTTGAAGTCACAAGCAAAGAATTAGACCTTAATTCCAATGGGTATTAGTAAAGGTCTATTGACAAGAATGTCAAGAGCAAACAAATTTTCAATCATCATTCATGATTAATAAGACTCAGAATTGTGATTTTTTTGTAATCATGATTAATGAATTTATATTATTCATGATTAATGAATGATCAGTAATCATGAGTAGTGAATTCCCATTAATCATGATTACGGACTAACATTTATTAATGAATAATGGCCATCCATGATTGTTAAATACATTATATTCATGAATACTCCACGACCAGTGATTAATACAATTCATGATTAATGATACCGCGCTAAAGAATGATTTGTGAATGATGATTACAATCATTATTCACAGTTTTGATTATTAGTCATGATCATGATTACATATCTATTTAAATATGCCCAACTCTGAGTACGACGATGTAGGTCAGTGTTATTAAATGTAAGTCTAAAAAATACAGCCAAAATTCCATAATATACACGAATTGTCGAAACAAACCAAGCATTATAAAAAATAGCTACCATATTAGTTAATTGAAAACATATAATAGATAAATCCCAATAAATTACTAATACATATTAATAAATTAATAAATAGCAATGAAAAACGCACTTTTTAAAATAAAGACCATATGAAATTATATATATCTCTCTACGTACACATAAGCACATACATATATACATTTCTATGCAGGCTAATCATAAATTTCTACGTCAACAACAAACATCAAAATATTCAATATAACAATAAAAACTATAATTTAGTATTTTTAATTTGCTAATTTCAATATCACATTAGTAATCATACCTATCTTATTTTATTTTTTGTAATATTTCTGTATATATGCATGATGTAAATTATTTGCGTCTGTACGAAAATTAAACGTTTTATCCAGATTTTGAGAAATTATCATTGACCCCATTAATTTTCTTTTCGTTCTGTTACCCTGTTTGTGTACAATTATGGGCTCATCATAATCAAATTTATGTCCCGTATCTATCACGCGTTTCACCAATGCTGTTTTGTTTGAATTTTGATTTTTGTTTTCACATCATTTTGATGTTGATAAATTGTCTTGTTTAGATGTTGTCTGGTTTAACTACTGGGAAGGCAGTAATATGATTAGTATGATGCAGTAATTTAAGAAGTAATATCTCCTTATTATACGTATCTTTTATTAATTTTTTTATAAAGTTGACTAATTCAAACATTAATTTATGTAATTTTTAAACACTGTAGACGGCCTTGGAGGTCGAAACGTTTGTAATGTACAAAATATAATAAACAGTAGTAGAGACGAAGATCCTAATTACTTTTCTTTATAATTTCAAAGTCTCTAACCCCTATTTTTAAATAAATAAGTTACAAATAAATTAATTACCTACAAAAAGCTTACACGCTATAAGATGGCTGAAATAATGCTTGGAAACTTTCTTTATTCTCTTGTTATGAGATGACCTGACCGCACTATAACATTGTTGGCAGCAATAAAATTACAAAAAAAAAAACAAACTAATCTAGGACATCCGTTGATAGGATAATATAAAGAAAGTGTGAGTGTAAGTTGGGTCGGGTCATTTTTTACAGGCAATTGAAGCCTTGGGAGAAAGAAAGGCAATGAGCTAAGTCCTAATTAAGTACGTGAGCGGTGGTGGGAGGGGGGCATAGGTAGGTGGGGGGGGGCAAGGGGGGGGTTCTATTTCCCACCTCCAGGGCACGGGAGGCCTTTCTTTTTCTCTTTCATCTTGTTTCCACACACGCACACATAAAGAATTTAAAAATAATTATTTAATTATGATCTTCATTCTACTTAATCAACCTAATGAAGAAATTTAATTTATTCCTTTGATGGTATTAAACTAATTCCTTAATACAGAAATGAAAGTTCAACAACTTTTCCAATACATATATATATATGTATTGGGTTGTCCGAAAAGTTAGTAGAGATTTTAAAATAAAATTTACCTTTTATTTTTTCTACTAAAATTGAATCATAAAGCTAATGTTTATTTATAATGTAGTTTATTGCAAACCAACATGAGTGAAGATTCAGTTCATTTTCGGCATATTATGCTATTCTTTTTTAAAAAAGGGAAAAACGCAACCCAAACTGCAAGAAAGATTCGTGCCGTGTATGGCAGCGATTCAATTGTTGATAGCACGGGCCAGAAGTGGTTTCCGCGGTTTAGACAAGGAGATTTCAATTTGGAAGACCAACCCCGGGCTGGCCGGAGTTCAACTCTTGACATTGGGGATATTATGACGGTCATCGCAAACAATCCAGGAATTACTGTCCGTGAGATAGCTGCGGAGTTAAGAGCCTGCAAATCGACCGTTTTTGATCATCTCAAGAAGGCAAATCGGAAAGGAGTGCTATTCCACCAAGACAACGCCAGGCCCCATGTGTCTTTAAGGACTCGGCAAAAGTTATTAAGCTTCAGATGGGAGGTTTTACCTCACCCGCCGTACTCTCCTGACATTGCTCCTCCAGATTTCCATCTTTTCCGTTCCCTCGGAACTTTTCTACAAGGGAAATCCTACTCTTCAGAAGATGACGTCAAAACGGACCTTTTATTGTTCTTCACGAGTAAGGACAGAAATTTTCTGGAAAAAGGGATAATGGACCTTCCAAGCCGTTGGGAAAGGGTAATCGCTAACGCTTGTAACTGATTTGTAGATTAAATAAATAAATTTTAAGCTGTTCATCAATTTTAATTTTTGTCCAAATTTCTCTACGAACTTTCCGGACAACCCAATATATATAAAAAACCTGTTCGTCGTATGAATTTAATACAAGTCACGGAGTGGAATAATTTTCGTTTATTCCATTTATGTTGTGTATTAAATCGCCAATGTGGCCAGGGTCCAGATAACAATCCTTTCACAATAAACTCCCTACTCACCCCAACTCCAACTTTTGTTTCCATCCTAGCTTCCTCCTTAATTCCTGACAACCAACCGAGCCGTTGAAAAAGAAGATGGCCTCGGGACCTTCTAAATAAGAATTATCACTAGAGATGTACGGATGGGTAGTTTATATACTAGTTTATTCATGTCAATTCTTTTATCTTTACATTCACATTTACTAGATGTATTATGTTATACAATTGTAAATATCATTAAATGCTTTCACCCTTTAGCATCTGAGCAGTGCGAATGTATTGAGGGCCTTGTGGCCTGAGACCTTAGACCGGCTGCCGTGCCCGGTGGCCTCAATACTTTTTGCCACATTCACTCTTCTTTATCTCCTTATTCATATTTTTCTTATAAATTCGTCCTTTTTGACTAAGGAATAAGGTGCACGTAAAATTAATTTGGAAAAGCCCTAAAAGAATCTCATGTCGTTTAGTTTTCAACCCTCGGAAATTTTTGAGGAAACCATAAACGTTGTCACTGGGAAATACCGGACGGGCCGGAAACAGGGTTGGAGAAACGCGAATGCCAATCATGTAAAAATAATTTTCATATGTCCTGCACTCGTCCTAAATATGAATAAGAAAATTATGAATATTTTGTCTGCTCGCCATGCTCCTATGATATTTATGAAATTAAAAAAAAATACGTTTAGGAACGTACCTAAATACAATAAATCCGAAAGCGAAGTGTAAAAATTAAATTGTTGTTTTAAAAGAAGCCACAAACACTTCTCTTACGGTGTTGACTACTGGGGGTTTTATCCTAGTGCAATAGTAAAATGGACTGAGTTAAAAAATCAATTGAAATAATTCCGCAGTTTCAGTCTTCTAACGCTGAAGCGGGCGAAACTGATTTATCAATCTACAGGCCACAGGGACTGCAGCGCTCGAACTGATATATCAGTCTACAGGCGTTAAAGGGTTAAAAAAAAAAAGTTGTGTTTAATATTTCTGAGGAAGAATTCTAGGTGTTATTTTTTTTTATTTTTTGTTTTAACGTCACTTTATGCTACTAAGGCTAATCGAACGATGCTACAGTGGGAGTCCTAAATTTTGCCTATCCAGGTATAATGAGGATAGGGATAGTATTTTCTTTAATGAAGGAGCTCTTCCGTATTTTATAAATATTTATTTATTATTATTTGCTTCCCAACGTTTCGAGCTTGTGGCTCATCTTCTGGGGTTATCGATTCGAGGATAGGGATCTTTAACGAGTACCTGACATCGTACAGGCTCGGGACCTCCATTTTACGTCCTATCCGAGGGACGGCATAGACAAGGATTTTTTACTCCCATTAAAACAAACTAGGGCCTCCTCGGGACATGAACCCGCGACCTTTAGCATATTAAGTTTCTATGCTAACCACTACACCATTTTAATCATTTATTTATTTAAAATTTAATCCAACCTTTCCTCGGGTTTCTGGTTCATCTTTGAGGAAAACTCATCAATAAATCTAAAAATGTACGCATTTGGAAAAATTCAGACCATGTAACAATATCCGGGTATATTTAAATATTATAAAAAATGCAGAAGGGATTGAAACGTGGATGCTACCTCTCACTCCTGATTTTTATCACGTATGTCACGGAACGGGGGTTCAGATCAGGGATGACATTATCTACAATTTACAATACTCCGAAGATCACTTATTAATCGCATCGGATCCAGAGCTACATGACGAGGAAGTAGGTTGATACATAATCTAGATGGGGATTAAAAAATCAGTGAGGAAAAAATAGAATATATGGTCTTCAATGCCCCAGACTCACCCCCTTAAAATCAATGACTGGACGCTCAATGGCAGTCAACAGTTCGATTACCTCGTGGATGTCATCTAAAGGAAGTAATGAGGTAGATATTGTACTTAAAATTAATAATGGAAAGAAGATGATAAGTTCTATTAACTCGACGCTGTGGAGTAAAGAAATAAGAATCAGCACAGAGACGAAGATGTATCATTCCTTTTTAGAAAGCGTAGCAACGTATGGAACAAAGGTTTGGACAGTCGCAAAAAAGGGAGAAATTAGGTTGCTCTGCATAGAAATGGACTTCTGGAGGAGAAGCTGAGGTATATCTAGAATCCAGCGAAACCCCAAACATGGAATTTAGAGATAGGATTGGTGTTAAAAAAGCTATCATACTTCACCTGATCGAAACTATTAGGTTAAAGTGTTTTGACCACTTACTTAATGCAGTTGTATGAGAATCTCTGATCGAAGAAAATCCAGAACTATGTGATTTCAGAATGTAGAAAGCGTGGAAGGCCAGAAAAAAAAAAAAAAAAAAAAAAAAGGATTGAGGAAGTGGACACAGTATGACAGTTATACGGCAGCGAACCGGAGATTGGAATGATGGAAAACATTGGCTGTTGTGTATTGGGGATATGACATAAGTTGTAACAAATCCCAGAAAAAAAAAATATATATATATATAATAAAAATATTTTTAATAATATAAGCCCAACGATTTATGGATGCACTAACATATACCATCAAATATTCTTTTATGTCAGTTTTAAGACACTTCCACATCAAGTGTTTTTTGGAGTGTCATTAACATCTGCGAGGGTTATTAAAGATTACGCATAAGTTTTAAACGTTCCATATATAACGAGCATAAAATTACCCTTGTTAAGTGTTTCTAACAAGTGTCATAGTCAATTAAAGACTATATAATTATTTTAGAGATGTTCGATTTTTTTAAAAACAAAAATTTGAAAAAAATAAAATTAATGAGTTTTACTGTTTTTAAGATTGTTTTGTTCTGGCAAATAAAAGATCCGACTGGATTTCAGTGGCTTGTAAAAAATTAAACATTTCGTATTAGAGCTTTTGAGCATTTCCCCCCATTTTTTCTCTCCACACTTACTTGCTACAACCTTTCATACAATACAATCTTTATTGTCTAAAAAGGCATTGGAAGAGTGAAGTTCATCATTGGAGAGTCGCAAATTGTGCAATACTAAAAAAATACTAAAAAAACGAAACTTCTGGCCATTACTAAAGTCTATTTATTATCCTGGACAGGATGATCTCATTTTTCGTTTAAATATGTTTGTTTGTTTTTTTTTTGTCCCATTTAAGCTTTTCGTGTACAAAATAATTAAATTGTAGAAATTGTATTTTGTTTCTATTGTGAATTTACTGGTTTATAAATAAAAAAAAATATTATATTTTATTGCAGTCCTGATTACCTATTAAAAATCATAGTAAATCAAAATAATTGCATGTGTAAACTTTAAAACCATGAATATCAACTTTTCAAACCTTTGCATTTTGATGTGTCAACTATTGGTTCATTTTAAAAGTTTCTAAGAAATCATTTGTTTTCCTAAAAATCGTAAATGTATACCATTGGATATTGTATTCCCAGTTTTCTAGAGGGATTGGCTAACTAAATGCATAACAAAGATTATCCTTATGGTATATCAATATGTTGGTAAACAGTGTCAACAATGTAATTTTTTTTTCTTAAACTGTCAACTATTGGTACAGTTACCCTATATACTGTGGTAAACTTCCGAGTATCTTGACATGTTAATGTATAAATCGCGATGTAAACTTGCGTAACCGGTTGTTTGATTTTGAAGTTAAGAGCAAATACTTCAGAAAATGTATTTTCACAGATTCGCAACTTTACCATTCTTTCGACGATATATAGCAGTTTAAATAAATAAATGGAATGAGTTACCTGTACAAAGGTTTGGTGGCGCCCTCTCTAAACCATAGTACCATGTAGACCCTGTCCTCCCTATGACTTGGCTCGATGTTGCAAGGCAGCTCAGCACCTCGTCCTAGAACGGCATCCACAGGCTCCAACCAAACTATAACAAATATAAAATCAAAACAATATTGTATTTTCAGCTTGAAAATTCTAAATTTATATAAAACATTTCAATTTGAAAAAAACTGAAAAAAACAAACAAAAAAATAATACACCAAATGGTGTTGTCTTGCTAAAATGATAAAAACAACAAATGGATTTTAAAAGATTAATTGATTGAATAAAATGCCAAATGGAGCTAAGAAGATCAGAAGCCACAAAGCACATTATAGCTATAATTTTTGAGTGGGGTAGTACCGAAAATCGGCAGGTTCCTGAGTTCCTTCATCGACGCACTCATTGATTTAATTAAATATAATTTTGATGCCATCATTGGAAACTAATGTTTCAGTATCGACCATATAATAGTTGCTTAGCAAAATAAGCCTTCGGATAGAAAAATAAAATTAGTGGAGAAATTTCTATAAATCGATAAACATAAATATTTTTTATTTAATTATTTGAAAAAAACAAAATCAAATCTGATGAAAAATTTTAAATAGAGCATGATTTTAAAATTAAAATAATTTAATTTTAATATAGGTAATTATTAATTTATTTAAAATAGGGGTTAGAGACTATATGATTAGGATGATGCAGTAATTAAAGAAACACTGAAGACGGCCCTGGAGGTCGAAACGTTTGTAATGTACAAAATATAATAAACAGTAGTAGAGACGAAGATCCAAATTACTTTCCTTTATAGGTAATTATGTTATAAAATAATTTTTATCTGGAAATTTTTCATCAAGAGTTATTCTTTTTTTTGATCATGGGTGAGAAAATTATATCCAGATCATTATTTTTTTTTTTTTAAATTGTAGGGGAGAGCGGGGTTGGTTGGCAACAGTTTTCACTTTTTTGAATGTTGAGTGGTTCCTGATAATATAATCCCAATGGGGCTGATACCACTGTAAACTCCAAGTATTAGAGTACTTTAAGTATTTTTTTCACAACATAATATTTAATACTAAGATCATAGAAAATTGAAGAATTCGTCAATCCAGAGTATGCCAATTAACCCCCAAGGTGGGGCAGGTTGGCCTAGAAGGTGGGGTTGTTTAGCCATCTCATTCAAGTACTGCCTGACACCTATTATTGTTATTAAAAGCTGCACTATAATGGTATAAAAATTTTGAATCGGTTTTTAACAGCTTTTAAGGGAAAATAGGATGACAATAGAAGAAGATAAAAGTTTAGACTGTCGTCACTTTTTGCATAAGAAAAATTGCTCGCTGGAACTGAAGACAATTGGTAGTTTCACCTTTGATTATGTTTACCTTGCTTTTGTGAATTGCTACTGCGCCAAAAAAAAAGTTGAAGAGAGCCAACTAACCCCACAGGAGAGATCATGTGAAAGATGACTGCCATGACAGGGGAGAACAATCAAACAAGAAACTGGTTGGTCGAAAAGTTAGGTTTTTCAAAGGAGTTTGGGGCTATGTGAACAGAATCGGAGTCAAATGTTTTTCCATGTCTTTAAACCAAATTTACTGAAAGAATAAAAATTTACTTACATGTTGTAAAATCAAGCAATGAAGCACACTCTTATCTACACTATTAGCATCGGATTGAAAACTCAGGACAAGACTCCCGAGGTTGAGCGGGTAACATGGTACAATGGTGGGACCTTCAAAACAGGTGTGACGGAAACTATAAGCCAATGGCCAACCTACCCCCTATGCCAACCAACCCCGCTCTCCCCTACTACTAAAAATAATTATAATATTCGATTATTCTTTTTTTAACTCAAAATATATATATTTTTTAAATATATCAAAATAAAAAATACTTTGGCGGAGCAGAAAAGATTTTAATTTCAAAATCAGTTTTTTACTCAATATTAAATTCATTAATTAAAATTTGACTATATCCTAAAGCTTCAATAGTAAACCAATATAATTTTTCAAATTTTTCCCATTAAGATACTCTATATACAAAGAATACTTTTACCTTACCATTTAATACTGAACTCCATCAAAATAGGAAATATAGCTAAGAAATTATATAAGTCCTCATTTAGCACAAGTTACTTTTTTACATTACTAGTGGTTTATCATATAATTATTTAATAACATATGTCTATTTTAAAAGAAAAAATATATATACATGAAGGAGGTTACCTATATTTATTATTATAAAAGAAACATTGAAGTTGTTTTCGTTAATAATGAATCTGATACAACTGAGTCGTGTTCTTAAATCAGAAGACGGGGCATTTAAGACATTTCAAAGGTTCGGAATATTGCGTAAAACACGGAAATGTAGAAGAGGAAATTTTATGAAGCTTCTTGCTTTTCACCAAAAATATCTCTAACACTTTGATGTAGTTAGAGAAGTTGCAGAGAGGAAATCGTGGCTATAAATTAAACTATCACTTTTGTTTACATTTGAAGCTTGTTTAATACATTACTTTAATCATATGTTCATCATTAGTATTGATTTAATAATAAGATAAATCACTCTTTTAGATATAAGTAACTGGTGTGTGTAAAGTAAAAGAGACCCCAATAATTGACCTCGGACATTAAATATACTTTTAATAAAGTTAAGATGTGATTATGTTACATATAATAGAGTGTTGGAAACTCGGAGTGGGGGGGGGGGGGTGATCACATCGACCGTTTAGTAAATTGCAATAAACATTACATTTCATAGAGTAAAAAGTAACTAAAAACACAAAACCTTCGTCACATATGGCTGAAGAAGTGAGTTTTATTCCGTGAGTTGGTAACTACATGACTTTCGGGGGATTAAGAATGACGCTAGATCCATCTTGGATTTTGGAGCTATATATATTGTATGTTTGCATTAAACTTTCATATCTTCTATTTATCTTATTGCTTATGTGGTCTACTTTCCATGAAAGTTTGCTGCCGCGTTTTTTATCTATCAACTTTTTATACATATATCGTTGTTGAACTAGTTGGGTGATAAACAATTGTTAAGGGAGCTAGAAATTGAATTTTATTAGTTAAAAATATACATAATATTAAACATTGAGCTTTGAAAAGTTGCAGAACTAAAAGAGCTATTAAAGATAACCTCAATAAGGGCGCCCGCATCCACCTATAGGTACAATCTAAATAGATAGTAAAAACTTCTGAGGAGGAGTGAGTCCTCTCTTTTGAAATAGACATCACGGATTCTGTTTTACTTTTCTTGATCATCAGAATTGAGTTATAGTCTAGAATAATTTATTTTTCCTCTTCACACTTGTTTAATAATTATTCAGGATACTTGAATTATTTTGTGAACTAGTTCTGATCAATAAGGTTCAAGATGTGAAGAAAAAAAAAAAGTATTCCTTTTTTAACCTTTAGCGGATAAGGTTGGGTCCACCCAGCCGTTACCAAGTTTTAGAAAATAAATAATTTCTTGTTTAATCGGCTTGCGCAACATTGCCACGCAAGACATGGATCGCATTTGACATGTTTTTCCAAATACTTAAAAAATAATGGGCCGTTTTTTTTTTTTTTTTTAAGAGAGCTACTGGAGTCTGACTGACTCCTCCTTACCATTAGCGTTCGTATTTAAAGCCGTTTCATTTTCAAATCAGAGAGTGAAATCTTGGGGAAAATGTCTACACTTTTCAACCGGATTTCGCCAAATTTAAACAAGACAAATTAGCCAGTGAAATATAAACGTTTCATTTCAGATGTCGAAAAAAGCGATGATGAAGGCGGGTATCCATGTTGTTTCGTCAGTTCCAAAATATAATAATTATTCTGAGATATTTATAAAAAATTCTTATTAATTATTATTTTCTTGAACAAATAATCAAAACTTAATCATTTTAATAAGTTTTAAAATACAGCTTGGCATTGACCGGGATTCGAACCCGGATTTACGCACATCTTGAACAGCGCGCTGCTCCTTACAACACCAAACTCGAATAACAGTCAAATCAACATAAACATGTATTTGTGTATATATATATATATATATATATTTATATATATATATATATATATATATATATAAACTTTACACTATTCAGTGGCAAGATAGAATTTTAAAATAATAGAACTGATAGATTTTTTTTTTTTTTTTTTTTTTAAGACCATTGAAAAACTCTTGTTCGGAGAGCATTTGACAAGGTTAGAGGACAACCCCAGGCTTACTCTTGAGTTCGAATTCATGAATCAATGTGAATTAGGAGATATTGTTGTTGAGATTTTTATTATTAGAAAAAATAAATGTCATATATACCCAACAAAGAGACATAATGAGATATCTTGTTATTTTTTTTTTAATTTATTGCACAGTGGAATCTATATTGTTGTAGTGTACATTCGGCCTGATGTGTACAAAAAGTTTGCACACTTGTATGCATCATTCTTATAATTGTATATTGTTATAGTTTTAACCATATTGCATGTTTACAAACATATTAAGCAGTAAGCTATTACTTATTTTTCTGTATAGAACTAATAAATGAATAAAATATTTCTTCGTAGTTGTTAGTCTGTCGGGTATAGTAATGAATCACATCATTAAAAAGACACTAAATCAGTCTGTTATAAAACCTTTATTAATTACCAAATACATTGACGGACTATTTTTTATTCAAAAAACAGTAGAAAATCAATTATTATTAGATCATTTAAATTCCATCCATCCCAGAATAGTTTTAACCTATGGAACTGAGAAGAACAACAGTATTAACTATTTAGACAAGACGATAATCCGGGAAAAAATATATTCAAAAATATTAAAAATATATTCTAAATTGTACAAAAAAACTATAAAAACAGATAGTGGACTCAAGTACTAATCCAATCATCCTAAAACTCAAAATACTAACGTAGGTTACAATCATATAAAAAAATCCATACTCTTAACCGAAGACGCATATATGAAGAAAACCAAAAATATAAATTTAAAATTTTTCAAAAAACAAAAACCAACCAAAAAAGGTAGATAAGGCAACTAATAAATATGAGACCTCTCCTACAGTAAAATATGAGAATCAGTTAAAAAATAGTGACAAGTTCAGAATAGTGACACAGCCGATAAGAAAGACAACTTTCCATATACATTTTATATACATTAACATATAATATTATAAATACATTCAAAAAATAAGAAGTTGGTGACTTTAAATTTGCACTAAAGCCCTCTCATCCAATACGAAAATTGCTCACCGAAACAAAAGACCCCACACCGATATGAAAACAAACAAAGCTTAGATATAACATTCCTTGTTAAAATTGTGATGAATCTTACATAGGTACAACCTCGACTGACCTCAAAACTAGAATTTACAACCATAGAAGCATCCCTAAACCTAACTCTAAAACAACCACATCATTGTCAAACCAAGCAAAAGAAACCAGACATGAAATATATTTTGAGAGCGTCAAATTTCAACATAAATCTACCAAAACAAAAAATAATAGAGTCCATTTAAATTGCAATTAATCAAGCATATTGTCACGTGGAAGATGTCCATTGAACCTAGGAGACCCTGAGAGAGAGGGGGAACTCCTAGAAGAGGCTGGCCCAGGAGAGAGTGGGGCAGTCTGGAAGAGTCTGGGAGAGTCTGAGGCAGTCAGTCGGAGACGGGAGTCTAAGTCTGGGACAGGCAGAGTGAGCCTGGGGCATAGTGGGACCCGAAGTAGTCAAGTACCCCCCAGTGATTTATGAGTTATGGTACCCCCCCCATTGTGTAGTTGGGACGTGTAGAAACTATTGTAAATAAACAATGTAAATTGTACATAGTTTGATTAATTACCACACAACCCTTGCCCAAAGATCCCAGTGTCACATTAGATTTGTAGATTTGAGAATAGGGGTGACACAAATTTGGTGGAGGCGCCGGAAGGTTACTGATGTGAAAAGTGACACATGAAGAAATTCGTAAAAATGTGACAGTGAAATAAAAAGAATCAAAAATGTGAAATATGCCATAAAATGTAATAAGTAATAAAGATAGACATAAGTATTCATATACTGTTTAAAAAAATATAAGATGACAAATGGCTGAATTGGAAAAAAGAAGTTACTTAGGATAAGATAACCCCAGAGGATGAGCCAATAGCACGAAACGTTGGGAAATAAATAAACTTCAAACGCGGAAGAGACTCCTTCATTAAAAAATCCTATATATTAAAGCACTCTTTCTCACTAAGTGAAGAAAAAGAACCTAGAAGAAATTCTTATGTTGCGTTATCACATCTGCTTATAACGAAAATGTTTGAAGTGGATGAGGTGTAGGGGTGTTGGTATAAGGGGGAAGAGGTGTAGGGGTTTTGGTGTTGGGGTGGTGATGTAGGGGTGTTGGTGTAGGCGTGGTGGTGTAGGTGTGGACGGACAGGGGTGGGCTAAATAACTATCATTAGCCCTAAGGATTGGATCCTGCTCCTCGAGGCTATGCAAATTGTGTTCCAGCCGAGAATTAGCCAGTACAAGGATGGAGACAGATTGCCAGGCCGCCCAATCCCCTTAGCCATAACTTGTTTATATTTGTAATCTTGCCCAATCCCGTCTGTCCCAGATCCCTATTAACCTAACTCCGGTTCGGCTCCCCCAATACAAATCCAATCTACGACTTAGCACCCCCTTAATCGTGAGGGATATCTCAACCCAATGTACGTTTTCCTCATTTCGCGTTTTCCACCGTTGGAGGGTCGTTACTTATGGCACGTTGATGAGAAATCTGCTTTGAATTTCACATCTCAACATACCCAATAGATTACTTTATTCATTCACTTACATTTATTAAACAAATAAGTAAATTCACGGATGTATAAATATTTCAAAAGATGTTTTACACATTGCGCTGGTCTAAAATTTTTGCGAATCTAATTTATATGTCTCTTTAAGTAAATCTTCGTAAACATTCATATTAATAATATAGTGTTAATCAAATTCGAGGATTTTAGTTTTTACAAATTTCTCTTTTTTTGCTATATATTTTCTTAGGTATGTTAATAAAGATGAAATTCAGAAAACATCCATACCGTTTGCCCGAAATTCTCCAAATTTCGCTCAGTGGTTCTTTCATACCAGGTGCGAACACCTGTCTATATTAAAATTGCATAACTTCAGCAAATCTCTGGGTATATTCTTTATTGTTATAAAAATCGTTATGATCTCGCTTTACATTGGATACGAGTCCCAATTCCCCGGTTGAAACCGGGATATACAGCTAGTAATCTATAAAAATAAAGATGAAATTCTGTTTGTTTGTTCTTTATAGAAAGCCATCCCATTTGCCAAAATTTCGCTCAGTGATTCTTTTATACCAGGTGCGAACACCTGTCTATATTAAAATTGCATAACTTCATCAAATCTCTGGGTATATTCTTTATTTTTATAAAAATCGTTATGATCTCGCTTTACATTGGAGACGAGTCGAAATTCCCAGGGTGAAACCGGGATATACAGCTAGTAATCTATATAAATAAAGATGAAAATCTTTTTGTTTGTTCTTTATAGAAATCCATACCGTTTGTCTTAAGTTCTCCAAATTTCGCTCAGTGGTTCTTTATACCAGATGCGAACACTTGTCCATATTAAAATTGCATAACGTCAGCCAATTTCTGGGTATATTCTTTATTGTTATTGTTTATTAGAAAAATGGAATTCCCTGGATGAAACCGGGTTATACAGCTAGTTAAATATATTTTGTACATATTCAAATGTTTTATTTTACATAAACATCCGTGCCTTAGTTATAACTATTTCTATTGGTATTTTGTTGTTAGACCATCTTTTAGGCCATGTAAGTGTCTGTCCGATTTGTAATGGGCAGTACACACCGGATTCAATTTGCCTGATTCCGAGCTTACTTGCAGGCAATCAACCGGTTTTCTATTCAACGTTCTCTCCTCTAGGGGTAATTATGTTTTTGACAGTTCATATCGCCCGAAGAAAAGACCTAAATTTGCTTTTAATCTTGAATAATATCACTCTAAGCCGGGTTAACTGTGTTTGTAATTGGTTGAAAATCGTTAAACGTGACTCAGTACATTTCACATTCGTATTATTAGCCTGTCAGTTTCATCTGTCTGAACTCGGAAACAAATTAAGCGATTTAATAAAATTTTAATGACTTTTAGATTTTGTTTTTGAATAACAAAACCTATATAGAACCCAAGAAAGTTCTGTAAGCAGTTTTTTTTCTGCTGACTGCATAACTGTTAATATTATTGAGCGGGGAGCTTTCGTTTTTTGACTTGAAAGAAAATTGCGTTTTAGCATAGATATGGGTATCTTTATAAATAATTTATTTAATACTAAATAAGTTATATGACTGAATAAAAATGGAAATTGTTGATTTTTAAAACGATTTGGGATATACTGAGTGCATGTTTCAGCGATGATGATTCGGAGTTGAAGTACAGTACAGCTTGATTATCCGAACTTTCAATATCGTAAGCAACATTTATCAGTTTATTTATTTTTTTTATTAAGGATTTATTCAAGTTTGTCTCAACCAAACTCTTCTCCAAGTCCCTTCTTCCACACCTTTCTATCTTTCGTTTCCTCTTCTCTCAATCCACGACCGGCCATGCTTTCCATTACTTTATTTATCCAATGTATACGTGGTCTTCCTCTTTTCTTTATTCCTTCTGCCTCTCATTCAAATATCATTTGGTATTCGATTCGAACCCGCCCTTTTCACGTGGCCATACCATTTTAGTTTTCCTCTTTCTATTGCTTCATATTTATTTATTTATTTTTCATATGCATTTAATTAAATTTTTCATATAATTTTTTATTTTTATTATGAAATGGCAGTAACTTTTTCCTTTAATTACCCTCAATCTAAGCTCCGCGAATTCAATTTCTTCAAGAAATTAAATGGAAATTTACCTCAGTAGTCTTTTTTTAATTTTATCTCATCATCATCATATTCCTTCCCCTTCTACCGCTGCGCAGTTTGGGGATGCCCTCTATAGAGCTTGACCCAAGTATCCCTCTCCTGTACCAGTTCTCTCCTCTTGTTCCAGTCCAGTCCTCGCTTCCTGAACGCTCCACTTCTTCCAAGGTGATCCGTGGTCTTTCTCTTGGTCTTCTTCCATCAACTCTTGTCTCATACGCAATCTTTGCCGTTCTTTCGATGCTCATCCTTAGGATGTGCCCAAACCATCTCAGTTTATTTTCTTCTAGAATGGTTTCTACCGGCTGTACCTCAAGGTTCGATCTTATAGTTGTATTGCGGATTCTATCACTCCTTGTCTTTCCTTCAACCTTCCACAAGTATCTCATCTCCATTGTCTGGATCGGGCTTTTGTGTTTTGAGGTGAGGGTCCATGACTCGGAGGAGTAAGATAGGATGGGCAGAAGCGTTGACTTGAAGAACGATATCTTTGTCTTCTTCGTCACTTCCCTTTTGTTGAGGAAGCCTTTCCGGATTGAGTGGAACATTCTTCCAGCTGCTCCCAGTCTTTGCGATATCTCCCCATCGATATAGCCACTTTCGTTGATCCAGGCAAAATATTTGAAATCATGCACCCGCTCTAAGATCTCTCCTTTCAGCCTCAGTATTCTCATAACACGGCGGGGACGTCTTCTTATTCTCATGCATTTTGTCTTATCTGGATTAATATCCATGTTCATGCTAGACAGCTCTTCTTGTATGATATGATGTTCACATTGTAGGTCCCGGTCATTCGCAGCGAATATGACGAGGTCATCAGCAAAACGAGGTGGGTGTAGACTGTAGGCTGTAGAGTCCTAGTCGAAAACGTCGCAATCTAGGTTTAGCTCTCCTTAACGCCTGATCCAGCACCAATACGAAAAGTAGGGGGCTTAGGCTGCACCCCTGGCGTATTCCCTGCGTCTTCTCAAATTCATTGGAGATGTGGTTGCCAGTCCTTATAATATTTTTATCTCATTTTTCATTTATTATTCTTATCATTGTCACTTCAATAATTATAATGTTACATTTTTAAAATTCTATAATATTTTATGTTATTTTTATTTATTTTACTTCATTTTGATACAATATTACACATATAATTTTTTTTCTTTATATAATTTCTCTCCTTGGTCGTTGTCTGGTTTTTCTCGTTTAGCCCTGATGATGGGCCGAGCCCTGATGGGTCGAAATGTCGGGCACAATTAAATATGTTATAATTATGTATTAGTGTTATTTATTTTGACTGCAACACCAACCATTTCCTATACCTTAATAATGTGTTATTTAAAATTGATCAATATCTTTATTTAGACATTTTTAAAACAAATTTGAAAACCAGTGCCAGATTATGGGATTTAATGGCTCATTCATTATTCATCCAAAACACACAACTCCAAAGCTTGTTATGGATGGCTTATTTTCAACATCCCGATGCAGCGTCGTAAACCCCCTCAGAGTCCTGATATCATCCCAATTGATCATCTGTGGGACGATATTGGAAGTAGAATTAGAAAACGAGACGTTAAAAACAACAATGAGCATATAAAGAAGGAATAAATAATTTTGATATAATTTTATATATATAATTGATTTTTTAATAATTTCTCTCCTTGGTTTTTGCCTGATTTTTCTCGTTTAGCCCTGATGAGGGCAGTGTCGAAACGTCGACACAATTAAATAGCGTATAATTATATATTAGTGTTATTTATTTTTACACCTTCAACCATTTCCTATTCCTTAATAACGTGTTCTTTAAAATATTATATTTTAATTTGATTTTAATGATAGTAAGAGAAAAAATCATGTCAAAGTTCAGTTAATTTTATTTACACGTTGTGTAACATAGATCGTATTAAAAGAAAATAATTTCCATTGAATTAGAACAATTCAAAACTCATTCCCCGATCAATGAGCAATATTTTCATTGGTTGCAAATAACAATTAACAACTTCTCAATTCATGATTACAAGATCAAACATTAATAGCAGTAGCAATCTCCTTAATGTTTAGTGAATTATTTTTCCAGAAAAGGCGTGCCATTAATAAACGTTTTGCAGCCATATTTTCCCTCTTGCTTTTTTACTCTGTTTTATGTTTCCCAAAGGTATATTACACCTCAACCCCTAAATCACTTGTCACAGTCATCTTCTTCTTACTTATATTCTTTCCTCATGATTTATACTTTTGGTTATCAGATGTTATTTCGTGAGAATAACATGGTTTCACATACGAATATTAAAATACAATTAAAAATAAATTAATCTATATAATTAAGATGAAATTCTGTTTGTTTGTTCTTCATAGAAATCCATACCGTTTGTCCTAAATTCTCCGAATTTCGCTTAGTGGTTCCTTTATACAAGGTGCGAACACCTGTCCATATTAAAATTGTATAACTTCAGCCCATCTCTGGGTATATTCTTTATTGTTAGTAAAACCGTTATTATCTCGCTTTACATTGTTTTTTTTTTCTACAAAATCGATCGTAAAATGAAATTCCCCGTGTGAAACCGGGAATTACACCTAGTTCACAATAAATTAGAAATAAAAACATGTTTTTAATGGATTCCTTTTACATATACAATGCTATGTCTTCACCGTTTTATTTTTATTATCTTCGAAGCTTTTTCAAGTTTAGAAATAGAATTTGTATTTGAATATATCATTTTATACAATGACATAAATAATTAGAAAAATCTGTTCTTTTTTGTATGACACTAATATCGGTTATATAGCTTACGTTAGAATAAATCGTTGACTTAATATCGTTAGCATAACCTAAAATTTATATTATTCTTATAATCAGCTCCCCTAAAACCTCATAATCAACCCAAATATTATATATTTCAGGTAAAGTTACACTAAATCGATACCTGAACGCTTTATCTTATAATTCATATTTTTTTCATAATAAAATCCTCCGACAACCTAATGATATACTTATGTACTTTTACTTGCTCAAAACCGCCTAGGGGAGTATGGATGTGGCCAATCGTTACAATATTCTAGTTCAGTAACTCGTAAGACGTGAAGTAAAGTAAGTAAAGATGTATGTCTATATATAACAAATTATATTGATGACAATTGGCAATGGAAAATAACTTATAGATAAGATAACCCCAGAGGATGGGCCAACAGCCCGAAACGTTGGGATAGTTAAATAAAATTCAACAAATATATGGAAGAGACTCATTCATTAAAGAAATCCTAAAAATAAACTCTTCCTCACTATAGTGAAAAAAAGAACCAAGTAGTGAATTAAAGCGTATAGAGATTAAAATAATTGTTTAAAGGAATTAATGTATAAAGTTGATTTTTTGTTGCTGCAAATATTTAATTAAAGTGTTTACAATTATGATTGGTAGACTATGAAAATTTTTGTTGACATTCTCTTTTTTTTCCGGTTGTTTTAATAATCGATTCAAACTTTAATTTTCTTGTCTTTAAAATACCCAAAGTCGTATATATAAAGAAGACTACAGTAATGCAGTGTAAATATGATGACTCCCTATCTCAGCTAAACTTGCCTCACTAATCAAAAAAGATTTGTATGGGTCGCTGAAATACTAATAATAATCAACACACAAGAATTTACGTACTTTGGTACGGTGATTAACAGATCTGGTAAAGTGGAATCGGAAATCTCAAGCAGAATCACCAAGTCTAATTCCATATACTACCAGATTTGTAACTCTGTTATTGGGAAAAGAGAAGTGGGACAAGATGTGAAGCTACATTTATTAAATTTATTAAATTTATTAAACAGTTTATCTGCCAGTGCTTCTCTATGGAGCTGAAAGCTGGATCCTGAGCGAAAGGCTTCAAAACCGTGTCACCGCAGCAGAGATGAAGTTTCTTAGGCGAACCGCGGAGAAAACACGGAGGGATTGTGTCCGGAACCAGCGGATCAGGGAAGAAATCAGTGTACGCCCAGTTATAGAAACAGTAGAGAAGAGGCAACTGTAGTTGTTTGGACACCACAGAGGCCCCTCAAAAACCATGGAGGTGAGGCCACTAGGAAGAAGACCAAGAGGCCGACCCAGAACTTCATATATAACCCATCTAGAACGTATAGGGAGACGCAGAGGAAAGACTTTAGGAGAAATGAGGAAACTCGCCAGAGACAGAGAAGCATGGCACAAATGGATGGAAGCACCCCCACGCTTAAAGGCAGACGGGTGGAAGAAAAAGAAGAATAAGAAGACAACACCGTTTGAAAACGTTTACCGTTTACACAAAAAATCACATGGCCAGCAATTCCATCATCTTCGCCAGTAGTAGAATTTCGGGAATGAAAACAACAGTTTAATTATTATATATCTGATCACTAGCCCCCCCCCCCCCCCAACAAACTTAGAATAAGTATTATTTCTAAAAATGCACCGAAAATAACATAATAACAGACCCTTATATCGACGAAATTCGAAAAGTTAGAACTGTATAATCACTTGGTCATCAGTGAACAGCAGATGGCACAAGTGTCTGTCTTTCATTGAAATGCTCATTTTGCTGCATTATTCTTTTTTTAATCTACTAAAAAGTTATCGACGTATATATGTATATGTTAAATGAGGTAGAGGGATATATGCAATATGCAACCTCACTGAAAAAGGCCATTCATACAATATTTTTAAATCCTTTTAACATTTTTATTTTATATTATTTTTTTTGTTTTTTAACCCGAAACGGACAGCAAGGACCACGCAACATCATTTCAGTTTCTTCACACCCTCTGCCTTCCTCTTACTCCCATACTCTCTCATCCTCCTGGAATGTTCCCTTCGCTCTTTCTCAGTCCATTTTCTTCCTCGTCCCTCCTTCTTACCCACAAGAACCCCAACTCCTTTCAGTTTTTCCCTAAAAAGCTCTTTAAAAACCTTATTTGTGATTTTTAGCCAGTCCAGTTCTTCTTTTTTTTTGCTTAACAAAATCCCCTATACTTTTATAGCTGCAGAGTTTGTCAAAAATGTTCTTGTTCTGCCTAACTACTACTTAGCATAAAAATATTTCACATTATATAAGGACATTGAACCCAACAACAACCATTAGAACATACATCAAATACCCAGTTTGGTCACAATCGTGAAAGCCGTTTTTGAGTAAATAAAAAAAGCACGTAAAAATGATACAAAATTTATTAAGTAAAGTGCCCCCTGCGGTTGATCAATTTTGATGAAATTTTTACAGTCATATCTCGGGCATATAAATACATCAAATACCCAGTTTGATCAAAATCGTTAAAGCCGATTTAGAGTAAATAAAAAAAAAAACACGTAAAAATGTTACAAAATTTATTAAGTAAAGTGCCCCCTGCGGTTGATCAATTTTGATGAAATTTTTACAGTCATATCTCGGGCATATAAATAAATCAAATACTCTGTTTAATCAAAATCGTTAGAGCCGTTTTTGAGAAAATCGAAAAAAACCTAAAAAGTTATTATGTAAAGTACCACCTCCCTTTAAGTAATTTTGATGAAATTTATGCTGTCACATCGCGGGCATATACCTACACTAAATACCCAATTTCAGGATCGCACGGTTTATAGTTTTTGAGCTAGTCTGTTCACACACACACACACACACACACACACACACACACACACACACACACACACACACACACACACACACACACACACACACACACACACACACACACACACACACACACACACACACACACACTGACACACACACATACAGACCATTTCGCGGGACTTGGTCATTTCGACTCAGGGGACCCCAAAACGTGTATTTCCGTTGAAAACCGGAAGTCGAATTTTTTCACGATCGCAATACTTCCACTTACTATATATTTCATATATAGGTAAGTGAAAGTAAAAAAAAAACCAAAAAACAAAAACATTTTATTTAACCTGACACACAGCCGGCGATCGGCATCGATTTATGTAAATAATCTAGGTATCCATTGAACGGTAAACTATTAAATAACATTTTATTAGGGTGAGATTTGATAGCTTAGGTTAGGTTGTAGTGGTTAGTGGAAGGGGGTAAGGTCGAGATGGGAGGGAGCTATCGGGTCATGGTCATGGTGACTTAGCCAGCTCATCTAATGTCCGCCACCTAATTGACTTGTTAGCAATGCTACCCCACCTCACTATCATTAATTAGTCTCCCATCCCAGCTCCAATCTCCTCCTAATTTAACCTCCCAACAAGAATTGCCTGCCAATACAAAAAAAAAAAAAAAAAAAAAAAAGAAGAACAATCGCGGCGATAAATACGAGTAGTATTGGAAGTATACTTTTAAACTTTTTTTTAATATAGAAATAAAATAAAGTAATATAAAACAAAATGTGGGAAAATAAAAGTGACAAACAAATTTAAATACCTAGGCGAGATAATATGTAGTAACGGAACGGATAGGGCATCCATAGAAGAAAGAATAGCCAAACTGCTGCTAGCTACTAGAAATGTATATAGCAAGAAAAATTTGTCCTCAAATGCAAAAATAAGGCATTACTGTAGTAGTAAGACTTGTAATAGTGTGTGGTATGGAAACAGTCAGCCTTCCTAGCCTTGAGAAACTTCTGAGGATTGAGAGGAAGATTCTAAGGAGGATTCACGGACGCAAGAAGGGTACAGACTAAAATCTGATAAAGAAATATACATGAATGTGGAAGATTTGGAAACCGCCGTCAGGATCAGAAGACTGAAGTTCTACGGGCACATGGTCAGAATGAATATTGAGAGACAGAACAAGAAAATTTTTGATAAAGTCAGCAGCTAAGAAAGTATGGGGGCTATGTTAGGCAAATAAGGAAGAACTGGACAGGCTAAAAATCACAGATAAGGATTGCTTGGTTACAGAGCTTTTTAAGGAAAAACTGTAAGGAGTTTGGGTTCTTGTGGGTAAGAAGGAGGGAGGAGGGAGATAATGGACTGAGGAAGAGCGAAGGGAACATTCCAGGAGGATGGGAGAGTATTGGAGTAAGAGGAAGGAAGAGGGTGTAAAGAAACTGAAATGATATTCGCGTGGTCCTTGTTGGCCGTTTCGTTTTCATAAAAAAGTAATATAAAATAAAATAAAAATGTAAGAAGGATTTAAAAATATTTTATGAATGGCCTTTTTCAGCGACTTTGCATATTGCATATATCCCCCTACCTCTTTTAACGTATACATAAATACGTGGATAACTTTTTAATATATAAAACAAAAATAATGCAGCTAAATGAGAATTTCAATGAAAGACAGACACTTGTGCCATCTGCTATTCACTGATGACCAAGTGATTATACAGTTCTAACTTTTCGAATTTCGTCGATATAAGGGTCTGTTATTATGTTATTTTGGGCGCATTTTTAGAAATAATACTTATTCTAAGTTTGTTGGGGGGGGGGGGGGCTAGTGTTCAGATATATAATAATTAAACTTTTCGGATTCCTTCGATATGAGGCTCTACTATTGCCTTTTGGGCGAGACAGAGTTTTTGAAAATAACACCTATTTGAAGTTTGAAAGGACGGAGCTCTCGGATTTCTTCGATATAAGGGTTTATTATTATTTCTTCGGAGCTTGATTTTTAAAAAAATATCTAATTCGAATTTCGGATTTTTTCAATATGATGGTTTATTATTTGGCTAAATAAACCTATTCTTATGAATCCACTCCTAATTAGTGAATATTAAATTTTAAATCTGGTATTAAATTTAATTTTTGACATAATTTAACATTAATGACCTGATGTAATAATATTTTACCACAGACAGTGCAAGATTTAATTGTTTCTAATTAACAGACAAATCGTTTGTATGTATGATGCAGAGTTTTAAGTTTTTTGATTGGTGCCATGAAGAACTAAATTCAACGAGAGAAAATGTTACATAATGTCTTGCAACAATAATTTATCTACTTTTTTGCTATGTCCTCTTTATTAAAAATTACATATTGTATTATAGATGTACTAAAGTGCTCGCATTGTATTTCTGGGATACAAAAATGAGCTGTTGTCCAGAAATCTATTCTTCATGAATAATACAATCAGTAAATTCAGTATTTGAAAGATAATATAAGGAAACGATATGTTTTTATAAGCGACAAATTCCTAGTAAATCGAGTCGTGCTTTATCTCTCGGGTATAAAATGGATATTGAGCGAAATTTGGTGTATCTTTGCAAATTTTCAAAAGTAGGGGAGAGCGGGGTTGGTTGGCAACAGTTTTCACTTTTTTGACTGTGGAGTGGTTCCTGTTAATATAATCTCAATGGGGCTGACACCACTGTAAACTCCAAGTATTTGAGTACTTCGAGAATTTTTTTCACAACATAATATTTAATACTGAGATCACAGAAAATTGAAGAATTCGTCAATCCAGAGTATGCCAATTGACCCCCTATGTGGGGGCAGGTTGGCCTAGGTGGTGTTGTTCAACCATCTCATTCAAGTACTGCCTGACACATATTATTGTTATTAAAAGCTGCACTATAATGGTATAATAATTTTGACTCGGTTTTTAACAGATTTTAAGGGAAAATAGAATGACAATAGAAGAAGATAGAAGTTTAGACTGTCGTCACTTTTAGCATAAGAAAAATTGCTCTCATCTTCCTCGCTGCAACTAAAGACAATTTGTAGTTTCACCTTTGATTATGTTTACCTTGCTTTTGTGAACTGCTACTGCGCCAAAAAAAAAGTTGAAGAGAGCCAGCTAACCCCACAGGGGAGATCATATGAAAGATGACTGCCAGGACAGGGGAGAACAATCAAACAAGAAACTGGTTAGTCGAAAGGTTAGGTTTTTCAAAGGAGTTTGGGGCTATGTGAACAGAATCCGAGGCAAATGATTTTCTATGCCTTTAAACTTTACTGAAAATATACTAATTTTCACCCACTATACGCTAACTCATACACCAAAAAAAAAAAAAAAAAATGGAGAGTACTGGGCGGTTCAGAATTCTAATCTTGTTAATCTGTCACTAAAACTAAAGGTATTGGATCCCTCAGATACAGAGCGAGCAGTGGAGTATTAAATGTATATTTAGTTTGTTTTGTTTTTAAATCGACATTAAAATCTTGGAGCTAGTATCTTTGAGACTAAAACCCAGCTGATATTAAGAGCACTTAATAGTGCATTAATCTATCGGAGTGGCGTTACACTCGTTGCCAGGTCTTGGCTTCATGCCATAACGTCCAATTGCAAAGACCTCCAGCAACTACCATCCCATTCAAAGATAATTTGGGAATCAGCAAAAATGCCGAACACCCATTCGGGTAGGCTTTATTTAATATACTGTAAATAAATTCAAAACCAATTTAGGTTAAAACATATTATCTACACATATACATATGCAATAATAATCCTAATTTGGTACTGCTTTGCCCCTCATTTTACATAAGAAAGTACCTTTATTGTTCTATTTGAGTGTCCTAGGACTCTCAACCTCACTGGAAGGTTCGAGGCCAACGTAAATGGTACTTAAACATCGTATGTCCCAACTGTTAGTTTTTTACGACAACAAGTCCACAACTATTCTAAACCATATGTTTTGTGTTTTGTTTCACGTTACTTACTTTTACTTTTATAGGCGTTCCAACACGGGTTGCCTTTCTACACCAGGGCTGAGCTCCAGAGATCGCGGTCCAGCCAGTCTCCATCCCGAAGGCCTCGGCCCGCCATTTCCTCTTCTACTTCACTTATCCATCTTTTCCTGGGTCGTCCTCTTCTCCGTCTTCCTGGCGGCTGCCAATCTAAGACTCGACTCGGCCATCGCTCGCTGGACATTCTTCTTACATGGCCGTACCATCTTAGCCTTCGCTGTCCAATTCTGTGGTTGACAGACAAGGGGACCTCCATCCTGTCCCGAACAACGTCATTACTAATCCTGTCCATCCTTGTTACCTTTAGGCATCTCCTCCAAAAGTCCATCTCCACAGCTTGAACCCTTGAGTAAAGCTGGGTTGCCATGGTCCAAGTTTCAGATGCATACGTTAGGATGGGCTCGACGATGGCGTGGAAGATCCTTCGCTTATTTTCCTTAGTAATGGTTCTGTTCCACAAAACCGGGTGCAGCATGCGTGTGGCTTTTCGAGCTTGCTCCACTTTTTTCCTCACATCTGTTTCCGAGGATCCTGAGGAATCGAGGTAAGATCCCAGATACTTGAAAACATCAACTTTTGTACATTTCTCAGAGTCGACGAGGAGATCACCGTCATTTCCAGCGCAAATAGCCATATATTTGGTCTTTCCGAAATTTATTTTAAGCCCCATAAATTCATAGCAGTCCCATAGTGAGTACATCATTATTTCCAGGTAGACCTTCCTCCGCGCAAATACAACCTGGTCATCCGCAAAAAATAGGGAGATCAGCTGGTCATCGTCGATAAATGGCCCCACATCTCCGCACCGTGCATACCATTGCCTTACAGACGTGTGGAGGTAAATCTTGAAAAGGGTGGGCGCCATGCTGCAACCCTGTTTCAGACCCTTAGTGCCTGCGAAAGGTTCCGACAACCGATTTCCTATTTTGATTCGGTAGATGTCGTCTCGGTAGAGTTGCCTTACTGCAGATATCAAGTTGCCGTCGATGCCCGCCTCCGTCAGTGCCGACCACATTCTGCTTCTCGGGACACTGTCATATGCCTGTTCAAGGTCCACGAATGCCATATGGAGCTCCTGGTTCATCTCCTGGGATTTCTCGATTAGTTGCCTTAGGACAAAGATGTTGTCATTGCAGGAACGCCCTGCCGTGAAGCCCGCCTGCTCTTCTGGGGTTAGGAACTCATCCTCTAGCTTGTCTCGGAGCAGTCTTCCAATAATTCTACTTACAGAGCTCTGCACACAGATACCTCTGTAGTTAAAATATTTTAAAGTTGTAAGTTATAAAGTACAGCAAATGGTTGGGGGTGCGGTCAGTTAGGCTTAGTCAACTTAGGCTTCATTGTATACATGTAGGCCTTATTAAATGTTTACCTAGAGTTTAATATTACTCCACATTAGCTTAGATAAACTATTTTGAGTTTTATCTCATTTTCATTTATTACTTTTATCATGGTCATCTTTTAATAACTATATATTTTTAAATTACATAAAAAATGAATTTTTTTTTATCTAATATATTTAATTTTGTTTAATGTTTCACATTAAAGCTTCATCTGTACAAAGCATTAATCCGCCCAGTACTATTGTATGGATAGGAAACATGGACCACAAGCAAAAGAATGGAACAAGACCTCTTAGTCTTCGAAATGAAAATTCTTCGTAGGATCATCGGAGGAGTCCATATAGAGGGAAACTGGAGAAGACGGACGAACAACGAAATTTATTCGATTTTTAGTGACAAAGATGTCGTTCTGACAATGAATCTGGGAAGACTGCGATGGGGTGGCAACGTGGCTAGAATGGACAACGCACAGTGGGAAAATTATGTAATTTAGCGGGCAAAAATCTATAACTCCTGATCAAATGACGATAATCAAATAATTCTTTTTTCATTATTGAGATTGGAATTTCTTTTAATAGTGAGAATAAAAAAAAATATAAATATCATCACTCTGGTTATTTCAAATTAATTTTAATCTGAATGCTTTCTTCACTTTAATTTAAATAAAATAGTTTTTATGGTACATGGACACACACACACAGAGTGAAATGAGTTATTATTATTATCTATTGACCTTTTTGCTTATATACATGCCTTTTTCAGGTATTTGCTCCTTTTAATAGATTTTTAAATAATTATTGTAGGAACACGAAAAAATGCAAAAAAAAAATAAATTATAAATATCCTATTTTTTACAACTTTTAATGAAAAAAAATATTATCAATTAAAGAAGAAGTATATTTTAGGATTTAGTCCATTTCGAAGCTGAAAATATATTCAAAGTTCAAATATAGGGCTTTAAATCTTCAAATCGATATATCGCTAAACGATCGCATTTGATCGGTCCAATTCTATTATGGCATTTTATTACTCTAAATCCTCTATCACTGTGAAAAAAAATAGAACCAATTATTGCCATTAAAAATTTTTACGTTATTTTGAATATTCTTATTTTTTTTTAAACTGATATAATTAACATGCTCGAAATTATATTAGATTGTTATTCAATAATTTTACAGGCATTTTCCATGTTTAATTAGTATATTAAATACAATGAAATGAAAAATGAAGGCTATATATTTATATTCAATCTAATTTAAAGTAATTAGAAATTACAAATTTTCAGTGTCTATTTTGATTACCTATTAAAAAATCAGGAGTTATAGATTTTTGGCCGCTAAATTACAAAATTTTCCCACTGTGCAACGAGGCAATCCCTAAAAAGTTACTGTCTGAACCCCTTCATGGCACTAGAAGAAGGGTAAGACCGAAACTGAGGTGGTCTGATTGTGTTGCGGGAGACGCTAGCTGGTTGAGGAGGCCAGGACTCGTCGACGAGTCGTAGCGCCAAGATAATAATAATAATGTTTCACATACATTTAATATTTGTTTATATATTTTCACTGATTGGTTGTTTTTTGGTTTTTCTCATTTAGCCGTGATGATGATCTAAAACTTGGGTCGGAACGTCAGCTACAATAAAATATGTAAAACTCACATATTTGTGCTAATAATTTGACCGCACCCCAACCATTCCTGTTTCCTGTTCATTATATCTACGATCGACTATCTTCCACCATTGTAAGTTACTCAGTTTTAAATGGTTTATGTTATAAAGAGGTGATTGCATTCCCCAAAAACTCGTCAACTCCTAGTTTCCTCTCTTATATTTCCCCATTTTGATTATGGTTGCCTTGTATACGAGGGACTGTCTGACTTGCATGAGATGAGGTTGAAGAGACTAATGAATTGCTTCATTAGATTCATCTTGGGTGTCCCCAGGCGCTCCCACGTCTACAGTTGGTATGCTGAATTGGAGTGGCTCCACCCAGTTTTTCGACGGCAATACTTCCTAGGTGTAAGCGTTTTCCAAATCTTCAGAACCAAGAAACCTCCATATATCCTCAATGTGTTCAAACCCTGCTCCTCTATCCATTCTCTAAACACCTCATCTCAAACATATAACCTGTATATCCCTTTCTACCGAACTGCCTCCTTCTGGAATTCCTTACCTGTCTCCATCCGTAAAACATTATCCCTCACTTCCTTTAAAACCCAGCTATTTCACCACCTCCTTTTTCTTCAATCTTCTGTAATAACGTAAAATATTGAAACCAACATAGAATATGTATTTGATATGTTATAGATTTAAAGCTCAAAAGCTGATCAAATATTTTGTTATCGTTATCCAAATTTTTGTTTGTTTTGTTTTTCAATATTTTGGGTAAGTGTTTTCTCTATTTTGTGTTTACTTATGACATAATTATTAATATAGTAAGGGAGAATATTGCGATCGTGATGAATTTCGACTTCCGGTTTTCAACGGAAATAAACTTTTTGGGGACCCCTGAGTCCAAATAACAAAGTCCCGCGAAATGGTCTGAGTGAGCGTGAACAGACTAGCTCAAAAACTATAAACCGTACAGACCTGAAATTGAGTATTTAGTATATGTACATGTCCGCGATATGTCAGAAATTGCGCGCATCGCAGAAAAAAAAATCTGGTTTCTAAAAATGTCTCCCGGGTTTGTTGCCTACGTTTGACTAGATGTCCCAGAATAAAAATTAGTTTCTTTCTTTCTTTCAAAAAAGTTGATATTTTTTTCAACAACTCTACCCAAACGTTTCTAGTCATCATTCGTTATAATTAGGTAGTAACAAGACAGTCCTATATGCGTAACATCATTCTCATAAACGTAGAAGAAGACGTAGGGAGGTTGAGTCAAAGAAGAGAAAACGGTTGGACCTTTGGACAAAAAACAAGCCGAGATTGCTCCCTACTTGTGACACTAGTGTGCGGTAGAGGACAAAGGAGGGACTCCCCGCCTTGAAATAAGAACAAAATGCCTAGATGGTTGTTGCAGCTAATTGGGTCCCCTTTCCTTCAGTAAATGGCCACTATAAATCCTTTCCCCCGCCCCTCCTCAGGGATAGTTTCTTCCTCCCATATCTGCCTTAACTAGTCTTACATTTCTAGGCCATTTTGCTTACAGCTCGACTCCTTTATTTCTTTAAGTATCCCACTCCTTTCTCACTCACATTAGCTAATTTTGTATCAAGTTTAGCTTCTGAAGCATTATATTTATAAGTTAAATGTTTTTTTTTTTGGAATTATCATTACAAAGGAGCAGCATAAAATACAGCAGATAAGATACAGCTAAGATCCTCTATTAATCCCACTAATAAGTCCATATTTTAACCCAGGAAAGAAAGAAAATAATTTAGAAAAATATGAAAATTCTAGTTTTCATGAAAAATATGCTTCCTACTAAAGTTCATAAAGCAGAAAACCTCCGCTAATGAGATGGAGGGCCAAACTAGACCAAGTCGCTTCTTCACAGATCTTTCTCATTTCTTCATCCAAAGTTGGTTCGTAGCCGTCCAATTATTTATTTTCATTCTCTTGATTAAATTTCACCATCATAATGAGATTTACAATTCCACAAATCCATCTATTATTTATTTTGCATTTCATGTATAGCATACGTAGATCAAGACCATTTTCCTACAGCAAACGTGGGCAACAAACGGCCCGGGAGACATTTTTAGAAACCCAATTAAAAAAATTCTGAGCCGCGGCGTGGCCGAGCGGATAGCGTCTCCGACTCCCACGCAGTGGTGCGGGTTCAAATCCCGCCCAAGCCCGCTCGATTCTGTTCGATGACGGCTTCACTGAACAGACTCAGCGGCTAATCCATGGCTATTAGAAGAGGTTGGTTACGCGTAGATAACCCGTCCCGATTAGCCCTCGTGACATAATTCTTTTGCGATGTGCGGAACACACAATTTTCACTTACCAAATTATTTTAATTAGAAATTGACTTGTGTTGTTAAATGCCATTTCTCAAAGTCGCACAATTTTCCGCATTCATTTACTTATTTTTGTTCTCTCTAAAGTACGCTAATTTTCTTGATTATTAAATACAAGTTTTTACTTGTGATAATTCGGCAATGCAAGCATGATACTCCAAGTCGTCTCCAAGACTAATGAATTGCTTCATTAGATTCATCTTGGGTGTCCCCAGGCGCTCCCACGTCTACAGTTGGTATGCTGAATTGGAGTGGCTCCACCCAGTTTTTCGACGGCAATACTTCCTAGGTGTAAGCGTTTTCCAAATCTTCAGAACCAAGAAACCTCCATATATCCTCAATGTGTTCAAACCCTGCTCCTCTATCCATTCTCTAAACACCTCATCTCAAACATATAACCTGTATATCCCTTTCTACCGAACTGCCTCCTTCTGGAATTCCTTACCTGTCTCCATCCGTAAAACATTATCCCTCACTTCCTTTAAAACCCAGCTATTTCACCACCTCCTTTTTCTTCAATCTTCTGTAATAACGTAAAATATTGAAACCAACATAGAATATGTATTTGATATGTTATAGATTTAAAGCTCAAAAGCTGATCAAATATTTTGTTATCGTTATCCAAATTTTTGTTTGTTTTGTTTTTCAATATTTTGGGTAAGTGTTTTCTCTATTTTGTGTTTACTTATGACATAATTATTAATATAGTAAGGGAGAATATTGCGATCGTGATGAATTTCGACTTCCGGTTTTCAACGGAAATAAACTTTTTGGGGACCCCTGAGTCCAAATAACAAAGTCCCGCGAAATGGTCTGAGTGAGCGTGAACAGACTAGCTCAAAAACTATAAACCGTACAGACCTGAAATTGAGTATTTAGTATATGTACATGTCCGCGATATGTCAGAAAAAAATTCATCAGAATTGGTCAAATGGAGTGGGTACTTTATAACATACGTTTTTACGTTTTTTTTTTTATTTTCTCAAAAACGGCTCAAACTATTTTGATAGAATTGGGTATTTGATGTATGTATATGCCCGAGATATGACAGCTAAAATTTCATCGAAATTGATCAAACTGATGAGGCACTTCATTTTATAACTGTTTTCACATTTTTACGTTTTTTACGATTTTCTCAAAAATAACTTTAACGATTTTGATTAAACTCGTCATGTTTACTGAGAATTAAGTATTCTTTAATATCAGGTAAGCTTTATCATTATTAAAATGTTCTGAGGGGGCATAAATGAGGAAGGGGCTTTTTTTGTTTTCCTATATAAAGTACCTTTGATTTGGTTTATATGGAGAAATTAACTGTTTCTCGTTACGCCTAAAAATAAGAATTGGCTAAATACGAAATATTAAAAAAAACCAAGTAAACATATACAGGAGAAAAAAAGGAAAATATTCCGTCAACTCATAAAACATGTCGAGCTCACGCATGCCCAGTACGCCTTTAATGACAGACCAATGCTTTATAATTAAAGATCTTTTGTTCACTTAATGAAAATTATTTGTTTCATGGGAACTGTATGAAGTTTTCAACAACTAGATAGATAATTATAAAAACAGACGATTTGGAGTATTATGCTTGCGTTGCCGAATTATCACAAGTAAAAACTTTTATTTAATAATAAAAAAAAATAGTGTACTTTAAAGAGCAAGTAGTAACAAAAATGGCATTTAACAAAACAAGTCAATTTCTAATAAAAGTGAGTTGGTAAGTGAAAATTGTGTATTGCGCGCATCGCAAAAAAAAAATCTGGTTTCTAAAAATGTCTCCCGGGTTTGTTGCCTACGTTTGACTAGATGTCCCAGAATAAAAATTAGTTTCTTTCTTTCTTTCAAAAAAGTTGATATTTTTTTCAACAACTCTACCCAAACGTTTCTAGTCATCATTCGTTATAATTAGGTAGTAACAAGACAGTCCTATATGCGTAACATCATTCTCATAAACGTAGAAGAAGACGTAGGGAGGTTGAGTCAAAGAAGAGAAAACGGTTGGACCTTTGGACAAAAAACAAGCCGAGATTGCTCCCTACTTGTGACACTAGTGTGCGGTAGAGGACAAAGGAGGGACTCCCCGCCTTGAAATAAGAACAAAATGCCTAGATGGTTGTTGCAGCTAATTGGGTCCCCTTTCCTTCAGTAAATGGCCACTATAAATCCTTTCCCCCGCCCCTCCTCAGGGATAGTTTCTTCCTCCCATATCTGCCTTAACTAGTCTTACATTTCTAGGCCATTTTGCTTACAGCTCGACTCCTTTATTTCTTTAAGTATCCCACTCCTTTCTCACTCACATTAGCTAATTTTGTATCAAGTTTAGCTTCTGAAGCATTATATTTATAAGTTAAATGTTTTTTTTTTTGGAATTATCATTACAAAGGAGCAGCATAAAATACAGCAGATAAGATACAGCTAAGATCCTCTATTAATCCCACTAATAAGTCCATATTTTAACCCAGGAAAGAAAGAAAATAATTTAGAAAAAATATGAAGATTCTAGTTTTCATGAAAAAATGCTTCCTACTAAAGTTCATAAAGCAGAAAACCTCCACTAATGAGATGGAGGGCCAAACTAGACCAAGTCGCTTCTTCACAGATCTTTCTCATTTCTTCACCCCAAGTTGGTTCGTAGCCGTCCAAATATTTATTTTCATTCTCTTGATTAAATTTCACCATCATCATGAGATTAATAATTCCACAAATCCATCTATTATTTATTTTGCATTTCATGTATAGCATACGTAGATCAAGACCATTTTGCTACAGCAAACGTGGGCAACAAACGGCCCGGGAGACATTTTTAGAAACCCAATTAAAAAAAATTCTGAGCCGCGGCGTGGCCGAGCGAATAGCGTCTCCGACTCCCACGCTGTGGTGCGGGTTCGAATCCCGCCCAAGCCCGCTCGATTCTGTTCGATGACGGCCTCACTGAACAGACTCAGCGGCTAGCCATGGATTAGAAGAGGTTGGTTACCCGTAGATAACCCGTCCCGATTAGCCCTCGTGGCATAATTCTGTTTCGATGCGTGGGACACACAATTTTCACTTACCAAATTGTGTTGTTAAATGCCATTTCTCAAAGTCGCACAATTTTCCGCATTCATTTACTTATTTTTGTTTTTTTTTGCTCTCTAAAGTACGCTAATTTTCTTGATTATTAAATACAAGTTTTTACTTGTGATAATTCGGCAATGCAAGCACCAAGTCGTCAGATTTTATAATTCTCTATGTAGTTGTTGAAAACTTCATATAGTTCCATGAAACAAATAATTTCCATTAAATGAACAGAACATCTTCAAGTATAAAGCATTGATTTGTCATTAAAGGCGTACTGGGCATGCGTGAGCTCAACATGTTTTATGAGTTGACGGAATATTTTGCTTTTTTTCTCCTAATATGTTTACTTGATTTTTTTTTCATATTTCATATTTAGTCTTGTCTTATTTTTAGGCGAAACGAGAGACAGGTAATTTCTCCATATAAACAAAAACGAAGGTACTTTACGGGAAAACAAAAAATCTGGTGCGTGCTCGCAACACACAACTTTCACTTACCAACTTACTTAGATTAGAAATTAATGCGTTTTGTTAATTGCCACTTTCCAAATGAACAGAATGGCTTTAATTATGAACAATGGTCTGTCATTAAAGGCGTACTCCGCATGCGTGGGCTCAACGAGTTTTATGAGTTGACTGAATATTTTTCTTTTTTTCTCCTCTTTATGTTTTCTTTATTTTTATCACATCTCATATTTAGCCATTTCTTATTTTTAGGCGTAACGAGAGACAGTTAATTTCTCCATGTAAACAAAAACAAATGTACTTTATAAGAAAGAAACAAACAAACAAAAAAGGCCCCCCCCCCAAAAAAAAGCCCCCTCAGAACATTTTAAAAATGATAAAGCTTACCTGATATTAAAGAAAACCTAATTTTCATTAAACATGACGAATTTGATAAAAATCGTTAAAGCCGTTTTTGAGATAATCGAA
Source organism: Aelia acuminata (assembly GCA_911387785.2). Classification (NCBI taxonomy): domain Eukaryota; kingdom Metazoa; phylum Arthropoda; class Insecta; order Hemiptera; family Pentatomidae; genus Aelia; species Aelia acuminata. Next base: position 20,082,635 of record OU426980.1, read on the forward strand.
AAAAAGGTAAAAATTGGAAAAAAGTCATGAAATAAAGTGCCCCCTCAGTTGGACCAATTTTGATGAAATGTTGGCTTTTACATATTTGGTATATACATACATCAAATACCCAGTTTCTTCAAAATCGTTAAAACCGTTTTTGAGTAAATAAAAAATATGTACACGTGAAATTGGTACAAAATTTATTATGTAAAGTCCCTCCTCCGGTTGATCAATTTTAATGAAATTTTTACAGTCGTATCTCGGGCATATACATACATCAAATACCCAGATTCTTCAAAATCGTTAAAGCCGTTTATGAGTAAATAAAAAAAATACCTGAAAATGATACAAAATTTATTAAGTAAAGTCCCCCCTCCGGTTAATAAATTTTGATGAAATTTTTACAGTCATATTTCGGGCATATAAATAGATCAAATACTCAATTTAATCAAAATCGTTAGAGCTGTTTTTGAGAAAATCGAAAAAAACGTAAAAAGTTATTAAATAAAGTACCCCCTCCCTTTGAGCAATTTTGATGAAATTGTTGCTGTCACATTCCGGGCATATACCTACACTAAATACCCAATTTCAGGTCCCCACGGTTTATAGTTTTTGAGCTAGTCTGTTCACACACACACACACACACACACACACACACACACACACACACACACACACACGCACGCACACACACACACACACACACACACACACAGACACACACACACACACACACAGACCATTTCGCGGGACTTAGTTATTTCGACTCAGGGGGTCCCAAAACGTGTATTCCCGTTGAAAACCGGAAGTCGAAATTTTTCACGATCACAATACTTCCACTTACTATATATTTCATATATAGGTAAGTGAAAGTAAAAAGGCCCCTTCCTTATTTATTCCCCCTCAGAACATTTTAATAATGATAAAGCTTACCTGATATTAAGAATACTTGATTCTCATTAAACATGACGAGTTTAATCAAAATCATTAAAGTTATTTTTGAGAAAATAGATACAAACGTAATAATGGGAAAAAAAGTTTTTAAATAATGTACCCCCTCCGTTTGACCAATTTTTATGAAATTTTTGCTGGCACATCACGGGCATATACATACACCAAATACCCATTTTCAGGTTCATACGGTTTATAGTTTTTACTATCTCACAAACTGTTAACACACACAGACCGTTTCGCGGGACTTGGTTATTTGGACTCAGGGGACCCCGAAACCCAATGGTAGATCTACAACCAATGGTGTCAGCTCTTCGGGATCAAGGGCATTAACAAATTGGTCTAAGTCCATCGCTTATTGGTAGCTCAGAGTCAGTAGGTATCTATACTTTTTTGTGAGATGCCTCCATTAAGCTGACGGGACTCACATATCCGTCCACATATAAGGTTGCTTAATTTTCAATACTTCAATAATCTAAGCCTTATGAGCCATACCGGACCCTAAATGTACACAAATAGAATTATATATACATTTTTTATTCCTATCGTAACGTAGTAACCAAAAGTATGGACCATTTTTATCATTTTCCTTGACATATTAAAAAATAACATTTTACATTTTATAACGTGTCAGTAACATCTAATAAATGAATTTGAAGAATAGAGTAAGAAAAGTATAAAATTTATAGATATAGAATGCAAGTCTCGTATTATTTCAATAATTCACTTAACCGTGCAGATTACGTGCCAAATTTTCACCTATTCAGGCATCTTCAGGGCTACAAGGGTTTCGCAAGCAAGCTGGAAACACTGAAACCTGCCCATATGGAAGGAGGGCTAAGCGGGAGGGAGTGTTGCCAACATTCAAACAAGTTTAGATAACCGAAATAATAATTCAATTAGGTCTATAGAAAATTAAACACAATATTAAAGTTGAAGAAGGTTCAAATAAAGTAATTTTAATTTTACATATACACATATATACATACACACTCACACCCATTACACACATAACATCATGAACTAGAATTCATAAATATATAAAAAAAAAAAACATATGAAAAGCAAAGGCAAATCTAGAATAAATAATTTACTGTTGGTTTAAAATGTTAATAGTTTCAGCAAAAAAGTTGTTAAGATTTCTCATTTCACTCTGTGTGTATGTGTCCATGTACCATAAAAACTATTTTATTTAAATTAAAGTGAAGAAAGCATTCAGATTAAAATTGATTTGAAATAACCAGAGTGATGATATTTATATTTTTTTTATTCTCACTATTAAAAGAAATTCCAATCTCAATAATGAAAAAAGAATTATTTGATTATCGTCATTTGATCAGGAGTTATAGATTTTTGCCCGCTAAATTACATAATTTTCCCACTGTGCCAGCCCATCGCAGTCTTCCCAGCTTCATTGTCAGAACGACATCTTTGTCACTAAAAATCGAATAAATTTCGTTGTTCGTCCGTCTTCTCCAGTTTCCCTCTATATGGACTCCTCCGAAGATCCAACGAAGAATTTTCATTTCGAAGACTAAGAGGTCTTGTTCCATTCTTTTGCTCGTGGTCCACGTTTCCTATCCTTAAAATAGTACTGGGCGGATTAATGCTTTGTACAGATGAAGCTTTAATGTGAAACATTAAATAAAATAGATATAGAATGCAAGGCCTCAAAGTCTCGTATAATTTCAATAATTCACTTAATCGTGCAGGTTACATGCCAAATTTTCACCTATTCAGGCATCTTCAGGGCTACAACAGTTTCACATGCAAGCTAGAAACAGACTGAAACCTTCCCATATGGAAGGAGGGCTAACAGGGAAATATACAGTGTTGTCAACATTCAAACAAATTTAGATAACAGAGATAATAACTGAATGAGGTCTATAGAAAATTAAATACAATATTAAAGTTGAAAAAGGTTCAATTAAAGTAATTTAATTTTACATATATACATACACACTCACACCCATACACACATAACATCATGCACTAGAATTATAAATATATTTGTATATACAACATATGAAAAGTAAAGGCAAATCCCGAATAAATAATTCACTAATGGTTTAAAATTTTAATAGTTTCAGCAAGAAAATTGTTAAGATTTCTTGCATAAGTTTTAAAATTGACAACCTTATTAATGTTTGCAGCTATATATAGTGCTTCAAGATATTCTAATTTTTGCTCAGAATTTTCTTTATGCAAAATTATAGTGTTGTCATAACCGAAGCTATGTTTATGCTCGGAAGTGTGTTTAGCTAGCGCAGTTTTGGGTTCTTTTATTCCTTTATTTTTATTTTTGTATTCTGTGCATGAATTTTCGTGCTGATAGATTCTATTACAGAGATTTTGAGTCGTCATGCCAATAAAATTTTGTAAATCAAGTCAGAATTAAGACCAGTTGCAATTTTATCTTTGAGCGGGGTAAGTATTTGATTAAGTTTATTGCAGGGTTTGTAAGTGATTTTTAGTTCATCGATGTCATATTCAAGGCGAAAATTCGGCATGTAATCTGCACGATTAAGTGAATTATTGAAATAATACGAGACTTTGAGGCCTTGAATTCTATATCTATAATTCAATAGTCTCTTCCTACAAACTTGGTTTATAAAATTTCTAAAAAAAATGAGGTAGATCGATATATGTAATGGACAGTTTCCATTATAATTTCAGTTGTTGTACTGGGCCTTGCGGGTGTGGAGTCAGGTACAAATATTTAGAAATTAATGCTCATCTGCATGAAGGCGAAAGGCATTCACAACCAGGTTATTTATAAAGAATTGGAAATAGAGAGATGTTGAGGATATGGCTGAGAGGGTGGATCGTTGGGAGCTGTTATGTAGGCTCAAGCAATGACCCTAGTTTGAATAATGCCCTTCCTTTAATACTCCCTTCATTATTCCCACTTACATAATATTCACATAATTCGGAAGCGATATCACTGCCCGCTTTTCGCTACATCAATCTGTTCAACCCTACTTATCGACCCATCCTTCCTCTTTTGCCAACTGATTTATCGGCACCTTCAGCCATGGAGGGATCCTTTCTTAAGGGGTGCCTGAGAGGAATACGGCAATCAACTCCTTGTTACCAAATGCCAGTCCTTTAGCAAAGGTAATGTTTTCTTTATCCAATACGGATTGTCGAATCTAATGGAATTTTGTTGGCAAATTATCTCATTGGTAGGTATTTTTTATTTTACAATTCTTACTTGTTTTAACCTTCCGGCGCACAGTGGAGTATTAGCCATGAAATCCTGGCCAAAACTATTTACCTTTTTTTTGCAACTATAGAATACTTAAAACTTTCTATTAACAATCTAAAAATATAATAAGTTTTGACAAAAATTAGGGGAAAAATAAAGGTATTTGAAAAACTTCGGGAAAATGTTCAATACATAAGACATTTGAAAGTTTTATTGCAATTTCATATCTAGCTTTTGAAAATACTAAATACATTATTTGCGTAGTAAATTTTAATTGTGTAAACTTCGTGTAAATAATGTGATGTGACCACATATATAATTGAAACCAGATAATAAAAAATATTAAAAAAATCACTTTAAGAGGTACATTTTCATACGTTTATTAAAAAAAGGGGGGTGTGTTGGGGTGAGTTTTTTTTTTTTTTGCGTTATGGCTAGTAGAAGTATTCAACTTTACATTATGCAAAAATATCTGCCTGACAATACAAAATTATCAAAAACATAAAAAAGTTCACTTTAAGAGGTATTTTCATACATTTATTAGAAAAAGGGGGGTGTGTTGGGATGAGTTTTTTTTTTTTTGCGGTATGGCAAGTAGAAGGATTCAACTTTACATTAATGCAAAAATATATGCCCGACAATACAACATATCTATTTTATTCATTTAAACAAGTCTATTTTTTCCGTTTGAACATCGTAATCAAAAGAACTATAAGTTAACCTTTATGACATTAAAACTTGCTAAAAACTAGTTATCACCGATAAATACATACTTTTCGAAACTGTTTAGAAAAATTTTAGATCACTTGTTAAATGGATTACACAGGAATCACAGCATCTACAAGCATCTTACAACTCGGGATAAAGCAACTGTGTACATGCATCGTCCTTAAATCTGGATTCAGACTTGTTCCTTCGGGCAGGAAGTGGATCACAATGAACGAAATAAATATATCTCTATGCAAACATTCCTTCGTATTGTGATGTTCTGAAGTACACTTTTTTTCGGACTTTTGGCCATGATTTGATGTTAAATACTCCACTGCGCACCTATTTGAATTACATCAGCGGGCGCGCTGCAGTGTTTGGACCGCATCTTTGTTTTTTATATATTTTATAAGAAAATAAGCAATAAATTACTTTTTTTTTCGTTGTTTACTCATTGCTTTGTACTATTTTGTACTAATTCAATTGAATGAAAATCGTAAGCTGTATAAAGAAAAGGATGGAAAAAAAAAAAAATAGCTTTGGCGATAAAAACACACACAAAAAAAACCTACAATTGGTAGTATAATGTATAGGGATAATATAATAATAATTTGCTTATTATAATAAATGTTTCTCATATGAAGAAAGGAATAATGGTGGAAGATGGTTGACCGTTGTTGTAACCGTTGAATCACATAATTTATTTTTACCAACGTTTCGAACCAAATTTTAGGTCCTCATCATCCTTCTTTGGCTAATGCTGACCCAGCGAACCCATTAGGTATAGAGAATTGTTATTATAAACATAGACATTGAGGTATGGTTCAAGGTTTTAAAGGAAAATAATCAAATGCGCAGCTAGAACGGCTGCCAGCCATCTCTCTCCATCTTCTGCAAGGCTGATAGGAATCCACAGTTTGCGAAGATCCTGTTATACAGCATCCTTCCAACGACCTTTTGGCCTACCACGTGGACGCACACCATCCGGAATGTTCTTATACAACCTCTTGACCACTCTTTCATTATGCATCCATATCACATGTCCAAGCCATTTCAGCCTTTGTATCCTGATGTAGGATGTTATGCTTGCTTCTTTATAGAGCCGGAACAATTCATTGTTTTTTCTTCTTCGCCACTGGCCATTATCGCATACAGCCCCTAAGATTCTCCTCAGAATTACCCTTTCAAACCTATCTAGCAGGTTGGTGATTTTCTTGTTGAGGTTCCATGTTTCTCCACCGTATGTTACCACTGGTCTTACAAGTGTCTTGTAGAGCATAAACTTGGTAGTACAGCTTATAATAGTATGTAATAATAGTATGTGTTAAAATAATTAAAACAATATCAGACAACGTAAAAATCAAAATACTTGCATCTAAATTTGTGGGAAAAGTGCAGGAAATGGTAAAATAATTCATCGGAGATTGTCTGAAACTGTAACACGAAAGGGCGGGCAGCGGTGTTTGGACCGTATTTACAGACCTACTGCAAATAAGGCAATATAACTATTGAGGTAAACCGGAAGATGTCGGACACGACCGTCTAATCCTGTCAGAACATGTCGATCTACAAATACCTCGAACCCTCAGCTCAGAGATTCAATTAGTATTCGTAATATTTTGACAAATGTTCAAATTGCGGTCAACGCCGCAGCGCGCCCGCCGGAGTGTTAATGAACAAGAAATGGTTAAGGGTGCGGTCAATATAAGAAGCACTAATATGTGAGATTTACATATTTTATTGTAGCCGAAGTTTCGACCCAAATTTTAGGTCATCATCAGAGCTCTTTGACAGTTGGAAGACGAAAGCCTTCTGACAGTCGGAAGATCAGTCTTCCAACTGTCAGAATGCTTTTCGATCAGACGATGACCTAAAATTTGGGTCGAAACGTCGGCTAAAATAAAATATGTAAATCTCACATATTGGTGCTGCTTATTTTGAATGCACGCCCAACCATCTTACTTATTTTAATTTTCGGGATAAAAACAAACAGAAAAAAACATTAGTTTCAAACTATTTAGCTAAGAAGCTCAATTACGTACAATATACTGTACGTAATTTTATACTGACTTTCGTTTATTTACCAATATAGGACAATTATTGTGTTCGCGATGGAAAGTTGAAAAATAGGCATCTGCCGACATAAATCCACCCGAACGGTTAACGGCGGCTGGGAACGTGATATCGAAAGCCCAACATAGACAATCATTTATGGATGTATCAATCTATAACTATCGATACCATAAAAAATCTTACTGAATTATAGGTAGTCAATATTTTTATCGATATAAATAAAATTTTGAAAAAAAAAAACCAGTAATTTTAAAATAAGGTCTTTCCATATCAAATTAGATTTTTGGTATATACGTACAAAATCTAGGTAATAGATTTTAACTATTTTTTTTATTTACACGCATCAATGTGAAAAGAAAGTGTCTTAATATAGGTAACTAAATAAAAATTGATTTTACTAAAAATATTGTATTTCTAAAAAAAAAAATGCTTTTTTTGTAATTTTGAAAAAAAAAAAAAAAATACCTCTGTTTATTTTGATTGAAAACTTATATGGTATCCTGACATGCGGTAGCAAGAGGTTCGCTAAAAATTAGAAATTTTTTAAATTTAATTTAAAATTTAGAAAAAAATTGGTTCACAAGATAAAAAATATTCTGGCCTACACAAGTTACGCTAAAAACACTTTCAAGGCCTACCAATTTAGAATATACATGTGTTTAATTTTAATCTATGCACATCAATTATATTTAAAAGTTACTCTGTAAATTTAAAACTTAAATAAAATATTTGTATTTAGATAAAATTATATAAACACTTAAAATATTTAAGTTCAACTATCTCTTATTTTTTACATATTGTTATTTCATTTTGTAATACAATGGTTGAATAATTAATTCATTCACTAGTTGGTGTCTGTGTCGTTCTAGTCGCATTCCTTGGGCCAAGCTTTATAATTAGCAAATTACTTAATATAATTCTTAATTAAAAAATACTTAATTAAGTCTGAAATCTATTTACTAACAATAAGATATATCTAATTTTTTTTTACTTATATGCCTTTAGGAAAAATTATTCTATTAGAATGCATAGAAGTTAACTATAACGTAAGGTAGATGAAATTTCAAATATGTATATAGGCCTAGATTTATTATATTTTATTAAATACGCTATTGAAACCATTTCGTACATAGTTAAGATACTAGATAAATACTATTCTTCATACCGGTATACGTACTCTAATATTAGCGGAAAGTTTGTAACCTGTGCACTCTATACAACTCTACTACATAAACAACAGGGTGTTTTTAACTAGAGAAAAATCTAGTTTTAAAACATTTTTTATTTTATTTTAAAATAAAAATATTAAAAACAGTCATGAAAAAAGGCTAAAAATAAAAATATACAAAGAGAGAAACTATCTTTAGTCGAAAATATCGGATATTATCGACTATCTATGGCCATCCCTAATGTAGCAACGAAAAAAATGGAATATTCGAACTCAACAATACACGGAATTTTACCATTTCTAGAACTACAGGACATAAAATGTTGAGTCAAACAGTTAGCATGATTTTAGTGCAGGATTATTTTCGAAGTAGACCGTCAAAACTTGAAATGTTTACCAACTTTGGATCGTTACCCAAGTGATGGGTGTAATTCCTAAACTTTACCAGCAGACTAAAGTTTTAGCATAATAAACTAAGTAGTTACTATATAAACAACGGAACAGAACGCCTTCCGCCATATTTGCTAAGCAGTACATCTAATCAGACCTTGTTTGTTTGAAATAGTTGAAACATAATTTAAAGTAAGTCAAGCCCTAATTGAATTTTAATTAGACAGGAGGAAATAATTAGTAACTTTTGAATAGTCACTAGTGAATAGTCTAATGGATTCTAATAAAATTGTATTTTATTTATCATTATATTTTTATTTTTTTAAGAAAGCCACCTTACTAAAAGAGAAATTATTAAAAGAATATAAAGAGCCCAAACTATTCTCTTCAAAAAATAAATTATTTAAAGTATTTTAAAACAAGGTGGTTACCCACAAAAGGAGATTTAATTAATATAAAATGATTTAAAAATTGTTTTTAATTTTTTAATTAAAAAATTAAGCGCTTATAACTCGCAATCGAAAGCGAAATGAGTGATTTTTATATTTTTCCAGTGTAGCAGTTAAGGAAAGCATTAAAATGCTGCCTCATTCATAAAATTTGATGAATTATTAAGGAAGTTATGACAAAAAAAAAGGCTTTGAGAAATTATATATATTTTATGATAAACTTCATAGGATCGATTTGTTTTACTTCGTTAAGAAATCAGATCGATATGAAATGCTTATCGATTATCGAAATATTAGCCAACAATCATAATTATTAAAGTTTATTACCGATATCACTTTATTTCCAAAAACAAGCCTCTATGTTAAGTAACGCCGTTTTTCTCTTCTTTTTTTTTAATATATATTTTTTGGTATTGTTTAACCATTTCATTTCAATTTTGATGTTTACCAAATCTAAAGACGATTAAATTTTAAGGTTACTCTGATCTGAAGTTTCGGATTTCCAATTATTTATAACTATATTACTAGGTAAGCCCTAACTCCCTTACCAGCGTCTGATATTACATTTCAGAGATGTATATAAATATATTCCGGAGAGATTTACCTAGAAAAGATCATTACACATAATAACCTACCTTACATTGCTGTGGAATAGGAAAATATTATAAAATGTACACTGAATTTCACAATTTTTACGTAGAGTTTCCAGGTCTATTGTAATCTTTTCCATATCAAATGTATCCTTTTTCAAGTCAAATGTAACCATTTCCAAGTCAGTTATAATAATTTCCAAATTAATCGTAACCTTTATTTTTTTTTTTTTAAATTATTATTTTATTTTCTGTAAGGACTTTTAAAATAATAAGGCGAAATTATTTTTATTTTTAATAATTATTAAATTATTAAACTCGTCATGTTTAATGAGAATCAAGTATTCTTTAATATCAGGTAAGCTTTGCAATTATTAAAATGTTCTGAGGGGGTCTTAAAAGGGGAAGGGGCTTTTTTTGTTTTCCTATTAAGTACCTTTGATTTGGTGTATATGGAGAAAGTAACTGTTTCTCGTTACGCCGAAAAATAAGAAATGGCTAAATATGAAATATAAAAAAATCAAGTAAACATATACCGGAAAAAAAAAATAGACAAATATTCCGTCAAGGTTGAGCTACGCATGCGTAGCACGCCTTTAACAACAGAACTAAATGGTAAATAAAATCAGATGCGATGGAGTATTATGCTTGCATTGCCGAATTAACACGAGTAAAAACATTTATTCAATGATAAAAAAGTTTAGTGTACTTTAGAGAGCAAATAGAAACAAAATTAAGTAAATAAATGTGTGTCTTCAAGGAATGCTATTTAACAAAACACGTCAATTTCTAATCTAAGTAAGCTGGTAAGTGAAAGTTGTGTGTTGCGCGCCTCGCACCAGATTTTTCTTTCTACGTTTTACACACTTGCTCAAAAGTGTATTTCGCCCCTTTCGCCTGGTTATAATTAACTTAATTATTTTTGGTATTTGCCACGCCTAAGATAAATGAACGGATCCCAGCAAAAAGTGCTTCAGTCACAAAAATATAATTTTCGGAAAACTATGAAAAACTATTCCCATGTGATACACACTGTCTAAAAATATGAAAAAATATATTAGGTTCTATATATGGCATATGGGATCATGGGACTGAAGTCCTGCTTGCACAAATACATGAGGCTACATTTACAGATACGATTTCCATGGATAGCTCAATATTGGAAAAAATGTGACTGATGCCCTTTTTGCAAGGACCCATTCAAATGCTTAAACTTTGTAAGTAGTGAAATGTAAGATGCTTACCTTTGATTTTTTTCTTATTGAAATCTAAGCTGTCAGTTAAAAAATATTACGTTTAAAAAAAATAAAAAACAAAAACCGCGGAACGGGGGTCCAATCAAGGCACGCTCATCTTGAGATTAGAGGAAAATATTAAGCTACTGAAGGGGATAGCTTCAAAACCCCACTCATTTTCCTCTTATTTACATTTTACTACTTCATTTTTACTATGCTTATCTATCCAGGATCAAGCAATGAATCTTCAGCTTTAACTAAGGATTGTGTGGAAAAGGGTTTTAGAAGTTTATCGAATAATTAACCAGGTGTCGAGTTGGAGAAGACGGGAATAAGGACGGAAAAGGAGCTAATTCCTGAATGGGCTTTGATGTAGAGGAGACTTTAGAGGATTCGAGGATTGATGTCTATTTCCTTCGTTCCAGGTAGACGGAATCTAAAGTCCCAGGCTCTTATCTCCTCGTCTCACGTTCAAAAGGAAAATCAGCCCGAGGACAACCCATCCTAAAAACTTAAATTTCATAAAATAACAGCAATTTGTTTCGAATATGTAATGACCCATTCGGAAATCTAATACATATTCATTATAATACCTTACATGAAAGCAGGTTATAGACTCTAAGGGTGTCCGCAGGATTTCGTCCAGGGGGGCATGACCGGGATGGGGGGGATCGAGTTATTCTGACTATTTATGGCTCTATTAATGGTTGTAATAAAACTGGTCGATATTAGAAAATTGAAATATATGAAGAATTTACTTAACTTGTAGCTTTTGTTTCTCATATTTTCCAGGGGGGGGGGGGTCAGCTGCCCTCCCCTCCCCCCCCTGCGGACGCCCATGGGTTCTAGGGTGGGACTATTGAACAATGGAGAAAGAAGTACATCCCGATATACTAAAGGCATAAGTTAGGGCACAGCTCCGTGACGTGAGGTGAGGTGACTTGACGCGAGTTTTTATGTTCAGTTCAGTTTAGAGGATGCATTCTCCGTGTTTCTTCCCTTTCTTTAAATAGCAACTTTAAAGAAGTATTTCTGACAATAATGTTGTTATTAATTGATCTTCGATATAATCGAAAATTTATTAGTAAATCTTGCATATTACCAACTCAGCCTTACAGTTCCGCGGTTTTCAATAGAATCGCGTCCCAACTTACGCCTGGCCTAGTTGTAAGATTTGTTTGTATCATGCGCTTAGGGGCTACAAAAAAAAAAAAAAAATAAATAAAAAATCATTCAAACATATGTTAATTTTGAAAAAAAAATCTACATAGTTTAAGAAATAATAATTCTTGGAGGAGAGTTTTTTAGTTTATTACATTCACTTACCTATATACGAAATATATAGTAAGGGAAAGTATTGCGATCGTGAACATTCTTCTGAGAAATATTATCATTACGTCTCCTTTCGTACTCGGCTGATATTGGCTCACTAATGACAACGAAATCATATCGATATTGTCGCAACAAATATTCCTGACATTATGGATGATCTACACCACTTCAACCATAAATTATACTTATATATTATGTATATTTTTTACACACCCAAGAGTGACCAATATTCTTTTATTTTGCAGATAATAAATTTTTGTATGCGACGGATTGTCAACTTTTTCAACGGATTAATAACTTATCGAACAAGAACGAATTCGATTACACAAACTGGTTGCAACTTACCCTCTGATTTCACCGTGCTGTCGTTTAGCTAAATGTTTCCTGGCTCCTCTAATCTTAAAAAATTAACAATCGAGCGGAATCACGGCTCTAAGGGTAGAAGCCAACTATCGGTGATGGAAACTGGATTAGAGATAGGGGGGTAGGTGTGAGTTATAAACAAAAAACTTTAAAAATTAAAACGAAATCCTGATTTTTAGGCCACAAAAACTTCCAAAGGAGATTGTGTGAGACAACCCTGTAATGGCTGTTACAAATTAAGACAAAAAAAATCATTTACCCGATCTATTGTTAAATAACCCCCTTTTTCATGTATATTTCCCCTGCGGTGTAAGAAGATGTTTTCATGAATATTTAAAGCGGAACAGTTAAAGGTGGTTAAAGACATAAAAATTCAATTATTTGCATTTACTTGAATATTTCTTCTAAATTATCAACTCAATAATATCTGAAAATCAATAAAGAAATATTATCTTTAGTTAATAACTGCGCTTATATGTGATTTAATTATGATTTCTATAGTTTCTTATAAAAAATATATATATTTTTTTTTTTTTTTTTTTTTTTTTTTTTTTTTATGAATTTCATTTCTTCAGTTAAGAAGCAAATTAAAATAAAAAAGGAATTCATGGGAAGAGTGATTAAGAAACGAGAAATGAAATTCTAATATGACATTTTAGAATAAAAGGTAGAAAGGGAACAAGGTTATCCCCAATTACCTTTAAATATTTTAGAAGGAGCAATAAGGGAAATTGGAATTTCACTGAAATCCTACCCTCTCTTTGATTATTGTCAAAGTAAAACTCAGCCTAATCATCTCAATACAACAGATGGGCTCTTATAAAATTGACAAAAAAATATCAAATACTTTATTAGCTACAACATATCCAACTAATAACTAACTTTAAAAGACAAAAATAATAATAAAGCAAACATAAAACCAGTCAAAAATATTTTAATAAAATAATTCAATTAGATAGATTTTTACCAGAATTGTTTAAATGGGTTTATGAAAACAAATAAGATACATTCAGAATTAATTAATTTAAAATAATAAAATTAAAAATAAATCGTATATTGATTTTCTTGGTAGTTTGGTACTTCTAATTGCAACAATCAATGGATTCTGATTACACCAAGGAACAAAACATATATTGAAATTAATATTTTATTGATTCCATATAAGGCTAACGATTCCATGTGTTCACACAGATATTTTTCAACACACACTAATTAGAACAGATGATTTTCATTATTTAAAAGATCATTGACAGTGATTAAAAGAACAGTGACAGTTGCCATTTGGTAGCACAAAGTAAGAAAACCATATTTATACAATTTTTACTTGATATTAATATTTAACTAGTTATTTTCTATTAATATAATTAATAATATTATACACATAGAATGTTATTAAATATAAAGAACTTTGAAAAAGAAGAAATCGATAAAACAACAAAATTGCTGTATATGGACAACACTGCTACAGTAGCAATAAAAAGAAAAGAAAGCTTTTAATGTCATGGCTCAAGACCATCTACAAACAGCTTACATTGGAATATATAAGATTTATTAAATCAAATGCAATAAAACAAACAATAAATTCTCAAAAATACAGATTTTGTTTTTATTATTGTATAAGTTTTTGTCGTCTTTTTTGGAATAAGCCTACAGAATAATATGGATTAATTCATATCTAATATATATGGCACAAATACAAATAAATAAATGTAATATAACCTTTATTTACAAACAAAAATAAATTACTGAAATAAATATTCCCAAGGTTGTGAAAGAAAAAAAAATCTTTAACTTTTTAAGGTACCTTGTTGATAAAATAAATCAAGCCCATTTCTATCATTTAAAATCGAATAGAATACAATATGTTTTTAAAGAAAAAAAAATATATCATTTCGATCACGGTTCAAATTACGGCATACTCACCTTGTAGGCTTATTCGAAACAAGACCCAGTTTTTGATTACTATATAAATATATATTAGTATACGTAATAGTCATATATAGTATGTTGTAATATATTATATATACGTTTAATTAATAGACCGTTAATTTAAAAAAAAGACATAATGGATGCAATTATTAAATGTTAGTATTTTATTCTTTGATCATAAAAATACTGTTTTGATATGCAGATTAATTAGGGTAAACCATACAGTTATTGGCACTCAGTACAGTTATTGGTACCCCAACTTTAACTTAAAGAAATAGGTCAACAAGTCCTAATTTTGTTATAAGATATACATGAGTCTAATGTTTGAAGGGTCCTCTAAGTCATCTATGAAGTAAGACTTTAACAAACTAACTATAGTGAAGATTTCACAAGGTGCCAATAATTAGATTTGGCACTTTTAACAATAAATATTGGCCTATAGTAAAACTATTGAACTTTTGACCCAAAAAAATCCTCTTGTGTCTTTATAAGGATAGATAAAGAGGAGTTATAGGAAGTTTCAATTAGATCCCTTCATAAGAAGTATTTTTTTTAATGTCACCACTGAAATTTAGTCTTAAGGGTGCCAATAACTGTACGGTTTACCCTATATTTATGAAGGCCAAATCAATTTTTATCATTCAATAATTCAATGATGTTTTTCTGGTTTGTAGAATCTTTTTTTAATTTCATTCCATGTATTCATGGAAAATAGACAGACACTGGTTTATTGATAGACTTTTACTTTTAATTCATTCAAATAGCCTGATGTATAGAACTTTTATTTTTCACTCCTAATCATATTGTTGCTAAGATTGACTAATTATAATATTCTAAGCATTTCTTCTTCAGGGTTTGACCATGTAAGAGGTTTTTAAACTGCCAAGCTTTCACCCATCTTGCTGTGGGCTTCTTCAGGGTCAATACAAGAATGATAGTGGAGAAGGGGATCAGTAACTTATAATTTTCCGATGGGGGGCGAAGTCTGTGGGGTGCGAAGTTTCCTCTCATTCAGTCTCTTCTATCATTCTTGTATTGACCCTGAAGAAGCCCACAGCAAGATGTGTGAAAGCTTGGCAGTTGAAGAACCTCTTACATGGTCAAACCCTGAAGAATTGCATACAGTGGATTCAGGCCATGGAAGACTAAAACAACATTTAATTATAATATATCCGCAGCTTAAATAATTTTTGAATTTAATTTTTTTGTTTACATGAGATATGCTGGGGAGCGGGGTAGCTTATTGGTAAGACACTGAGTTCAAATCTGGCTTGGCGCAGATATCTTTAATATTATGTCATAGATCCTCTCGGTGGCCGAGTCACCCTCCAGGGGCAAACCCAGACTCTATAAAGTGTACTAGCATTGCCTGGCGGTTGAGCATGATAACGGTTAAATCACCTCCTTGCACCACCGCTGACCAATAAACAGTACTTTCTTACATAGTACTGAATCCAAGACCCTTTATGGGCTGTAGTGGTATAGGTTTTTTATTTTTTTTTATTTTACATCTGATATGCATTGTTGTTTACTTCAATTTTGATGACTAAAGTCCATATAAATTTTGTGGAAGTTAGATATTCTGGTTATTTTGTATTTTTCCTGTAGGAAAAAACCTTCGTTATCTTATACTTTTGTAAAGAAATCGCGTATAGTACATATTGCAAATGTAGTGATACAGTATGAAAATTAAGGTGTGGTATATTCATCATATCACCATTCTTGAGTTTTTTTTGTTTTTAAAGGCCGAAATGTCACATATGAAATCAACAGGGAGCACATAAAACTGTTTTCAACAATGCCATTTTTTTTTTAATCCTACATATGGAAGTACCTTCGTCAGTACTTGTCATTGACATACAGTTGTGTACCTAGAGGGAGGGGGAGGGAGTGGATTTGGCTTCTCTTATTGGACTCCATTGCCGGAGGGATTCGTTTTGAAGTTTTATATACTTTTTTTTTTTTCCAAGGTTCTCAGAAATAAATCCGACACAGGCACAAATGATATACGCATGCCACGGAACAGTCGATTTTTTTTTTAAACGTTTCCCGACGGTATATCGTTAATGTTAACCGTCAGAGATTGTTTTACGGCATATTTTCATTGGAACTTCATTTTCGAATTTTGAGAGCTTCAATATTTTTTTCAAAAAACGACGGTGCTATTGAAGTCAATTCAGGGACAGTCAATTTTTTTCCAGGTTTTTGGCAAGGATCCTCCAGTTTTTTTATATTTTTTACTTAAAAAGACATGAATTGACGTTTTGGGGTTTCATTGTCTTCATCATCAGAATCGATACATTTATTGCGTCAGTGTACACTTCCTGAAAATATAAATTGGTAACAAGCTATAGTTAAATAACTGTACTATGTCTAAAATTAATTCCTATGTGGGTTTGTTGTGGGTACTAAAATTGGATGGTATTATAGATCTCAACTTATTAAGGAATATATTTTTGAAGGAACTATGAGGTTTTGCTTTGGCTGAAATTGACGGTAGGTACCCTCTATAATTATATTTTATACTTTTTGTTAATATACATATGTAATGGATGTATATGTTTATAGTAACATGTATTAACGGGCCATGTGCTTGTTATTAGACTGAAAACCGAATTTATTTCAGTTTATAGTAATTTTTGTTGTAATATAGATTATAATAAGATTCGGTTTCCGTCATTAAAGTCATTAGTGTATATTCATGCAGGAATATGTATATGGTGTGCATTATGCTAAGCTAACACGACCTGTCATTTATATATTATAATTAGGAATAAGGAAGTAAGATGCAGGCCAACTCCGGGCAAACGTTCTAGCCGACCATGCCCTAATAATTTTTAAAATTGTAACTGTAATTTCTATTTATATTTTTTTGCACTAAACATTACTCTATTCCACTTTATCCACGACTATTTTTGCTGGTCACTTTGCTACCACGTTTTTCCTCCAAACGGGGTGAGCAATCTATTACCCAGATAATAACCCAATCGCGACGCCAGGGTTCTACTGAATAAGTAAAACTATTTAAATATGAAAATAAATCCAAAATAAAAAAACAAAACGGGCGCCACACTATTTGTTTATGGAAAATAGTGAAATCCACGAATAATAAAAAAAAATATATGGAATAAAAATATATAAACAATTAAATATACACAGAAGGAGGAAAAGGAAAAAAGAATGAAAATATTGATATAATTAAATTAAAAAAAAATAATTTAGTGCGATCAAACCAAAGAATCAAAGAAATCAAAGTGTACTATTGAGTGAACTAGTTGGTGGAAAGAAAATTAATCCATAATTAAAAAGAAAATTAATGATAAAATTAAATTAATTTCGTTAAGGTTTATATATTTATTATTTATGTAATAATTATTCTTAATATGAATATTAAAATTAATTTAATTAATATCAATGTCAGGCAACAACACAAACAAAAAAAATCTGGTGCGTGCGCGCAACACACAACTTTCACTTACCAACTTAATTAGATTAGAAAATAATGCGTTTTGTTAATGCCACTTCTCAAAGTTACACATTTTTCCATATTGATTTCGTTTTCATTTGCTCTATAAAAAAAAACTATTTTTTTATTATTAAATAAAAGTTTTTACTTGTAATAATTCGGCAATGCAAGCATAATACTCCAAGTCGTCTGATTTTATTATTCTCTATGTACTTGTTGAAAATCTCATTTAGTTACCATGAAACAAATAATTTCCATTAAATGAACAGAACGGCTTTAATTATGAAAAAGCCGTTTTTGAGTAATTAAAAAAACACGTGCAAATGATACAAAATTTAATAAGTAAAGTCCCCCCTCTGGTTAATCAATTTTGATGAAATTTTTACAGTCATATCTCGGGCATATAAATACATCAAATACCCAGTTTGATCAAAATAGTTAAAGCCGTTTTTGAGTAAATAAAAAAAAACACGTGAAAATGATATGAATTTTTTAAAGTAAAGTCCCCCCTCCGGTTAATCAATTTTGATGAAAATTCTACAATCATATCTCGGGCACATAAATACATCAAATACCTAATTTGATCAAAATCGTTAAAGCCGTTTTTGAGTAAATAAAAAAAATACGTGAAAATGATACGAAATTTTTTAAGTAAAGTCCCCCCTCCGGTTAATCAATTTTGATGAAATCTCTACAGTCATATCTCGGGCACATAAATACATCAAATACCCAATTTGATCAAAATCGTTAAAGCCGTTTTTGAGTAAATAAAAAAAACAAGTGAAAATGATACGAAATTTTTTAAGTAAAGTCCCCCCTCCGGTTAATCAATTTTGATGAAATTTTTACAGTCACATCTCTGGCATATAAGTACATCAAATACTCAGTTTAATCAAAATCGTTAGAGCCGTTTTTGAGAAAATCGAAAAAAAACCTAAAAAGTTATTAATTAAAGTACCCCCTCCCTTTGAGCAATTTTGATGAAATTTTTGCTGTCACATCGCGGGCATATACCTAAACTAAATACTAAATTTCAGGTTCGCACGGTTTATAGTTTTTGAGCTAGTCTGTTCACATACACACACACACACACACACACACACACACACACACACACACACACACTCGCGGGACTTGGTTAATTTGACTCAGGGGACCCCAAAACGTGTATTTCCGTTGAAAACCGGAAGTCGAAATTTTTCACGATCGCAATACTCCCACTTACTATATATTTCATATATAGGTAAGTGAAAGTAAAAAATAATAATTTCTCAATAGAAAAAAAAGTACCACCAAACACCTGGATTTGAACCATTGACCTTAACAACGTAAGTTAAGAGCGCTATGCACTAGGCTAACATGACTCATTAGTTGAAACCGTGGTAACAGTTCAACTTACCTATTGTCAGTATAATTCTATTATCAGAGAAACTAGGTTTACAGCTGAAATTCTTTTACATTATTTATTTAAATCCTTTTAAAATGTTTTTATTCATTAATAATTAAAAAAATAAAGAGATACAAACGAAATCAAACTTAACCAAACTACAAACTAAATCAAATAAAATTAACCCCTTAATTTTCTAAAATTAACATTTACATATTAAATTAAAATATTTAATACATGCATACAAAAAAAAAAAAACAGAAAACCAAAAGAAATGTCATCTTCTCCTTTTACTGATTAATTCAATTGGAAACAAATTAAAAAAAAGAGTCTGTACTTCCCTATTCTAGCAGGACTTCCAAGCCTCTCCTCTCCTCCGCCGCTGTTGCCTTCTTTTCCTCAAATCTCCCGATGGACTCGCATTCCTAGCTCCTTCCGGTAATCCACCGTCTGCACTCGCGTTTTGGGTGAATCAGAAGCGAAGGTCCATTCAAATTATCCGGTAAAACCGTGGAAATTTCTTTTAACCAAAACACACCATGTGCTCACGACACTCGCTAAGCTCACTTGTCTTTTTTTTCTGCCGGCCACCACTCGGTCGCATACTATAACTCTCGTTTCGATTGTCGATTTTCCAAATCAATTATTTTTAATTAAAATAAATAATAAATATTATCAGTTATTAATTATTTATCTCTAATACAGGAAAATAAGTATTTCTATAATTTATATTAAATCTACATCATTATTTTATTTAGACACCAGCTGCTCTGACTTAGAAAAATAAAGAAATAATTTTTGTTTTTGTTTTGTTGCCATGACGAAATTTTAAATTAAATGTAAATGCCTTAACGAAAATTTAACTGTAACAACTTAATTACATTTTTCACACTTTTCTTAGGT
The DNA here is from genome assembly GCA_911387785.2 of Aelia acuminata. NCBI lineage: Eukaryota > Metazoa > Arthropoda > Insecta > Hemiptera > Pentatomidae > Aelia > Aelia acuminata. Next base: position 20,102,769 of record OU426980.1, read on the forward strand.
TTAACTTATGTTCTGATATTGTTTATATCTGAATAGTGTTAGTCTTATAATAATTCAGCTGTTACTAAGCAATTCAATGTTTTAAATTTAACGTGACACATTGATTAAAGGGAGGCATTTCGCGGTCGGAACTTCGGTTTGAGTTTGCGGGGAAATAACATTTGCCAAAACTCTTGGCCATGCCTTTAAGTTAGGAGAAGGGGGACCAACTTGAGCTAATCAGGAAACAAAAATCTGAGCATTTCTCGGGAAGGTACTAACGGAGAGTAGCCCTAATGCAATTTCCGGTTTTAATTATACACCCTTCTGAAATTTTCCTTGAAATTCAAAGTTATCGAAATGGATAGGAGCTGGCTGGCTACTTGGTATGCCCCTTGCCAGATCTTATTCAACCGATTAATTTAAACTGTGCATCTTCTTCCTTATAAATTATGTTTATTTTCTTGAGTATTGTTTTCAGAGTCCCGCCCAGCTTAAAATAGGGGTAATAAAGAATACTTATTAAATTTGATCATATTTCAATCATTTTTCACTTTCAATCATAGATTTTTCAAGTAATTCTATAGTTAGTGGTAGAGTAGCCGCGTGGGCTAACGTGTTAGAGAATACGAGTTGAGTTGCCTATGAAAACATGATTGGTAACCCGAAGATACAATAGCTAGATTAAACCCCTGAGTCAGGGGACACTTAGAAATACTCGATACAGAAATTACAGTTATATTTTGAAAGTTCAACAAAACTATTCGAGTAACTAAACGATTTATTTTTTAAACTAAAATTTATGATATTATTACACAGAAATAAGGACATAGTTGTGTATAAAATTACGGATTTTCCAAATTTAATTGGTCCTCTAATTTCTTTGGATTAATTTTTATTTTAATCCACTGAGTTAATCAAAGTGGGTTGAAGTATACTCAAGGAAGACCATAAATTTCCATTTATTAATTCAGCGACGTTTTGGCCAAAAATTAAATTTCTAAATAAAGGCAGAATATGTAAGTTATTCCCAAAGTGAACAGTATATTTTAAGAAAACTGAAGTTAAAGTTTGAGATGGATATATTCGGTTATCTTTATTTCTAACAATTTTGAACCATCACGTATTTGCTTTGGCTTTTATATTATATTATTATTGCTTCGATTATTTTTGTTTTGTTTTTGTACTGTTAGTCGGTATGTTGAGGCTGATTTACGACTTTATTTGTATGGGGGCTTTCTCCTAAAACTAATAAATAAATTATAAATATATGTACCTTAATATATGGTCCCTAAAGAACCTATACGTGCCCAAGCTTTTTTTAATGTTGTTTGTTTATATTTATAATACATAAAAAAAAACTCTTTTTACTAACAGTATTTTTTTCTTTTCTTCTATCTGTGCTGAACATTATAGTTATTATAGCTTAACCTTGAATAGACTCGGAGAATCGACCTCGGGAGTCTTGTCCTGAGTTTTCAATCCGATGCTAACAGTGTGGAGAAGAGTGTCCTTCATTGATTGATTTTACAACATGTAAGTAAATTTTTATATTTTCAGAAAACTTGGTTTAAAGGCATGGCAAAACATTTGACTCCGATTCTGTCCACATAGCCCCAAACTCCTTTGAAAAACCTAAACTTTCAACGAACCAGTTTCTTGTTCGATCGTTCTCCCCTGTCCTGGCAGCCATCTTTCATATGATCTCTACTTTGGGGTTAGTTGGCTCTCTTCAACTGGGGTTTTTTGGCGAAGTAGCAATTCAGAAAAGGAAGGTAAACATAAACAAATGTGAAACTACCAATTGTCTTTAGTTTCAGTGATGAGGATGAGAGCAATTTTTCTTATGCAGAAAGCGACGACAGTCTAAATCCTATCTTCTTCTATTGTCATTCTATTTCCCTTAAAAGCTGTTAAAAACCGATTAAAAATTATTATACCATTAGAGTGCAGCTTTTAATAACAATAATATGTGTCAGGCAGTACTTGAATGAGATGGCTAAATAACTCTACCTTCTAGGCCAACCTACCCCACATAGGGGGTTAATTGTATACTCTGGTTTGACGATTTCTTCAATTTTGTATGGTCTTAGTATTAAATATTTTGTGGTGAAAAATATACTTGAAGTACTGTAATATTTGGAGTTTACAGTGGTATTAGCCCTTTTGGGATTATATTAACAGGAACGACTCAACTATCAAAAAAATGAAGACTGTTGCCAACTAACCCCGCTCTCCCCTACATAAATTTTTTTTTTTTTTTATTAACAGTATTTTTGTTTCTTTATATATATATTGCTTTTATATTATGCTGAAGTTTGTAGTTATTAATATATGCCCTTGAATAAGCTTTGTTTTTATTGTATTTTTGTTTTGTTCTTGTACTGATCGTCTAAATGTTGGAACCAGCTCTAACTGTATGGGGGCTTTCCCCGAAAAGAAATAATGTACCTTAATATATGATCGCCAAAGAACCTACACGTGACCCTAGGTATTGACCGTAGGCCCCTTTCGTGTAATATAAATTAAACCTAATTGGAATGAGCCATTACTAAGGAATATCATTGAGGCAGGAAGCTATAGGGAATATGGAATAGGGAGTGTGGTACCGGAGGGTGTGCCGATGGGAGACAATAATTTGGGTCAGATATAGGTTGGAATTACTCATGCCTGTTCCACTGGCAGAGCCCTATACACCTGTTACATACTTTATTACCTTACATTTCTTTCCTACAGGTAGCACGCAGGCTTTATAGGAATTTTCGGCATCCAACCTGACGTAGCTTCCTACCCTTTGTTTAATTTATATTTTGAGACGAGCGAAATGTACACGTTTTATTCTAAAAACACTGGGATTATATTAGAAACGCTTCAACAATCAACCATCTGTGTTGAAGTAGGAAGACGGAATTTGTGGATCCTAAATTTTCCTCATTTTGAAATGGGGCACCGAACACACAAGTGATAATTTAATAAAACCAAACAAAGAATAACGCAGTATCTTTTTCGAACTTATGATACCGAATTGAATTTGATGATCAGCAACTCCACGATGATTCGTTTATTCCCTTTTCTCAGTTTATTATTCAATTATTTTTTCCAACCAATCATAAGAGCCTTTCAGTTGACAGAATTGAAAACATCATTTTCAAAATTTTTCAGGAAAGCCCTTTTAATAATATTTCTATTAGGAAACTTGGTACATTTTTATCCTGTAAGATTATCGGAAAATACTAGAACATCATAGAGTAGTAAAATATACCTACAGAGGCAAGATTCACGAACATTCCAAAGTAGGTAGACGGAATTTGTTGATCCTAAATTTTTCTGATGTTGAAATGAGGCACGGGACACACGAGTGATAATTTAATAACACAAAATGAGGATGTCTCTGAATCTTTTTCGAACTTTTGATGTCGAATTGAATTTGATGACCTGTTACTCCTTGATGATTAATTTATTCCTTTTCCTCAGGTTATTATTCAATTATTTTTTCCAACCAATCATAAGAGCCTTTCAGTTGACAGAATTGAAAACATCATTTTCAAAATTTTTCAGGAAAGCCCTTTTAATAATATTTCTCTTAGGAAAATTGGTATATTTTTATCCTGTAAAAGTATCGGAAAATACTAGAACATCATAGTGTAGTAAAATATACATACAGAGGCAAAATGCACGAACATTCCAAAGTAGGTAGACGGAATTTGTTGATCCTAAATTTTTCTGATGTTGAAATGGGGCACGGGACACACGAGTGATAATTTAATAAAACAAAATGAGGATGTCTCTGAATCTTTTTCGAACTTTTGATGTCGAATTGAATTTGATGACCTGTTACTCCTTGATGATTCCTTTATTCCTTTTCCTCAGGTTATTATTCAATTATTTTTTCCGACCAATCATACGAGCCTTTCAGTTAACAGACTGAATAACTGGACTTAACAACTTCGAACAAGTAAAGGGCGGAAGGGAAGTGTCGATGACGAAGTGGCAAAAGAAGCAGGGAACTGCTCTGACCATCCTGTTCTAATTCTGTTCTAATTAATTTCCTTCCGAATGGGCACAACAGGTGAAAAGCAAAGTAACGGAAAAATGGAGCGAAGAGTGGCAAAATTCACAATTTAAATTTGTTCTTCCAGCCAGTTATTATTATGCTGGACTTGCCTAGCTCGCCATTCCAAAATTTTATAGTTGTGTAATTTTTAAACCATTCATAAATAAATAATAATAATCTTTGTTGACTCTTATGGGTATATATACTGTTCTTCTTTATCATTTTGATGCCCTTTATTAATGATGGAAGAATGTTGCTTAATTTTAATTTTAATATCATAAGTATGCTATTTACTCAGAAAGTAACTTGGTACTTAATCAAAAAGATCCTTCAAAAAGTGTATTCATTTTATACTTTTAATGAATTACAAAATACCTACTAATAAAACAGGCGATCTCTTCAAACACATACTACAATTTTATATTTAACTGCAAGTAATCTGTGTTTAACAACAGCGTTTTAAGTATATACTTTCTGGTATATTCATAAATATATTTCATCTGATAAACACAAAAAGTATATGATTTCTAGTATGAAATACTACAGTAAGTTAAGAAAAAGAAAAATGTGCAATTCTAACGAAGTAATTGAACAGTTCTGTGGTAAAACAGATATTATTTAACAATAAAAGCTAAATAAAACCTTTTTCCGTTGTACTGGTCGATTCTTATTTATATTCGCTTATCGCCACTTTGGGTTAAAACGAGGCAAGAAAGTTCTAAGGATAAATTGGCCAATTTCTTCTAAGTTATCCGAGGTCAGATCAATCATTGAACTTGACCTGTTTAACCGAAAGTAGGGAGATGCTTATAGAATTAGTTATAACAAGGGCCCAGTTTCGTATGCCAATGCATGTTTTTTTTGTGTCACATTCGAAAATATTTGTTAAATATCAATACAATGCGATAACGAAATATGTGTTTATAAGTTTTTTTGGCCAGTTTTATGCTACATATTTTGAGATAAATTTGATTATAATGCAGATTTGGGGCTTAATAAGTAAGCATATTTCGAGCTTTTTTAAGGTGTAGTAAGTTAATCAATAGCTATTAATTTTCTAATGTATAGATATAATATTTTTGGCAAAAATAAAAAAAAAAAATTGAAAAAGGTGAGGCTTGTATAAAGTATCAGAAAAATACTTGACTCGAAAAAAAAGTAATTTTTTAAAATATGCGTAGATGATTTTAACACCCTTGATTTTCTTATTTAAATCGATGTTAGGTAAATCGATTAACTTTTCTCCGTTCCTCGAAGATCGACTTCAGGTCAGGCCACACATGTCCGCACCGGATCCGCACCGCAGCATTAATATAGGTTATGTTCAGAATATTTTTAATTTAACTTACATATTACCTTTATTTATGCCTAAAGTAGCCTGCGTCTGACATGTGTGGCCTGACCTTTAGGCATAACTAAAGGTAATATGTAAGTTAAATTAAAAATATTCTGAACATAACCTATATTAGTGCTGCGGTGCGGACATGTGTGACCTGACCTTTATGAAGAGTTGACTGTATTTAAATTGTTCAATATGAATGTAGGCTTTGAAGTACTGGTGACTCTTTTTTATTCTAGATAGGGGATTATATCTGAATTAGTTCCCAGAAAATTAATTTTAATTTTAATATATATGTTTATACATTTAAAAATACTTTCAAATCAATAATAAAATCCAAAATTATAAAAGTTTTGGTACATCATGGGAACAGTGCTTTACAGTGAAGTACAGTTTCTTTTAATTTTATTGCTCATCATACTGAATATTTTCGTATTTCTTAGTGCATATTAGCTGCACTAATTAAAAAAAAAATCGGTCGAGTGGGTGGGTTAACATATTGGGATATTACGGATTTATTTTAAAAATTTTAAAGCACTAAAAAAATTTCATTAACAGAAGAAAAACGTGAATATCAGTTTCCTCTTTTTTTTTTTCACATACATATATTTTTCTATATTCACTATGGGTGAAAATATAAAATAATCCAGCCTTGAAAGTGGGCAGAAACTCTGAGGCAAAAAACATCTTTCATTGCTAAGTTAGTAGAGACCATTGTGGGGAATGGAAGTTCTTTATACTATTTAAAATAAAAAATAAATGTTGCAAAAAAAACAAAAAAAAAAAACACTACTTCAGTGGAAAAGGTATCGTTGGAAATGCGTGGGATAAAAAAAAAATAGCGAAAATCAACATAATCTGACTTCATTAAAGATTATAATTTGTGAATAAATGTGATTTTTAAGAAAAAAATTTTACTTGATTTTAACTGTCATTGCTGTCATAATATTTGTGTATTCATTTATTTTAGAAAAAAAAAAGTGTATTATTTAATGATTCCAACATGTTGAAAAAATGTTTCGAACTTCTTTCAAATAAGAATTTTGTTGATTCAATGTTAATTGAAAACTCGAAGTAATAAAAAATTAATTATATTATGATTGTAAACATACAAAAAACCTCAAAGAAAACATTACCAACCTCGTTCGGATCCAAAATAAAAATTGATATTGATTAATACACCTTCGTGCTCTTTCTTAATTTAAATTGGCTGTATAATAAAAACTTATTATAATCCAACGCTTTATATAATATAATAAAACCAAAATTATAAACAAGTCCAGCCATTGATATTTTAAAAATAAAAAATCTTTAAATAATTTTAATAAAAATGTTAGAAAGAATAAGTAAATTATTTTTATAAATATTCGTATTGTGACTATTATATATTTTTTCTAAAATATAACTGAAAATTTATATACTTTTTTTATTAAGTTTATCTGAATTGTAAAATTCTTATCTCTTGTATCCAACCATAAAAGAAATGAATTCCTTTTATTAAAATTTGATATTATAATCATCATGAGATTCTGAAAAGTATCCGCAATGTCTTCATTGAAAAGAATTTTTAAGAAATAAAAAAAGGGTTTTCAAGCATCCTATTATAGTGTGAACCCAGGTATTGTTATTTATTTATTGCTTATAAAGGAATTCTCCTTATAGCAGGAGCAATGGCCATGCACAATATTTTTTAGTAGTGGTTAGTAGGTAATCTATAATCTAGTGATCCATAATATAACTTATGATAATTGTAGAACATATTGTAATATATTATATATCAATAAACCATTGAGAGCATGTAAAAAAAAATAATAATAATAATAATAAAACAGATGCAGCAGAGGTATTCAAACAAAATTACAATAAATATATTAACATAAATTAACATAAATAAATATATTAACACATTAATAAATAATTACAGCGGCACACTAAACTAAAAATAAAATATAGCGCATTGGGTGAATATTTTGTGGTGCGGGGAGAAGATACATGGTGTTTGTAAACAGTTAGTTGTCTATTGGTGTAGGAGTGCGGAGCGGTATTTTAGTATGTTGCTCAGCAGTTGGTATAGTTTTATAAGGTCATATTTACTATTGGATGAAAGTCTATTGTGAAGGAGTTCTATTTTACTATTGGATGTTGCTATTCCCAGATATTGTTATCTTGACAATGGTGTAAATACCGAAGCGTATAAAAATAATAATTAAAATGTGAGACTTATATAAAGAGTCATAAAAAGACTTGACTCACAAAATTTGTCTAGCCACAAAAAAATATCATAAAAATATTTGTGTAACCTCCTCCCTTTCCTTTTTTGTCCAGGTGGGTTTTGAATTGATTTTCCAAACTCAATATAAATAATTTAATCCCAGGAGATTAAGACTGTACATAAACATGGACAAAAAGAATATATTTTAATCATTTTCTTTCTTCTTGAATTTTATGAATCACATGACTTGCGCATATAACTGCTTGCATAGGGACTGCATGTTAAGCAGGATTAGTTTAACACATTCACGCCGGGACTGTTTAATGCTGTTCGCTTTATCGGGCGGGAGCTATTCCAGGGCACTATGCAGTTTTAGCAATACAACAATAATAAAATAAACAATAAAAAAAATACTATCCTACTAGTTATATTTACAATACGATATTAATTATAATTGTTATTAAAAAATAAATGTTTATAAGTTTATAAGTATATGAATATAAATATAAAATATAAATATAAAAATAAATGTATTTACGTTAAATTTTCATTATTTTAATTTTCAGCTATATAGAAATTATTTATACTTTCTTAACACTTTGGCTGCCATGTACCTGAAATGGACTAACTGTTTTCTTGTCAGAGAATTAAATATTAAAATTGTGTAGAAATGAGAGCATGGATCTCAGTTATTCTTTTTCGTTAGTCAAAGTGTTAAAGATCTAATTATATGGCAGAGGCGGCATTCTAGTGTGAGCCACCGGTGGTACACTCCGCCCGATGAGGCAGTCAAGTGTGAGCCACGGGTGGTAAACGCCGGCGTAAACGTATTAAACTGGGTGGTCTAGATGTCGTATATCGAATCCGAAAAAAAAAAAAAATCTATAGTAATTGAGTTGAGATAATAATGAATTTTTGTATTTCACTGGTCATTAATGTTTATTCTAGTATTTTTTTGTTCCCCAAAAAAAAAAAAAAAAAAAGGTTGCCGAAAGCCATATTTCTTTTTTTATTACATATATGATGGGTGGTATTGTCCCTCTCCAATGAAGAAAGGATGGGAGTAGACGAGAAAATGGTGGATGATATGATATAGAGAGAGTGAGGGAGGGGGTTGGGATATAGAAGAGAATGAAGTGAATAGGGGAAGGAACAAGAGTGGACTAGGCGATCGCCGGCCCGACCACCGCCATCTGTCTCATGACAGTTTTCTTATCTAAGGCGGTTAGGGGAAACCCGGATGATAATTTTCCCGGTGGTGGAAAAGGGGCTTTTACCGCCCCTATCATGAATCGTCATCAGCTGTACACAGGGGACACCACAAGGAAGTAGATTTTTCCCTCCCCCCACTTTTTTTTCTCTTTTTTTTTTTTTCACTATCCCGCTGTGGCCGGAGAGCAGTGTTTTAGTAGCCCAAAAGCCCTTCAGATAAAATAAGGACTTTCATTTTTACGACTTTCAAACAGATTTTCGTTTTCACTAGGTCCTTTAATCTTTTATAGAATCTATGAAGTATTTTAGGTGATTAACAATCAGTATTATTCGTTAAAAATTCAATAAGGATTCAACAATACTTTGAATATATTTTGAACAATTGAATATATTTTTACTTTAACCGAAGAATTTCATTTTTAAAATCTATAAAGTGAGACCTTATAAAAAAAAAAAAAAAAAAGGTTGCCGAAAGCCATATTTCCTTTTCTAGTTTGTAAGACTATTGACGATCCAATACACGTCATAAGAAAATGCAAAAAATATGATAACATCCGAAAAAAATACCCCAACATCTACAAACTACAATAATTGTGAGCAAAAATTGACATTTTTTAGACAATAGCCTCATAGGATCCATATGCCAATTCACAGAAAAAAGTACAATAACATTCTAATCCGTACATAACAATTGAAAGTTCGGGCAGTATAGGGCTTCGATGGAGGCCATTAGCCAATAAAAAAAAAAAAAAAAAAAAAAAAAAAAAAAAAAAAAAAATTTCGTAAAATCTAATGTAAAGTGAGATCAAAACGATTTTTATAACAATAAAGAATAGATATTGGCTAAAGGTATGCAAGTTTAATATGGACAGCTGTTTACACTTGGTATGAAAGAACCACTGAGAAAATTTGGAGAATTTAGGACAAACGGTATGGATTTCTATAAAGAACAAACAAACATACAGAATTTGATCTTTATTTATATAGATTACTAGCTGTATATCCCGGTTTCACCCGGAGAATTTCATTTTTCTAATAAACGTGAACAAATCTGTAAACAAATAACACAACAAAATAGCACTAATAGATTATTATTCCAAAGCTTTAGGATATACTATATTTTTATTTTTACCCTCTACGGCATATATAAATTAGGTCTTTAGATGAACCTACCCTAGAGCATGCAACCTAAAGCTGCCCATGAAAAAATATGGGGATTCCAAATTGATACCAGCTACCCTCAGTGATTGCCCTTGAGCTTTATTTATAGTAATCGCAAATGCGACCCGAACTGGGCTGGGAATTATACTCCTTTGAAATCAAAGGCAATATCACTGGGGACAATGGGGATTCCAGGCATGGAAAGCCGTAAGGGCAGAAGAGCAAGGAGGTGATAGATTTCAATTAACCATATAAATAGTCCGGGTAGTTTCCATAAATTAATCAGGTACCAAATATCAAAGAACAAAGAAGAAATCCAGTCGCAAAAAACAATGAGAAATGCCGTGGGTCAAGAAAAGTTCGTTCCAGGAGCCAGAAGCGAGTAGCGGGGAGACGCGCACTCGTCAGCCAATAACTCCAAATGGACTCGTTTTGCCTTAAAACGTGGACCCCGGTCCATTCCGGAGGAGCGGCCTTACCGTGCTTTGTTGGCCTCTTCAAAATCTATAAGAAGGCACTTTTTTCGACTCAAACGGTCGATTTTGTAAAAACCTAATGTAAAGCGATATCATAACGATTTTTATAACAATAAAGAATATACCCAGAGATTGGCTGAAGCAATTTTAATATAGACAGGTGTTCGCCCCTGGTATGAAAGAAGCACTGAGCGAAATTTGGAGAATTCAGGACAAACGGTCTGGATTTGTATAAAGAACAAATAAGAAACAGAATTTCATCTTTATTTATATAGATTATAAATATTATAAGGAATATATGTGGAAATGTTAAACATAGCACACATACGTGTTTCATTTCATTGTCAATTGAACGTTGACTTTTTTTATTTTTTCCGGTCGGGATATTTGGGATATGGTTTTAAAAATTTATTTTCTATGTTCTATTTGTCTTGGTCGGTCAAATGCTTCTGTTGAAGTTCGTGATAAGTAGTTATGAAGGCACGATCGTCGATACTTCTCAAAAATTGTCCTTGTAGAAACAAGTATCCGTGATAACATGGTTACAATCTGTACAGATTTTGTTCTCCTTCAGGCGAATGGCTCCCTTCATTCCATACAACCTAACTTCTTATGTACTTGGGTTCTCAAAGCACTGACCGAACTGATTTTCTAAATATAGAAATGAAAGTTTAGACAATCCATTTATTGAAAATTACTGATGTTTCGAAAAATTGTGTTGTTTTTAGAATTTAATGATCTAATGATGATTTAATGATATGGACAGGTGTTCGCACCTGGTATGAAAGAAGCACTGAGTGAAATTTTGAGAATTTAAGACAAACGATGGTTTTCTATAAAGAACAAACAGAATTTCATCTGCATGTGGATGTACACAGATTACAGCTGTATATCCCGGCATATCCCCCTTTATATCCCGGGAATTTCATTTTTCTAATGAAACGGTCGATTTCATAAAAAAACATTGTAAAGCGAGATCATTACGCTTTTTATAACAATAAAATCAGCTGAAGATCGCCTGAAGTTATGCAATTTTAATATACACAGGTGTTCCCATCTGGCATGAAAGAACCACTGAGCGAAATTTGGAGAATTTAGAACAAACGGTATGGATTTCTATAAAGAACAAACAAACAGAATTTTATCTTTCTTTATATAGATTATAATATTTTACCTAGCATTAAAATAGTATTAGGTTTGTTTTTGTAGCATAAAGTTTTTCAGATACCAATGAATTAATCAGTCATTCCATGGTGCCCTAAGATGAGCAAACAATTTTTCTTGGTATTTTAAAGGATAAGTTCCCAAAATAAACATACAAAAAAACTATTAAAGGCAAAATTTTCTAGGAAATAACGTTTTTAGTGAAGTTTGAATGCCAAATGGGAGATGATTAGATAAATCATACAATTGATTGAATTCCAGAGATAAGTAGAGGTTGAGATTACGCTTTAAAAGATTATTTAGAGAATACCAACAAGTTACTTATTTCTAATACATACACACATTATATGTATATATTGGTTTAAAGGAGAAATTTGGAGAATCTTGTTGAATTGTCTATGACCAATATTTCATCGAACGTCAGGAAAAGAGAGGGTTGGTGACCGACCCAACATTAAGTTGACCGCACGTCAAGTACTAAAAAATATTGATCACGTTTTATATGGCGTAGCTCTCCTTCCCTTTATCCCCACATTTACTACTAGATCCTAAACTAGTGTTATATTTTTCCTATCACATTAGTTCTATTCTTTATCTTAAATGCCTATTGTTTTTTTCACTAGTAGTACCATCGATATATATATATATAGGGTAACTGTACCAAAAGTTGATAGTTTAAGAAAAAAAAATTATATTATTGAAACTGTTTACCAATATATTGATGTTAGGATTATCTTTGTTTTAAATTTAGTTAGGCCAATCCCTCTAGAAAACTAGGGATACAATATCCTATGGTCTACATTTACGATTTTTATATAAAAGTGATTTCTTAGAAACTTCTAAGTGAACCAATAGTTGACACATCAAAATGTAAAGGTTTGGAAAGTTGACATTTATGGTTTTAAAGTTGACACATGCATTAATTTTTGATTTCCTATGATTTTTAATAGTAGTAAACTAGTAAATTCACAATAGAAACAAAAGAAAATTTCCCCAATTTAATTATTTTATACTATTTGATAATTCTGGCGGTAGTTGACATCAAAGTCAACTATTGAAATTATGGATTAATTTCTGTTCTAATAGATGACACCTACATTTAAGCCCTAAAGCATTGTATAAATATATTAAAAAGGATATCAAATGGTTCTCATGAACTTAATGAATGCCATAAAAGTATTTAAAACATAATTAAACTCAAATAAACCAACTAAAAAGCTCATTTAACTTGACTTCCACCCTAATGAAACAGGGTAGCAGAAACCAAGTTTTCAGGCCACTGAAAAATTCGCCATTATAACCTCTCATAAATAAGCTTCAGTTTTTATCAAACTAATGTCGATGGCAGCACAGCTTGTTAGCTTAACTTGCCAAATTACCGCCAAATTTTGAACCAAAATAATCAACCCTGAATCTTATTATTCACACTTTTTATACAAAATGTCAACTTATGGTACAGTTACCCTAATTACATTATTTTTAGGACAAATTACTGAAACTCACCATATCAATTGTGATTAATCCTTCATGTTTCTTCTTTAAAAGAAGAAAGTCTTGAACGTCCATAGAGTTGATTTGTTCGACTTCTGAATAACATTATACCGGAAAAGGGATGTATATGTATATACAGATGTATTCATTTAGTTGTGTAATTGCTTGGCCTGCAGTTGACAAGGTTCATTATATAAACACAGCTAAATTGAAGAATCTCGTTAAGAGAACACTGCTTACAATTAGTGAGGTCTAAAGCCTTAAGTCTGCGTATTAAGACATTCTATCGGATGGTTTAATCGGTAGCTGGATTGGGACAAAGGTCATGGGAATTGGGAATGTTATAGACTTTTTATCGGGCCAAATTAAACGGTTTGTTCAGCCAGCCTGATTCCAATCTATTAATTGGTCCATTAGTCAAAGAAGTAAACATAAAGAAGGAGTACAGTACAGGCTTTTAGTCGATGTAGGTCCTCTACTTTTTCAATCACGTTTTTTTACTTAGCATTTTGTTATGATTAGCTAATTTATCAAGTATTTATCATGTAATATAATCTAATAGTATTTTTTATTTTTTTTACTTTGAAAATAATGAGAGATTGTTGGGATACGAAAACAATGTTTGATGATAAGGTGTTTTATGACCCACCAGTGAACTCTCACCAAGGCAAGGACGCCCAGTAGGGCAAGCGAGGAAAAAAACCAAAATCCAATGTTCATTTCTATAGTTAATTATTTTTTTTTTTAATTCGTTAATAGTCAACAAATAAAAAACGTTTAGTTTCTTCTATACCAAAAATTCGGTTTAAGCCCTGTTGTTTGTTGTTGTTTCAAGATTAATATTTTTTTGTTTACAAAATTATTTTGAGCTTGTTACGGCACATTTTATTGATCGTAGTTTTACAGCCATTATGTGGGCATATATACGAACCACTTTATAACAGTAAACGTCCAATAAAAACTATTAATTAAGCGAAAATCTTTCACACAAAATAAATAATTTTAAGCATGATTATACATAAGGGCTTAAGATGACAGCTATTGATCTAGGACCGGGATGTATCAGCGAACATTTTCCTCAGATTTCATTTGCCTTTTTTTGCCTGTTGGGTAGTTATTGTCATTTATTAGAAATCATTGAATCACATCCCTAAATACCTACACAAGCATCTTTTAAATAACTTTTAAATTTAAAATATAATATGGTTAGTGTAACACTATTTGAAACTTGACAGCTGCTTCAGCCTCTTCACTCCCCAAAAAATATTAAAAATGCAGGTTTCGAACCTAATTCTGCTCTTGATATTTTTATCCTATCAAAACTGTCTAAATATCGGTATGAGATGATTAGAAAGGCGATTAAGGGCAGGGGTTTCAATACTTTTCCCCATAAAAAAGTTACAAGACATTAGCTGACAAAAAAATAAATAGAAAAATTGAGCTAAATCAAAGGTTAGTTTAGGTTTTGTTGTTTAGGGACACACAACTACTATGGTCATTAATGACCTTTATCTACTAGTTTAATTTTTAATATGAGATTATATTTTGTTGAAAATATTATTATTCTTAAGATATATTTTTTTCTATACCATATTTGTGGTGTTATCTCCCAGAACCGTATGGCACTTTCTTTCAATTCGTGAATTTTGGAAATATGCTTCGTACAGGGGGTGTACGTTGCAAAGAGCACATTTTGGTCGTGTATCCCTTTCGATGAGGTATCCGTGTTTTAGGCGCGCTTTGGCAGATTCTCAATCTTGCGATGACTTCATCTCTTCGGTTGTTGCATTCAGAGCTCTTCCAGGGTTTTGTTTCTTTTTTTTATATTTTTCAGTTTATTACTTTCTTCGGTTGTTTTCCAGAGCTGTGTTAATGAGAGCTTGGCGGTTAAATCAAAGTAAAATAAGCTAAATTACGTTCAACTGTTTTTTTTTTTTTTAATGATTAACAATATATGTTCTTAAGTTGCTTTTATAATTATATGTACGTATATAATGTAATTTAGTTACAATTCTAGTGTAATTATCCATCCTTAATCGAATGAAGCAATTTACATCTCAATAGGAAGAACCTTTCCCGAGATATAGAGTTTTCCCCCACTTTTTTGCCGTTTAGCCCCACTGTTGGGCGCTACGATAACCCCTAAGTATTGACACTACTTTCGATATGATACTTTTCCTAAATAAAGCTGCAAAAGTGACAACGCACTAACTAAAATTATTCTCAATTAGCCCCGACCACTTTAAAGCTTTCGGTCCCTCATGCCCATCTCCACTTTCGACGAGATGGAACTCGGGGCAATCGTATTTCGGTCTCGCGATCCCTTCTCCTTGGGTGACATTAATCGCATCGTCGACGAGCTCCTCGGCGAGAGTACTTGTATTGCCGGCAATAGGCACAGCTGTTGTAAATGCCACAGACGTGTAGAGTTAGAGCACATGGATTCAATAGAAATAGTTCGAACAAAATCGTTAAATCTATGTTCCACTGCCCCAGATCAAAAATCTTCAACCATTCCCTACGAAAAAGAGGTAGTTGTTCTTTCGACATACTAAGAAAACTGAATAAGGAACGAAACAGCTACAACAGTACCTACCATAAATGGGTCACGCAAGTTCAATCCCCCACCTCACGCAAGGAATGTTTCTTAAAAAAATGCTAATCCACCTTGAATCTATAAGGCAGATCATTAAATTCTAAAAACAACACTATTTTTCGAAACGTCAGTAAATTTCAATAAATGGATTGCCTAAACTTTCATTTCTATATTTAGACAATCAGTTTTGTCAGTGCTTTGAGAACCCAAGTACATAAGAAGTTAGGTTGTATGGAATGAAGTGGGCCAATTCCCTGAAGGAGAACAAAATCTGTACAGCTTCTAATCATGTTATCACTGATACCTGTTTCTACAAGGAATATTTTTGAGAAGTATCGACGAACGTACCTTCACAGCTACTTATTACGAACTTCAACCGAAGAATTTGATGGACCAATACAAATAGAACATAGAAAATCAATTTTTAATACCATATCCTAAATATCCCGACCGGAAAAAATAAGAAAAGTCAATGTTCAATTGACAATGAAATGAAACACATATGTGTGCTATGGTTAGCATTTCCAGATATATTCCTTATAATATTTGTAAATCTTATATAATCTATATAAATAAAGATGAAATTCTGTTTGTTTGTTCTTTATAGAAATCCATACCGTTTGTCCGAAATTCTCCAAATTTTGTTCAGTGGTTCTTTGATATCTGGTGCGAACACCTATTCATATTATAATTGCATAACTTCAGCCGATCTTCAGCTGATATTCTTTATTGTTATAAAAATCGTAATGATCTTGCTTTACAGTGGTTTTTTACGAAATCGACCGTTTCATTAGAAAATGAAATCCCACGGGTGAAACCGGGATATACATCTATAATCTATGTAATAAAGATGAAATTCTGTTTGTTTGTTCTTTATAGAAATCCATACCGTTTGTCCTAAATTCTCCAAATTTTGTTCAGTGGTTCTTTCATACCAGGTGCGAACATCTGTCCATAATAAAATTGCATAACTTCAGCCAATCTCTGGGTACTTTCTTTATTGTTATAAAACATCGTTATGATCTCGCTTTACATTGGTTTTTAAGAAATCGACCATTTTAGTCAAAACTAGTCTCCTTTTATAGATTTTGATGAGGCCAACAAGGCCCGATAAGGCCGTTCTTGCGGAACGGACCGGGGCCCACGTTTTAACACTGAACGTTGAGTCCTTTTCGAGTTATTGGCCGAGAAGAGTGAAGTGCGCGCGCGTTCCCTTGGCAGGCGTCTAGCCAAATTGTTGTATTTTTTGTTTATAAAATTGCTTTCGCTTATTAGAAAAATGAAATTCATACAGTATACAGCTAGTATAATATAATACTAATGATAAAATTAGGTAAATGACAATTTACTAGGGCCTATCAAGTAATTTTAAGGAATATTATGTGATTAGTCCGGAGGATGGGGTTGGATACCCGGAAATCTAAGATAATAAATAAAGAAAAACATATATAAAAAAACAACTCAAAACATAAAAACAAATAAAAAAAAACACAGTTATAAAAAAAAAAATAGAAAACATCCAAAGAAATTTGGAAGAGAAGAAAGAACAAGAAGAAAAAGATATATTTCGTAGATTATCAATCACTCAAAAATATAAAAAAAATCTTTGTAAAATAATTCAATAATTAACAAAAAAAAACTATTTAATGTTAATAATTTTTGAATACTGAAGATGAGAGAGTGGAATGACATGATATTTTTGTAAAAGGGATAGTTGAAAAAAATAAAAATTTGTGAGTCATATGTTAGTTGATAAAATGGTAATATATTGGAACGTAACAAACAATAATTATTACGCATATTTTCTGATATTCTCAGTTACAAATTGTTCTAAGCATCTCAAGTAAATTTTTTCAACCAAAAATTTAGTATTTGACAGATATCTGCCAGGGAAATGCGACCGGTAGACTATTTTTTACCGGACTGGTCTTCAAATATGACTTTTAAAAATAGTATAAACTGTGAAATTTTATTGCGACCAATCTAAGGTGGCACAGCATTTCATTTTCAATCGATTGAATAGTTCTTTCGGCGTAGACAGTCAAAAACTTTAAATACAATTAAGTTTTAATTGGGCTTAGCTACCGGTCCATGATCTCATATCTTTATTACTTAGTTAAATGGTTTATTTTATCAGGATTTTCTTTTTTGCATCACCACATATCTAATTGAATTTTGCTTGTATAACTTTGAAAACACATTAATTGCAGAAGTAAATTAGTTCCAATTTTTTTTTTTTTTTTTTTTTATTAATTTTATTCCATCACATAATAACTTTTATGAATGATCTGTTTTGAAGAGGTATTGTTTACAATAACCGATTTAGTTCTTTAAATACCTCAAGATTTATTTCGGAGCGGCGCATAAGTTCTCTAAAAGAAATGTATTCCAGCCCGAGTTTCGGAGAATCACTTAGCGATTTTGGCATGAATATATTCTTGGGCTACAGGGATCATAAATCTGAAACCTATATCATCTTCACAGGATTCGAAAAATATTTATACTTATCTTAGTGCTATTATAAACCATTTTTTGGTCATCATTAAAATATTTTAAATGTAACGTAGGTAGTTATAATAATTACATGTTTATAATAATTACAACATGCCTTGATAGTCATTGCAGGCGAATTTTCGTTGTTTTTTTCTGCTTCATAGTGAAACGTTAAGGTTGTTGCGGGAAGTTAATATATTGAATAGTTTTAGAATCAATGTAGGTTCGCAAATGTCTTTTTATGTTCAGAAGTGGTGGGTATATCAGATACTTCCAAGCAATCTGATTTTGATGATATTTTGAGCAAATGTGTGCGTTAACGTCGATATGCGTCGATAAGTTCACTTCTCAACATTTGCTCACCAATGAGGAAATTTATTTTCGAGGACTTGGTTATATTTCATTATTATTGTTTATATTTATATTTTATTGGTTATATTAATGAAACGCCTATATATAACATTAGAATGAATCTTTTAAAAGATGATTTTTATCTGCTGATCAATATATATTTTTATGTATGTCAATCTATATAAATAAAGATGAAATTCTGTTTGTTCATTTGTTTATTTGTTTGTTCTTTATAGAAATCCATAACTTTTGTCCTAAATTCTCCAAATTTCGCTTGAGGTTCTCTCATACCAGGTGCGAAAACCTGTCCTTATAAAAATTGCATAACTTCAGCCGATATCTTCAGCTGATATTCTTTATTGTTATAAAAATCGTAATGATCTCGCTTTACAATGATTTTTATACGAAATCGACCGTTTCATTAGAAAAATGAAATTTCCCGGGTGAAACCGGGATATACAGCTATAATCTATGTAAATAAAGATGAAATTCTGTTTGTTCTTTATAGAAATTCATACCGTTTGTCCTAAATTCTCCAAATTTCGCTCAGTGGTTCTTTCGTACCAGGTGCGAACACCTGTCCATATTAAAATTGCATAAGTTCAGCCGACCTTTAGCTGATATTCTTTATTGTTATGAAAATCATTTGATTTCAAAGGAGTATAATTTCCAGCCCAGTTCGGGTCGCATTTGCGATGACTATACATAAAGCTCAAGGGCAATCACTGAGGGTAGCTGGTATCAACTTCCCAATGTGGTATCAAATCCCCATGTTTTTTTTTATGTTCAGCTTTAGGTTGCATGCTCTAGAGTAGGTTCACCTAAAGACCTAATTATATATGCCACAGAGGGTAAAACAAAAAATATGGTATATACTAAAGCTTTGGAATAATAATCTATTAGTTCTATTTTTGTTGTATTCTTTGTTTATAGAATTGTTCACATTTATTAGAAAAATGAAATTCACCGGGAGAAACCGGGATATACAGTTAGTAAGTTTATAATTATTAGTGATTACTTTACTTTTAGTCAAATTAATGAATATCATAAATCAATTTAAAGTTTATTGTTAAATAGACCATGATATTGAAATAAAAAATTCAAATTAATTATTACTTTATGAGTTTTTGCAGAAAATAATTCAAACTCTGCTATTAGGTATGTGAAATGAACTTTGAATTTTAAACATGGAAGTTTATATGCGGATATCCTCAAACTATATAAAATATGAGATCCTTTTTTTTAAATCGTATTAAAGTTAAAATGATCTAAGCACACGAGGTGTGGAGAGGCCTAAATATAATAGAGAAGTTGGGATGATAATTCTGTAAATTAATTAATTCTCTTAACGAGTTTTTAATTATCTGTATGTTGTGCCTGCTATTGTTAAATACAGGGTTCCCTTAATTTATCTTTTCTCCATTCTTTCGTTCGGACAGTTGCAGCAGGGAATGACCCCTTCTCTCTGCTTACATCTTAACCGTCGGAAATCCAACCCTATTTCTATCAACACTCTTTTAACATTATTTCTGTAGGCAATTTAAAAAAAATTAAATCCTATATACAACCAGACTTAAAAACTATGTGACACTTACGAGGGTTTAAATAATTTTTATTAGACTAAAATAATAATTATTATATTACACCAGGACAATTTATATATAAATCTTATTTATTGTTACAATGACGACGTTTCGGCCTTACCGCCATTCTCCAGTCTAAAATTGTTTTAATAATTTTACATTATTAAATAGCAGTAGTTAAAAACTTTTTTTGTTTTAGAAGGAAGTACTTATTTAATATTTTAACAATTCACCATCATAATTGCTCTAGATGTATTTCCATTAAAGAATTTATAAAATATAAGACTTATGCTGGTATCACATGAAAATTTCATATATTAATCAAGAACATTTAAAAAATAATTTAATTTTTTTTTAAATAAATAATTAAAATAAAATATAATAAATTAAAATACCTCAATCTGAAGGATAATTAATTTCATTCATCCAGCATTATATAATTTGCTTTCATTAATCGTATTAACCCTTTGCACTCGAGGTCTCCGGAGCGGAGCAATTTAAAATTAGTCTTCAAACTCGAGGGCTCCGCTACGGAGACAATGCAAATAATTTTCAGTTTTTAACATATAAGGACATAAACAAATCGTAAAAACTATTTATTGGATATTTCGCTTTTGCTGATAAATGACGGTAGCGGCTGTTTTTCATTATTTTTATAGTACGTTAATCTTTTAACATCGGCTATATTTTATGGTTTTAATTCATCAATTGTACAATAATTTAGTTCGGGGCACGAAATAATCCCTTTACTTTGATTTAGTTTCTCATGTGCTTATACTTTAACCGGAAAGTTATTAAGTAGATTTTCACATTTTAGGAGCTTTTCTGATTGGATATCTGAGAAAACTTCAACTAAAAGGGTCCCATCTCGTAATTTTTTAACTGTTTTTACTTCTATAATTAGATTTTTTATGCTTTTACATATGATAATGATAATATTATATTAAAATTTAAAAAAAATAATTTTGAAATTGAAATAAAATTATTAAAAAAATATAAAATTTAAAAAAATTACCTTTTTTTTTTTTTGTAACTATGTGTTCTTGAAGCCTCACAAATTCATATGACCTAAATTTTATTACAATTCCAAGGTTCTAAAATTTTACTGTATAATATTACGTTTTCAGGGTGTACGTTTTCGCAGATAAGTTGCGTCGAGTTGCCGGTAGGTAACGTCCGAAACGGTGCGGAGTGCAAAGGGTTAAAAACTGTTTTAACCATATATTGGTGTCTGGAAAATAATAAGGCCGAAACGTCGTCCCAGAAGGCTAAGGAACCAATTAGTTATTGGAAACAATTAAATAAAATAATAATTAGCAGGGTTAAAAAAACTTTTAACGACACTGTAACACAAACGTAGCAAACATATGATTCGATCTTTAGAGCAAGACTAACTCTCCAGTTAATCGCTCCTTATATTGAATCTGAATGAGAACATTCCAGATGGTTCCCGAATAGCGTAGATTGTTCTAGAACAATCACGAATAGGTACTACAACAGTTTGTTGGAACAAGTGTAGAACTCTTTTCCATATGAGAAGTCTAAATCGTATGTTTTGTGTTTCACGTAACAATACATTCTACTGTAGGGAAAAAATAGATAATAATAATACAGATTCAACTAACATACCTTGAATTGGGGGATCAGAACCAGAACCAATTCTTACCTGCAACTAGAGAAAAACAAAATTGTATTAGTTTTTTCTATTAATCACAATAAATGGTTTCTAAAATGCAAATTAAATACCATTGTTATAGTAGCATGCACAAGTATATAGACTATCGATGCTCAAGTAAATATACGCGAACATCGATTTTCAAATAAGCTTGTTAAAAACATAATTTTTAACATATCAAATAAAGACAAAATGCATCATCCGTTATCCACAAATAACGAATAATTTAAATGCATCTTTTTTATTTTATGTATTATATGACCATTTGAATATAGTTTTCGACAAAGAAACATAGGTTTTTTTTTTTTTTTTTTTTTTTTTTTTTTTTTTTTTTTTTTTTTTTTTTTTTTTATAATTTCATGAATTTCCATTATTTAGTATAGGGGAGAGCGGGGTTGTTTGGCAACAGTTATCACTTTTTTGATTGTTGAGTCGTTCCTGTTAATATAACCCCAATATGGCTGATACCAGTGTAAACTTCAAGTATTAGAGTACTTCAAGTATTTTTTTCAACATATAATATTTAATACTAAGATCATAGAAAATTGAAGAATTCGTCAATCGTATGCTAATTAACCCCCAAGGTGGGGCAGGTTGGCCTAGAAGGTGAAGTTGTTTAGCCATCTCATTCAAGTACTGCCTGACACATATTATAGTTATTAAAAGCTGCACTATAATGGTATAATAATTTTGAATCGATTTTTAACAGCTTTTAAGGGAAAATAGAATGAAGATAGAAGTTTGGACTGTCGTCACTTTCTGCATAGGAAATATTGCTCTCATCCTCCTCGCTGGAACTAAAGACATTTGGTAGTTTCACCTTTGTCTATGTTTACCTTGCTTTTGTGAATTGCTACTGCGCTAAAAAAAAAGTTGAAGAGAGCCAACTAACCCCACAGGAGAGATGGTATGAAAGATGGCTGCCAGGACAGGGGAGAACAATCAAACAAGAAACTGGTTAATCGAAAGGTTAGGTTTTTCAAAGGCGTTTGGACCTATGTGAACAGAATCGGAGTTGAATGTTTTGCCATCCCTTTAAACCAAATTTACTGAAAATATAAAAATTTACTTACATGTTGTAAAATCAATCAATTAAGCACGCTCTTCTCTACACTGTTAGCATCAGATTGAAAACTCAGGACAAGACTCCCGAGGTCGATCGGGTCACATGGTATAATGGTGGGGCCGTCACAACAGGTGTGACGGAAACTATAAGCCAACGGCCAACCTACCCCCTATGCCAACCAACCCCGCTCTCCCCTACACTATCATATATATCACTGGTGTTTGGTCAAAAGGGGTTAAGTCATTGAATGTGAAGCTTAAACAACGATTTACCAAGCTATTTAAAATCATTATAATTTTTTTCTAATTGTATTTCTTTATTCCAGAATAATTAATTAAACTATATTCTTTCAACAGACACTGTAATAAATTATGAATACCGAATAAATTATAGTCAATTATGAATTTTAAGAAGACGAGAAAAAACATTTGTTTATGACTTAAGCCTTCTTGATTAAAAAAGAAAAACACCATAACTTCCTCAAATTCCATACTTCATCAAATTTCATGAATGAGGCATCATTTAATTGCTTTCCTTAACTCCTACACCGGGAAAATATGCAAATCCCTTATTTTGCCTTCGATAGCAAAACCACGGTTTTAGTAATAGAAGTTTGGTAGTAGAGGTTTCTAAATGGTGTCAATATTTTCAAGTTTTCAAGGAGAACATTTTCGGTCATATACAATTTTTCGATTAAACCCTTCGTTTGCAAGGTGTAAGCGAAAAACTAAAATTCGCAGCGAAATGGGTCGCAGGGCTTTTTTTTCAGTTTGTCGAGATGAACATTTTTGGTTATATACACTTTTCCGATTGTCGCCGTCGTTTGCGAGTTACAAGCAAAAACATGCGATTTCAGTCAATAGAATCAGCGCCATCGCTTTCCGCAAAACCGATACTTGTAAATGGCGCTTCCAGTGACATATATGTCTGTGTAAAACAAACCCACCAACAAACAATCACAGATGACGATATCGTAACTTCAAACATAATGTTCTAAGAGGTCCTGTAAACAGGTAAATAAATACTCTGTAAATATGTAAATACCTTATATGAAAAAAAAATATATTTCAAAAAAATAAATAATCTAAAATTTAAACACATCTATCATTTAGTTCAACCCTCACCTATACCTCTAATTGGAAGGCACAAGTTGTTAAGGTCTATGATGAATGATTGAATCCTTTTAAGTATGTTACTAATCCCTCGTATCAAAAATCCCTTCATAATTTTTTGTGGATGAAGGTATCTACCGGAAGAACAACCTCTTTAGCAGTTCTAATATTGGTGAGTTACCCTACATGCTACAATAAAATTGTAAACTTATGCGTGCTAATATTAAGCAAGGCTTATTGGCAGAAAAAAAAATACACACCACTGATTTATAATAGTTTTATAAAATACCAAAAAAATCTAGACTATGTTCATCCGGTTAATATACTACCTCAGTTCTCGGTTGACTTCGAAACGTTCTTACAAAAATTCAAAATAATAATAAACAAAAAATTAGATTCGTAACCTCAAATAGCAGTAAATCAGGAAATAAAAGCCGTTATTTCTGATAATTGGCCTCACCACACTTGCGTCTATACCGACGGATCAGAGTTGGGCAAATTGTAATCTGAATAATGATTAATGAATATGAATAATTGTAATCATACAACAGATGAATAATGAATAACCATTATTCATAATCAGTGCGGAGTATTTTTGATGATTATTGAGTGTATATGGTATTCATTTGAAATGAATAATGAATAATTGGTATTCAATTATTCATGATTAACGAATACTGATAAATTCAATTAGTCATTATTCATGAATAAAATATATTCGTGAGCCAGGATTATTATAATATTCATCAATCATGAATGCCTAATATTCATAAATTATGAATAACAAATATTCACCAATCATCAATCATGAATATGATATATTCATAATCATTATTCATTTAAATTTAAAATACGAGGATACATTTCTGAATTAAAAGATTTCCTAATGAGCAAGGACAAGTCCTAAGAGTGGGTGTAGTCAACTGAACAACATTAGAAGTCACAAGTAAAGAATTAGACCCTTATTCCAATGGGTATTAGTAAAGGTCTATTGATAAGTATAGAAAGAGCAAACAAATTTTCAATCATCATTCATGACTATTAGTACTCAGAATTGTGATTTTTTTGTAATCATGATTAATGAATTTATATTATTCATGATTAATGAATGATCTGTCATCATGAGTAGTGAATTCCCATTATTCATGATTAATGAGTAATTAGTAATAATGAATAATGAATTCTTCTTAATCATGATTACTGACTAACATTTAATAATAAATAATGGTCATTCATGATTGTTGAATACATTATATTCATGAATACTCCACGACTAGTGATTAATACAATTCATGATTAATGATTACGCACTAAAGAATGATTTGTGAATGATGATTACAATCATTATTCACATTTTTGATTATTAGTCATAATCATGATTACATTTTTATTTAAATATGCCCAACTCTGTGACGGATCAAAAGTAAGGGACTTATCAGGCAGCGCATTATACATTCCAAAATTCAAACATATAGCAAAGTTTAAATTACCACCAGGTTGTTCATCCTTCACATCAGAATTATATGCTATTCTGGAAGCCTTAAAATATATTAATCAGTCGGAACAATTTAAATTTATAATATTAACAGATAGCTTAAGCTCATTGCAAGCAATAAATAATTTTAAAAACATAAACAATAACAAAGTCCTATTGGACATCATTAAATTGCATCACGAATCTTTAAAAAACGATAAACAGATTGTATTCCTACGGGTCAAAGCTCAAGCAGGGATTTTAGAAAATGAAAAAGTCGATGGTTTTAGCGAGCCAGTCAACATTTCGGTCCCCTATACTGATTTTTATTTATCTATTAAGGAAGATAGCAGGAACACTTGGCAACAACAATACCAACAATCACAAACAGGCTAGCATTATAAATCAATATTTCCAAACATTTCACGTAAGCCATGGTTTTTAACAACAAATCTGTATAGAGACGAAGTAAAAATATATTGTAGACTCAGGTCGAACCACGGATTATGTAAAAGTTATTTACATCGTATAGGGATTTCCAATACGGCTCAATGTGTAAATTGTACTAATCCCGAAACACTTTACCATATAATAATGGAATGTGATGCTTACGAACCCCAGAGAAGAGTACTTATACAAGCCCTCGGCAATAACAGCATAACATACAAACAAATATTGTCACTGAGCAGCGGGGAACAGGTAGCTAGTAGTGAATTTCTTGAAATCAATTAAGAAATACATTTAACAGATTACTAATAAAAATAATTAGACAACAAATTAATTTCTGGCTGTATGGATTTATCCAATGCCATTAAAAAAAAAAAAAAAAAAAAATAAAAAAAAATATTGATGAGTTTCTGTTGGCCGAATTTTCATGTAAAAATTCAAAATAGAAAATTCACAGCAGAGTTTTAAGCCTAAAAGGAAAAACGTTACAATCAATAAATACTTAATAAAAGACTAGTTCATTAGGTTTTAATTTTTCTAATTTATTTGTTTTGGTACCCCTTTTATGAATACGCTGCTCTCAACAGATGATTTTTTTTAAAATACTTTTTCCTTTTTTAATAATTTTGAAATCATGAAAATTATTCCCTCTCTCTATTCATGCGAGAGATTAACATGTGAGGGACTTATATTTGAATGTTGTATAGAGGTAAGTGGAGCAACACAAGAGCTTTCCTTGGTAAACATATTTAGAAACTGTAATACATTTGAAAACACTACTAATCAACCCAAATAAATCGCTTAGTTCCTCTTAACTTCATCAATATTCACGCTGTTGAGGGGCTAAACGTTTGATTGACGAGTCCTAATTTTTAAGCAAACCAATTCACAAATAATCTTTACACTAGGATATTTAGAGTTACCAGCTATTCTGAGCAATGAAGCCAACCATTATCATCCTTGTTGAGTTGTAAAAAGCGGTGCCGTCTCATCAAAAAAATAAAAATAAGTGATTTATTTTAAACCTTGGGAACCAATCGTTCAAAGCTACTGATTCTTTGGTTAGTATACCTACTAAGGAGGGGGCCTACCGTCAAAAACACTACTTGAGAACGTTTTGAAAACTATATGTTAAAAAATGAATGAAAGACTCATATGAGTACTATGCATCCCTTTTTCAAGGGATATGTGAGGGACTAACTTCAATCAATTCGTATTTCAATTCTTGTCTGTTTAACGTCATTTACACCTAAAGCTACAGTGGGAGCCCTAAATTTTGCCTATCCAGGTATAATTAGGATAGAGATTTTTAACGAGTACCCGACATCTTACAGGCTCGGAACCTCCATTTTACATCCAATCCGAGGGACGTCAAAGCTAAGGATTTTTAACTCCCATTAAAAAATCCTAGGGCCACCTCGAGAAGCGAACCAGCCACCTTTAGTATTATAGGGTGCAATGCTAACCATAACATCACAGGTGACCCCGTATTTAAATTTCATTGGGAAAAACAGGAAAAATTCGGATTAAAAATTACTGAAGAACAAGGTGAGTGTATCCATTTTTCAATGGCAAAAAAATTAAAATCATATTTAAAATTTCACGCGGATCCAACAATATCTTGTTTGATTTTATTTCGTACACAATTAGAGAATACCCTCCATCTAAAAACCATAATAATAAATTAGTGCGAAAGACCCAAATCCTTTCATTTACACCATTGGTTATTCTTTTAAGGTAAAAAAAAACATTAAAAAATTTTATTATATTCCAATTTTGTGATATTTCACATTTTCCATTTTGATCCATATATATTTTTTCAAATATATATTCATATACATAATGAGTGTAATGATATACAGGGTGACCACGGGAAACATTTTCATTTTAGAAATAAAAAAACAATATTAATTTTTCAAGATACTATTTATTTAACTTAAGTTACATAGTCGTGGGTATACGCCATGTACTTTAAGTAGAGAAAATGATGTCAGGAAGGTGACGTCCTTCTTCCCTGAGGCAATTTTCTATTCTGTCCAGGATGCTCCTCCACACTCGTTCCAGTGTATCCTCAGTGATCAACGCCACCTCAGTATGTATCGCCGCTTTCAAGTCATCTAAAGTACGGGGTTTATGTCGATAATCTTGCTCTTTCAAATGTCCCCCCAAATAAAAATCACACATGTTAAGGTCCGGAGATCGAGGAGGCCAGTACACATCTCCAAATCTTGAAATCAGGTGACCTGGAAACACGTCCCGCAGCAGGTTCTTTGAAATTCTGGCAATATGAGCAGTTGCTCCATCTTGCTGAAACCATATGCGGCCCTCTTGCTAGTTTAGCCTAAGTAGTTGTAGGAGAAAAAAACGTGTTGATCATATCCACGTACCTGTTCGAGGTAACTGTTACCACTACTCCACCCTCTTCAAAAAAGAAGGGACCAATAACATGCCTTATCAATATCGCACACCATAAGGTTACACGGGTCTCATGGAGCTCTCTTGGATTTTCCTCAGCCCAGTACCTGCAGTTTTGTTGATTTAAAGTCCCGTTTAGGTAAAAATGTGCTTCATCGTTCATGGCGCAAAATGGCCGTCCTTTGGAAGGACGCTTGAACGCTACCCCCACCACGCCATGACTCTCCACTTCTGAGTACAGTCCCATCCAAAATGTAAGTGTCTCTCGTGATCACCCTGCATATGATTTTAAATTATATGTGGTTCCAATTTTATAATCATTGTAAATTAATTTTATCAAATTGTAAATGTTATGTAAACAATTGTAGCAGTTCACCTGAAAATGAGGCATTAAAGCCTCGAAAATTCGTGAATTAGTAGGGGAGAGCGGGGTTGGTTGGCATAGGGGGTATGTTGGCCATCGGCTTATAGTTTCCGTCACACCTGTTGTGAAGACCCCACCATTGTACCATGTCACCCGCTCGACCTCGGGAGTCTTGTCCTGAGTTTTCAATCCGATGCTAACAGTATAGCTAAGAGTGTGCTTCATTGATTGATTTTACATCATGTAAGTAATTTTTTATATTTTCATTAAAGTTGGTTTAAAGGCATGGAAAAACATTTGACTCCGATTCTGTTCACATAGCCCCAAACTCCTTTGAAAAACCTAACCTTTCGATTAACCAGTTTCTTGTTTGATTGTTCTCCCCTGTTCTGGCAGCCATCTTTCCTTTCATATGATCTCTCCTGTGGGTTTAGTTCGCTCTCTTCAACTTTTTTTGGGCGCAGTAGCAATTCACAAAAGCAAGGTAAACATAATCAAAGATGAAACTACCAATTGTCTTTAGTTCCAGCGAGGAAGATAAGCGCAATTTTTCTTATGCAACAAATGACGACAGTCTAAACTTCTATCTTCTTCTATATTCATTCTATTTTCCATTAAAAAGCTGTTAAAAACCGATTCAAAATTATTATACCATTATAGTGCAGCTTTTAATAACAATAATATGTGTCAGAAAGTACTTGAATGAGATGGCTAAACAATCCCACCTTCTAGGCCAACCTACCCCACCTTGGGGGTTAATTGGCATACTCTGGATTGACGAATTCTTCAATTTTCTATGATCTTAGTATTAAATATTATGTGGGGAAAAAAATGCTTGTAGTACTCTAATACTTCGAGTTTACAGAGGTATCATCCATATTGGGATTATATTAACAGGAATGACTCAACAATCAAAAAAGTGAAAACTGTTGCCAACCAACCCCGCTCTCCCCTAATGTATTGAAAAAATATATATGTATCAAAATGGAAGATGTGAATCTTCAATGTTTCACAAAATTGGAATAATATAGACCAAGTCTTCCACGAAGTTATAAACTATCAAAATTTATTATAGGAAATATCTAGATCACATAAAAGTTCAAAATTTGTAGGTTTTCAAAAAAAAAAAGGACTATGATAACCGAACAATCAACTCAAAAATGCCATTGCAAGTCAAATTGACAGGTGGGGGGGATGGTCACAGATAGGAAAGGGGTTATTTTTGGCGGATGGAGCAATTAGTGTCCATCAAAAGGCTATCAACAGTCAAATTGGAACGGTCATCGATAGCCTTGTTCCAATTGCTGCAACTCCGCTCCCAGACTTTTATCGCTTAACTCCAATCTCGCCCTTCCGATACCATCCGCTCTCCAAGAATTGACCAATATTAAATGTACGGTATATCATATTATTCCGAATCCTCAATCAAAAAGTAACCGTTTGGTTATCAATAAATAAAATCTAGGCAAGTATTATGTTACACTAATGTATACATGTATGATGGTATAATAGTCATTAGTAGAAACATTAATTATCTTATGATAAGTGAGATAAAATAGACCCTAAATAATAACGGGTGTCCAAAAAGAGTATTCGGGGTTTGAAAGTTGAATAAAATCTCAAATATAGAATATCAAGTAGATAGATGAAGATAGATAGAAATAACATTTATTTGTGAAAAAATTATTTAATACAAAACAAAATAAGAAAATATTAAGACGTAAATAGACAATGGACGCAAGTCCGTCTGTCGAGATATCGTAGCTTGTTATAAATATAAATCGGCTGCAAATATATAACAATAACAGAAGATATGTGATAAGGTAGTAATAAAAGCCAAATAACAAAAGAAAAATTATTTCATACTGAACTGAACTGACATATATACTGAAAAACTCTTCGTATATAAATGGCCAAATTATAAAACTAGCTATAAGCATTTTTTTTTTTTTTTCCACTGGCGTCTAGGGGAATCTATTTCTACTGATTATATTCATGAGTCATTTCTTGTCTATATTTTGTTGCAATTTTTAGATACAGAAATAGATGTTGGTTGCATTTGCCGTTTAGGATATCTACGGTTTCTTCCATATTCAGAGACCGTTTTCCAAAACAGTTAATCCTGATTTCATTTAGAATGGGGCATGTTGAGATAAAGTGGAAGGTGTTTTCTATTGTATTGAGGTTGCACATGGTACAATTATTTCTTTTGTTCATTGCAGGTAAATAGTTGAGTTTCAGTAGTTCTCCTCTTGCTTTAAATATTAATCTGATGAAATAAATGTCTTTATTGTCTTCAAAGTACCTATTGTGATAATTCAGAGTTGCATAGAACTGGTGAAATTCGGCTGCTTTAGCTCTTTTTACGAATATATCTCTTTTATATTCCATAGTTTTATTGACGAGAATGGTTCTATTTTTTTCTATGTCCTGTAGAAAATTCTCTTTTGTTAGAACTATTCCGTGTTTTGCTCCTAATCTCTTCAATGTTGTTGACCAGGCTATACTGTTGTCTATTATCCTCCGGGCTATTATTTTTGGAAATCTTTCATTTTCCATTTTTAATAATTTTGCTAAATAGTTTAAGCTCAGTTTAAGGGTGTATATGAATAATGGGTGACGTCGGGTTTCTAAATACAACATGTAATTGGGGGTGTTCTGTGGTAAACCAATAGCTTTTTTGATAAAATATCTTTGTACTTGTTCCACTTGGTCTATTTCTTCGTATCCCCACACCTGACCGCCGTAACCTATTATAGTTTTTATAACTGAGTCAAAAACTTGGAACTTTTTATTAATGTTTATATTAGAATATCAAGTAAGATGTTTACGTTTTATTTAAATACAATGAACTGGAAATTTATTTAGAAAAAAACAATATTGTCTAGGTGTCCACCATAACGCTGCTGGCACTCCTCGAATCTCAAACGCAGTAAATAGCACTGTAAATCATGAGCGTTACTGTGAAATGTTAAGACGTCTTTTGGCCCAAGAACTTTAAGAGCTGAAAGGATATAACTCTAGAACATGGTTTCAGCTAGACGGGGCCACTTGCTATACTTCAGAATTATCAATTGTTACGGTAAATGAATTATTCTAAAACAAAGTGATTTCTCGTAGAGGCACCATTAGCTGGCCTCCCAGGAGTCCCGATCTCAGTCCTCTTGACTTCTTTCTGTGGGGATATCTGAAAAGCAGGGTACACGAAAAGAAACCGACGAATCTAACGCAATTGAAGCAAAATATCAGAACAGAAATGATGGCAATCTCAGGAACAATGTGTCAACGCGTTTTTAGAAATCTGCGTTTGAGATTCGAGGAGTGCCAGCAGCGTAGGTGTCCACCTAGACAATATTGTTTTTTCTAAATAAATTTCCAGTTCATTGTGTTTTTAAAAAACGTAAACATCCTACTTGATATTCTATATACTAGATTTTATTCAACCTTTAAACCCCGAATACTCTTTTCGGACACCCTGTATTATTTTGAATTGAAATAAAATGCTGGGGGGAATAAAAAATAAATACTTTAATTTTATTTTCAAACACAAGACTAAAGCAACAAAAACTTGCTCGATTTTCCTGGCAACTTCAGTACTAACTGAACAAACGTTCAAATTTTAGCTATTCTTAATAAATAAAAGCTATTCTTAATACATAAAAGATATATTGGTTAGCATGGCTACCTACAATACTGCAACAAAGGTCGCAGGTTCACTTTCCGCGGTGGCAATAGGATTTATTAAAGGGAGTAAAAAATCCTTGGCTATGCCGTCGCTCGTAAAATGGAGGTTCCGAGCCTGTAAGATGTCAGGTACTCGTTAAAGATCTCTATCCTAATTGTATCTGGATAGGCAAAATTTAGGACTCCCACTGTAGCATCGTCCGATTAGCCTTAGGGGCATGAAGTGACCTTAAACAAACAAACAATCATAATAAATATCAGTAATAAACCTCTTGTTTCCTCCACTATTCCGTGTATCTAGAAAAAAAGATGGTCTCATGACCATCTAATTTAGAAATATTATTAATTTGCTAACAATGGGTAACTCTTAAAAAGCTATTTCATGCCATGATTTTTATTAATTGATAACCTTTACTCGTTGTGTTTTGAGTAAGTGTAGTAATAAAAAGTAGAAGGAAATAATTTAAAGAAATCAAATACTATCGAAATTCAACCAATGAATTTAGTCACCCACTTTGGACCCAAAACTACCAAAAATAATTAGGCTTATTTTTTACAAAAAAAAATGTAACGAAAAATATAACTCTTCAAATACTTAATATAATAACGAAAAATACAAGACAAATATAGCAATCGCAATTCATACAGATGGATTAAGTGTAATTTAGTTTTTATTACCAATTCAACTATAAATAAAATTAGATTAGTTTTATAGCGATGGTCATAAGAGTACTCCTTTATTGTAATATTTTTATTTTATATTATATTTTATTGATCCCATTACTATCTTCAAGATATGATACTATAATGAAATATAATTAAAAAAACAACTTTTCCACGGATAGCTACGCTATCCGTGCAGTGCAGTCATCCACCATTATATATAAGGTAACTAAGATGTATAATTCGACTGATATAAATGATTATTTTTATTTTATTATTATTACCTGTTTTTAATTATAACCTCGCTGGATATTGGTTACTGAAGAAGTCGATACTAGTATGGCGTTACTATGCTATAGCAGTGTTAAGTGGAAGATAGAACAAATAAGAAAGTAGAAAAGAAGATGGAAAAAAAGAAAGGTGAAAGAGAGAAAACTAATTTTGAGTTCTTATGGATGTGTACTTAGCAACCCTATATAGTAGAGCGGCATTGCTTTTCAATAAAGTATTTCTCTCTCTCTCTCTACACAAGCAACACAACCCTTATATTTACCAGGTGTGTAAATATGAAACCGGAATTCGCCAATGATAGGAGTTAGCAGTCAATATAATCTTCTAACTAATCCGTCAGTGGTGTTATCTGCTTTTGCCTACATGTAATAAAGAGATCCAATTGATACCAACATACCAACATGAGTTAATAAGTTATACATACAAATTGCACGGGAACGGAGTCTTAGGCAGTATAAAAATTTCTAATTAAATCGAAAGAGTAAAAAGGAGTAATTAAATCGAAATATTAAAAAAAAAAAAAAATTAAAATCGAGCGTAGTCCTCGGCTCCTAGGGTAGAAGCTAACAATCGGTGGTGGAAATTGGATGAGACCAAAAATAGGGGGTAGGTGCGGAAATATTATTAAAAATCGGTGTAACCGCTCTGACCCACCCCCTTAACCCTATTTTCGGGCTACAGATATCATACCTCGAAAGCATACAAATTGAACGAGAGCGGAGTGTTAGGCAGTCTCAAAATTGCTAATTAAATCGAAAGAGTAGAAAGGACTAATTAGATCGAAAAATTAAAAAAAAAAAAAAAAAAAAAAATCGAGCGTAGCCACGGCTCCAAGGGTAGAAGCTAACTATCAGTGATGGAAATTGGATGAGGCAAAAAATAGGGGGTAGGTGCGGGAATATTATTAAAAATCGGTGTAACCGCTCTTACCCACCCCCTTAATTACCACCCGAAATTTAACCGTTATTATTATTATTATTATCGGTGATGGAAATTGGATGAGGCCAAAAATAGGGGGTAGGTGCAGGTAACACTCCTCCAGTGCGGGGTATCACACACACTCCTCCAGGGGGCGTTGGTAACACTCCTTTGATATTCAACTTCGCAATTTATAACTTACTGGCAAGACTTTCAAAAGCAAATTACATGTTGTGGGTGTTCCGCATCGATCCTACCACCGAAACAAACGTCTTTACCATATACGTTTTGACCCATTGTTCTCATATCATTTTACATACAACGAATTGTGTGTGTATATATAGGGTAAACTGTACAGTTATTGACACCCTTAAGACTCCATTCCTGTGGTGGAATAAAAAAAAAAATACTTTTTATGAAGGGATCAAATTGAAACTTCCAATAGCTCCTCTTTATCTATTCTTATAAAGACTCAAAAAGTTTTTTTGGGTCAAAAGTTCATGTATATCTTGATAAAAAATTAGGACTGGTTTACTTATTTCTTTAAGTTAAAGTTGGGGTGTCAAAAATTGTATGGTTTACCATATATATATATATATATATATATATATGTACGCTGAGTGTGTTTGGTCTTTGTCGTTCTCTATACTATTATCCTGAGTTATATAAATCGGCTGAAAATTCGACGGATCAAAACAAGACAAATTTTGTTATATGGATTTTGAGAAGTACCATCAATCAACTATTTTCGATAAAACGGGGTGGTAAAGGGGAATTTTCCCATTTATACTTACATACGCGATTTCGAGGTTTTTATACAAGTGATATGATTTTTTTTTATTAAGCTAAGCTAATAATTAATTATGTTTACTCTTACTATGTTGGGTTATGCATTGCTTGAAAAAATCAATATTAGTAATAAATAATGATAAATCAGCAGTAATCCTGTAAAGAGTGCAATTATTACTACTCATGTAATCTGGCGGCATAACGCGTATTTAATTTCAATTTAAAACTAGTAAAATATTTTACCATGTGAAAATACATACATAGATACAAGTTGAAAAAGGAATATAAGTAAAACTATTAAGTATACACATATGAAAATGATAAGTATGTGCTTTTTTTTTTTTTTTTTTTTTTTTTTCCTTTGTCCTCCTCTTCCTCACCGTTAGGCTATACAGGGTTTCCCGGGCCAGGGTAGAGGGTGGGGGATTAATGCCGAGTATTATTAAATGTTCTCAGGCTCACATTAAATGACTCATATACGAATACGTGTATGTATATTTTATATTTCGGAAAACTCTATCCGTTCCACAAATGCTTCAAATTCTGTAAAAATCTTTCTTTGAAGGCGTCAATTTGTTACCGTTCTAGAGTTCTGCAGAGACCAGTTTTTGTCTATACCTATACAGTTTAGGACAATTATATATATATATATATATATATATATATATATATATATATATATATATATATATATATTATAGAATCAAATGTTTGTTCGCTTTTTCCATCATATGTACAAATGTTGTCCTCAGTTAGTTTAAATCTGAATTTTGGTTGCTCCATGTCTTGTCAAAAATTGTATTATTTTAAATTTGTTATAACAAAATTTTAAAAAGTTCTAATGAGTATACGAGGGTTATTTTTACTTTCACTTACCTATATATGAAATATATAGTAAGTGGAAGTATTGCGATCGTGCAAAAATTCGACTTCCGGTTTTCAACGGAAATACACGTTTTGGGGTCCTCTGAGTCGAAATGACCAAGTCCCGCGAAATGGTCTGTGTGTGTGTGTGTGTGTGTGTGTGTGTGTGTGTGTGTGTGTGTGTGTGTCTGTGTGTGTGTGTGTGTGTGTGTGTGTGTGAACAGACTAGCTCAAAAACTATAATCCGTGCGATCCTGAAATTTGGTATTTAGTGTAGGTATATGCCCGCGATGTGACAGCATAAATTTCATCAAAATTACTTAAAGGGAGGGGGTACTTCACTTAATAACTTTTTAGGTTTTTTTCGATTTTCTCAAAAACGGCTCTAACGATTTTGATTAAACTGAGTATTTCATCTATTTATATGCCCGAGATATGACTGTGAAAATTTCATCAAAATTGATTAACCGGAGGGGGGACTTTACTTAATAAATTTTGTAACATTTTCACGTGTTTTTTTTATTTACTCTAAATCGGCTTTAACGATTTCGATCAAACTGGGTATTTGATGTATTTATATGCCCGAGATATGACTGTAAAAATTTCATCAAAATTGATTAACCGGAGGGGGGTCTTTACTTAATAAATTTTGTAACATTTTCACGTGTTTTTTTTATTTACTCTAAATCGGCTTTAACGATTTTGATCAAACTGGGTATTTGATGTATTTATATGACCGAGATATGACTGTAAAAATTTCATCAAAATTGATCAACCGAAGGGGGGACTTTACTTAATAAATTTTGTATCATTTTCATGGGGTTTTTTATTTACTCAAAAACGGCTTTAACGATTAATAAAAATAAGATATGAATGTAGAAAAATGTGTGACTTTGGGAAATGATATTTAACAAAACACGTCAATTTCTTATTTAAGTAAGTTGGTAAGTGAACGTTGTGTGTTGCGCGCACGCACCAGATTTTTTATTACTACAATTGTTATTTATTTTCTAAGAAAATGGTTTTAATTTCTTTTGTATCCGATTTATTTTAGGAATGAATATCTATTATCAAACATTTCGTAATTTTTTATTGTAATATCTTTGATGCTTACATATATTTGATATAATTTGTAATGATTATTTGATATATCTATTAATTTCAACTATAATAAAAAAAAAGAAAAGAAAAAAAAAGCAAGTTTCTTATTATTTTTCCAAAAAAAAAAAAAAAAATATATCAAATGAGCTTTTAGTTTAGTTTCAGTTTATTTCAATTAAAGTTTCATCAATTGATCGCCAAATCACCGTTTAAATGCTGCCCTACTTTATATGTTTACTTATTACATATCCATAAGAACTCAAAATTAGTAATGTTTTTCAATTTTTTTTCACCTTCTTTTTTTTTTTATCTTCTTTTCTGATTTCTGCTGTCTTCCACTAAAGACCACTATAGCATTGTAATGCTATACTAGAATAGAATTCTTTAGTAGCCAATATTCAGTAATTTTATGGTTGAAAACGTGTAATAAACAAATAAAAAAAGCATCATCAACTATGCTAGCCAAATCACCGTTTAAGAGTCAATGACTTTCCGTCAATGATCAAAGAGATTTTAATAGAACACCATCGAACAGAAAAAGGATTTAAATTTTCTTCAATGCTTTTTACGATACCCCAAAGTGGAGACTAATTGGAGATAATTAGGAAGCTGGTAGGGGCTACTGCACTATGGGCCAGGTGTGCCCATCTCTAAATGATTAAATGCATTTTGCGAAAACTGCATACATTTTAACATAATAGCCTGCCGTTAGTAAGATTAATTGCCTCAAAAATGAAATACAGCTGGCTATTATTGGTTTGAGCGGGTCAAACCTCGCTCGTCTATCTACAAGTTGTATTTACGTTG
Source organism: Aelia acuminata (assembly GCA_911387785.2). Lineage (NCBI taxonomy): Eukaryota > Metazoa > Arthropoda > Insecta > Hemiptera > Pentatomidae > Aelia > Aelia acuminata. The sequence continues at coordinate 20,140,550 of OU426980.1, forward strand.
CTTCAATTAAACCCCCCCCCCCTCAATTCTCAATGAAAATGGTTTTCGTTTATCAGTTATTATCTATATTAGCATAGATATAATTATATAATTAATATTTTTTGTTTGAATCAAACAAGACAAGGACCAGGGGTCCATAAAGTCATCATTTTTTTAAGCTAGAATTATTAAACAAAAAAGGAGATAAATACACTTAATTATAATAGGAATAAATTAAGGAATGGTGTAATAATAATAAAGTAAATTTATTATTTACTCACTTTCTAAGAAAACATACTTTTAAAATAACACAAAAATTTACAAAAGAATGGATTAGCCATCCGACTGCTGGAATGACTCACAAAAATGTTTAAAGAAAGTAACAAAAAATAAAAATAAAAATAAAAATGCTCAAAAACAATATATATACATATATAAACACAATAAGAATATCAAGTATGATATGATTAAATATTAGAAAATAAAATTACACACAATGTATTCATTGCTATAATACAGAGCTAATTTTAAAAAACGATATAAACTAAAATAATCTTTCCCATTAAATATCCACAAAAACCCTTCTCTTTTTATTTATTATTTATTATTTATTATCTAATTTATTTATTATTTGCGGATGACCAAGTATGTACTGATAGCACAAGATGAAGAGGATATAGCTATTTATTTAGAAAGATAAGATACCATTATAAACAAGGAGGCCTCAAAATCAATTTTGAAAAAACAAAATATATGTGCACAGAGAAAGAAGAGAGTACCGATCCAACTTTATGCAAATTGAGCTAAGTTGAAAAATTTTGTTATTTGGGATCCATAATTGAAAGTAATGGTAGAGTAGAAGCAGAAACCCAAAAAAGGATTACAAACGGGAAAAAAGCAGTGGAGATATTCAACCCTATACTATGGAGTCCTAATATTCTAGTAAAAACTAAAAAAACTAATATACAAAGTCCTAGTAGAAAGCTTAATGTTATACGGTTCGGAAACATGGCCACTCAGTATAACCGAAGGTCAGGTGCGGGAATATTATTAATAATATTTTCTCGTTCTCGTGCAGTCTACATGTAATTTAAGTAATAATCAATTATTAATGTCCTTTTTAACATCTTAAAATGCATTTTAAATATTATCATATAGTTAATATGATTATTAATTTTTCACGTTATATTTATATTTTTTTAGTAGAAATTACATCACTAGAGAGTGAATACTGTACCCATGGGCCATATTCTGATCCAGCTTAATGTTTTACAATAATTAAACATTAAGATTGTTCATAATTTGTTGAATCTTGGAAATTTGGACAAGGCTAAGTCAATGTAATAAGGTCTTTGTACGGTATTCGGAGACATAGCTTGCATTGTCTCTATAGAATGTAACTATACAATTCTCAAATAATTATTCAGATTAGTATGTTGGCGCGTGCCTGCGATGAATCATGAAACAAGTCGAGGTAAACCGAAAGCTATAAATAAAAGGAACTTGATCTGGAGTAGTGCCAAGTGGGGAAAGCTGAAAGAGATGACAATTTAAAGACACCGATTCGCTTATCAGGTCTCTATCGGTCCACAACACTGTTTGTTTGTTCGTGCTAGATGGCGTAAAATAACACCGGTCATCAACGCCAACTTGACGTTGTTTTCTTGCGTTCTAGTGATCTGATATTCTATGATAGCTGTTTTTTTACGATAAACATTTGAATACTGATTCCACCGATTTGTTATCGTCTCTAAGGATTATAGTTTATTCGGGTTTTAATCCAAGGCTATTAAGGTGTAAAAGTGAAATACGAGCATTGCTAAAAAATGTGATTGGTCATGACACTGTTATTGCTATGTTTACGTTTCGGTGGCGCTTTTTTATAGTGAGGTAGGAGTGAGTGATTCACTGCCGATCCACACACATCATTGGCCTCCTCGTGATTTAGAAAACCGTTTACGTTCAAACGATTTTCTTTTTTTGATTGATTCTGCAAACAAACTTCTCTAATTAACAGCAGTGTTTTGTTTAGTTTTCGGGTTAGATCCTCGGATTTAAATCACTTAAAACAAGCTTTATTTAAACGACAAAATAATACCGAAAAAACATTTCTTTTCCGTGAGCTATGAATCCCAATACTCAAGGGATGTTTTGATAATGATTCAACATTCCATGCATTATTGTAGGATAAAAAAAATAAAAATGTGAGTACAATAGGGTTCCGATTAACCGAGTCGATGGGGACCAAGGTTACCTCAGTTAATCGAAATAATCGGTTAAACTGAACCATGCCAATACCAACTGAAAATTTAGGTTATTTTTAAACAATACCTACATATATTATTAAAAACCTAATAAATATTTAATAATAATAATAATGCATAATAACAGAAATTATGAAACTATTTTTTTTAAAAGGAATCTTTTATTGTAGTTTGTTTAAATGAACTCATATACATACACATACCCCCCTCCCCTCAGACTTGGCACCTCGGTTAATCGGGACCTCGTTTGACTGGAACTCGGTTAATCGGAACCCTAATGTACATAGATGGCAGTCGCCTATTCATTTTTTAAACACGGCATAGCCTTCTTACTCCTTTCATTAGTGTTTGCTCACAGTTAAATCAAGGTAACTCAACTTGAAGGTAACTCAGTACCTTGGTCCAAATCCGTAAAATATCTTGGGGTAACACTTGACAGATCCCTCACCTACACCCCACACATAAATAGCAAAACCGACGCAGCAAAAAAAAAAAATTATAAAATATTCCCATACTTCAACAAAAAATCAAAACTAAGTCCAAAAATCACACACAAGTACTGGGTGTCCGAGACATAGTGTAAAAACAAATTGGGTTATACTGCACGCTAAACGGGATAGAATGGCGCAAAAACGAGTTTCCTATCTCAATCTGTTGAGGATATAGAATTTTTTTTCTTTTTATTTTTAAAATCATACTTTTTTTCTGAAAAATGGCCGTTTTCTCTACTTTGGTTTAGCGTAGAAACAAAAACGATGATATTTTCTTATTCAGCATTAAATATCCTAAAATATGAGTTAGGTCTGGTTATTTTAAATCTACTTTCAGTAGGCCTTTTAACGCGCAAAACACAAAACATTTATTAACACTTAAATTTTTAATATTTTTGAAAATTCCTCACTCCCCACTGGAGCACCCTTGAAGCCGACAAATTTCCTAAAAACTTTGGAATTTAGTTAGCTTTTTATTGGTGTATACCATGATACAATTGCACTTCACCTTTTGAGTCAAAAAGAAGTTTATCTTTTTAAATTTAAAAAAAAATATCATCGTTTTTGTTTCTACGCTAAACAAAAGTACAGAAAACGGCCATTTTTCAGAAAAAAAGTAAGATTTTAAAAAAGAAAAAAATTCTATATCATCAACAGATTGAGATAGGAAACTCGTTTCTACGCAATTCTACCACATTTATCATGTAGTATTTCCCAATTTTCTTTTTTTACGCTATGTCTGGGACATCCTGTATAAGTCAATAATACGATCATTAATCACTTATGCCTCAACAACAATGTGTCTTAGCTCAAACCAAAAAATATTTTAAAAATACAATAGCCTCTAAAAATCATTTAATCAATGCAACAGGCAATTACAACAAGAAAACTCTAAAACGCTATAAACACAAAAGAACAAAACATTTGCTTTTATAACAATAATGCTTTCATGCTTATCATTATTTTCACTTATGTAAATATGTACATATATCCAGGTGTTCCTTATCATTAGTCTATGGATGTAAATTTGTTTATGTTAGGTTAGATAGATCTCTCTTTTAATTAATTAGACTTTTTTTATATTTTTAATTAATTAGACTATTTTTAATTAACTTTATTTTGTTTAACTACCCAGTTTTGATTATTATTTTTAAATTATTTTAAATAATTTATTTTTGAAGAGAAAAGATTTGGCTCCGCCGGGGATCGAACCCGGGTCTTACGCGTGACATGCGCGGTGTGCTAACCATTGCACCACGGAGTCGCTTCCAAACGGTGCCAAATCCTTCCAAATTTAAATAAATTATTTAAGATAATTTAAAAACAAGGGTGGTTATCCACAATATCGATTAAATTAAAAAAATTGCCTACTGTTCACAGAATAAAAATTGTTAAATATTATTATTATTGATCCACAAACAAGGTATGTAAATTAGCATGTTGGTTGGAAGGATGAATAATCCGAAATAATGTACAAAATCATCATTTATTTTGTAAATCTTTAAATAATAAAAATATTCTCTTCTAAAAGAATTAAGGTATATCTGGCCCTCTTTAGAAAAGAACCTGTTATGCAGCCCTCACCCTTTACATATTTTAAGACATCAATTTAACTTTTTTGTGGCGTGTAGCTACACCATCATAAGTATTACTTTGTTTCTTCCCATTTGATCAGTAAAATGGGAAAAGAAAGATTTTCATCTAATATTCGTTTAGGAAGAAACCTAAGCAGGTGTTTAGACAGGTCTGGATAATTCGCGTTCGGGGTCGACAATCTTCCAGAGTGTGCGTAGGCTACCACATATAAGGAAGCAACGGACGAGTCCATTGTGAACGGCGGAGGGAGAGGTAATCTGGACACCGAAGAATACAGTTACTTTGGATTCTCGGTTAAGTTACATTTAACTGTTCCCGTTTCAAGTGATATTATTTAAGTTCTCATTGTATGTTTTACAGCCCTGTATTTCAAGTTTACTTCAATAACTAAATTATTCAAATCCGTATCAGTGTTAGAAGACTATTTTTTGTTTTTTAAACTTGACATGGCAACGTAATTGTATTGCAAATATTTGCAATTGTTACTAACCCTAATCGCTTACTTCTCAGCTTGCAAAAGCAGGACATAGTGCACTGTGTACTAGCATGTCAGATAGGCTCGAATCTTCCAACAATGCGAACTCCCGAACTCAATATCTTTTCAAAATTCGACCTGCTTCTCAAAGTTGGGGTATATTTCGAAGCTGGCAAATTCATTGCGTGAGAACCAAGTAATATTGAAGATTATCAACAATTTCTACAAAGATATGAATAAGTATCCTAATGAATAGAGGAATTAAATTTTTAGAAAGGTGATAAGTAGTGCTCGGAGTTTTAAGAACGAAAATACTATTAATTTTGTTGCAAAATATGCACCTCAATCAATCATTAGCATTCCTGTTTCATTTTATTTTTATATTATTTAAAACTGATTTTTAATTTTAAAAAAATTGAAAAAATTCGTTGTCCAGATTCTGAAAATACAGACAAGTGATGTCGCATTTCAGTTTAATTTAGAAAACAATTATTCAAAGGTGAAAAGCATGGTTTCCTTTGAAAAGTGTTTTTATTATTATTCGCTTCAAATGGTAATCGCGGTATTCTTTGAGGATTATAAATTATCTTTTCGAAAATAATAATTTTTGTTAGTCAATTGTATTGTCTTTTCTAGTTTAGATCCAGTAATTTAAAGGAAACCTATTTAAGTAACTGAGAGCATTCTTTGATTGCCTAGATTATGAATTTCGATCATATCGTTTATTTTTTATTAATGTTATTTTTAACTGAGTAGTTACCTAACCCCGTGACAGAACATCCTGACAATCTTTTTTTTTTTTTTTTTTTTTTTTTTTTTTTTTTTTTTTTTTTTTTTTTTTTTTTTTTTAATTTATAACATAACATAAACGTAATATTCTACAACAACGTGTTGATCCTTTCTAACCTCAATCCAAATCTATCTTGGTTATATATATATATATATATATATATATATATATATATATATATATATATATAGGAAGGGTATTGGTCGTTTAATTCCTGGACATTAATATGAAACAATAACTGTGCGACCCGCGGGAGAAATAATTTTTACACAAATTTCAGAAACGCATTAGGAACGGAGTTGAATAGGACTCGACTTGGGAAAGATATTATATTTTAGCTAATATATTACTTTTATATCCCGCCTGTTCGAGCCCATGTAATCCTACCCCAAATGGGACCCTAATTATTTCCTTAATCATGAATATGTTTCCTAATGAATAGAGGAATTTAATTTTTAGAAAAATCTCCAAAGATGATAATTAGTGCACGGATTTTTATAAACTAAAAAACTATAAATTATTCAGCAAAATATGCACCTCAATCAATTAGCATTTAGGTCTCGTTTTATTTTTACATGCACTAAAATTGATTTTTAATTTTAAAATAGGTATTGATGTAATACAGTTACTTTTTATCCACTTTTAACTATCAAGTGACGCAGTATTACTTTACGTAGCCGTTATTAGACATTTTTGTAATTTTTAGTAAATAAATATTGCGGTATTGTAGCAATAATTATATACATATTTATATTTATATATGTATCATTTCTTTTGATTCTGTCAAACGGGAACGGATGGGAATGGAACACTTTAAATTACCACCATTTAATTTAAATTAGTAACTACCTCTGCCATCATCTGGAGGTCCCTCTAATTTTACTCAGAAAGTTGAACTAGGCAGTTCAAATGAGGATAGAACCAACCAAAATGTGAAAAGATGCGCTCTAATCACATGGACTAATATATATTCCGATGAGGGAGTAGACCCAAAAAAAAAAAAAAAAAAAAAAAAAAGGTCAAGAGAAGGCTGGCCAGCAAAGAAATATAATCATTTATTATGACCTAGATTATACCATGCAAATATTTAACCAAACATCATCACTAAAGTCAACTCTCAACTGCAATTCTACAGAGGCTTCGCATATCTCCAATTGCATATATTTGCATTTTCCTATAGCCGCTGTATTTCTTTCTTTTTTTAACACTTCCTTCCTCTTACTCCAATAATGCCTCATCCTCCTGGACTGTTTCCTTCGCTCTTCCTAAGTATATTATCTCACTCGTCTCTCTTTCCTACCCACAAGAACCCCAACCCTTTCAGTTTTTCCCTAAAAAGCTCTCTATCCAAGCAATTGGATTTCAGCCTGTACCCCTTTTTAGTTACCTTCTGTCAGTTAATCCTTCTTAATCTTTAGGATTTTCTCTAGGATCACAAGGCTGACTGTTTCCAAACGATACAGTATTTCAAGCCTTACTACTGTACAGTAATGCCTTATGGAGGATCGACCTGGTGGTAGTCTTGGTAGAGAAAGACCACACCTTAGGTGGGTGGACTAGATGAAAAATATTTTGAGGAGAATGGGCATAAGAAGATGGAAGATGCTTGCCCGTGACAGAAGAGAGTGGAGAAAGATCCAAAGAGAAGCCAGGGTCCTTGTAGGACTGTAGCGCTATTTCAGAGAACCCCTCTGAACACAGTCACTCCAGTGGCGCCATCTCTTGATGAATGGCTGAACCCCTTGGCCAGCCTAGCAAGAAAAGTGCAGGAAAGTGCAGGAGTTAAGTCCTAGGCCTAGGCGCACTTAAAGTTCCTTCCAAGAAAACATAATGGAGTAGTTACATAAGGGATCACTGGCCACCGGGGGAAGATGGGACGATTGAAGGCCAACAGGATATGAGAACAGCTACAGCCCTAAGAAGAATTCAATCCATAAAACCACAGAGTGAAAGGAGAAGCACCAAACAGGAAGTCAACAGGTACCATGCACACCATCAAAGCGAAATAATAATGTATTACTGTAACCTTACCAAATTCATAATTAATATACTAATAATAATGTAACCCTTTTGGCCAAAAAAATCTCTTTTGTATAAGTCATGTTTAATACAGTCCATATTACCATAAATCATACATCTTATTCACCAGCCCTAAATTAAAATATCCACTATGACCCACGTTCTTTGCTTCACAAACCGTGGGTCACTAAAAGGGCGCTAATAAATAAATAAATAAAATACACTTTATTTAACGTTTACTATATTCTTATTATCAATTATTCATTTTCTTATACCATCTATTCTTACAGTCCAATCGAAATCCCTCATAACGGAATATTCCAATTCAAAAGGAAATGCCATCACCGAATACTGTTTTCATATCGTAAAACATATCAGCTTATATAAAAATCTGGTGCGTGCGCGCAACACACAACTTTCACTTACCCACTTACATTAGATTAGAAATGAATGCGTTGTGTTAATGCCACTTCTCAAAGTTACACATTTTTCCACATTCATTTCTTACCTGATATTAAAGAACACCTAATTTTCATTAAACATGGCGAATTTGATGAAAATCGTTAAAACCGTTTTTGAGATAATCGAAAAAAAGGTAAAAATCGGAAAAAAAATTATGAAATAAAGTGCCCCCTCCCTTTGACCAATTTTGATGAAATCTGTGCTGTCACATCGCGGGCATATACCAACACCAAATACTGAGTTTTGTCAAAATCGTTAAAGCCGTTTTTGAGTAAATAAAAAAAACACGTGATAATGAGACAACATTTATTAAGTAAAGTCCCCCCTCCGGTTAATCAATTTTGATGAAATTTTTACAGTCATATCTCGGGCATATTATTACATCAAATACTCAGTTTAATCAAAATCGTTAAAGCCGTTTTTGAGTAAATAAAAAAAACACGTGAAAATGATACAAAATTTATTAAGTAAAGTCCCCCCTCCGGTTAATCAATTTTGATGAAATTTTTACAGTCATATCTCGGGCATATAAATAGATGAAATACTCAGTTTAATCAAAATCGTTAGAGCCGTTTTTGAGAAAATCGAAAAAACGTAAAAAGTTCTTAAATAAAGTACCCCCTCCCTTTAAGCAATTTTGATGAAATTTTTGCTGTCACATCGCGGGCATATACTTACACTAAATACCCAATTTCAGGATCGCACGGTTTATAGTTTTTGAGCTAGTCTGTTCACACACACACACACACACACAGACACACACACACACAGACCATTTCGCGGGACTTGGTCATTTCGACTCAGGGGACCCCAAAACGTGTATTTCCGTTGAAAACCGGAAGTCGAAATTTTTCACGATCGCAATACTTCCACTTACTATATATTTCATATATAGGTAAGTGAAAGTAAAAAATATATATATCACAGCAAGTAGAATTCTTTTTGAACTTTATATGCTGTTAAGTTATAAAAATGTTGAAAAGAAGCCTTTATGTACCACAAAGTAGCAATTTATAGCATGATAATAGAGGAGGCTGTGAAGAAAATGAATCAGATTGTTGGTTCCATAAGCTATGTAAGCAATTAGCAGAGGATTGAGTGACAAAGATTAGTAGTTGCTTCTAGACTCCTCGCACTCATGGTTAGATAAATGGATATGTCGGCAAAAAAGAGGCTCATCCCTCAACGCGATGACATAGGAATTAGTGGCTTCTTAGCAGTGGTCAATATCACCCTCTCCCTCCTTCCTCCCTCTTCTCCTAGGTTAACGACTCTCCCAAGCAATTGCTGATCCTATCACTGCCACATCAATTGCCCAAAGTTTAGTTATAACGTTTGACATTATAAATGGTGAGGCTTGTAGATGGGAACATTAGATAGAAAAATAAATCAATAATAATTCTTATGGTTTCCACTAGTTTTAACCCTGCAGAAATAAAGAAAAAGTATAATCTTAAAGCCATATTAATACTACAAGCATTTAGTTTAATTAGCAAAAGTGATTATAATGTTCAATTAGAAATAAAATGTATATTGGAACTTCCAAGCTCGAATATAAAGTAGACAACAAATTCTACTAGAAAACTATTCTTTAGTGTAGTCATTAAGTCATTTTTCCCTCAAGAAAACATTTTGGAAGTTGACGCACACTCAGTTGTACGTAACATTGATTGTCGCTCGTGAGAAAAACTCTCAATTTAATATATCATTGACAGTCGCGAGTCAGAGAATCTCTCATAAACCTAAGACCAAATGTCCGACAGTATCCTTTAACAAATACCTACTATCCACTGTAGAACGACTCCTAATGAACAAACGACAAACTTGAATTGTTGGTTTTTTTTTTTTTTTTAGAGGCGTAAAACCGTTGTTCGGTGGTCAACGTCTGTATTGGATGTATGGATTCAACGGGTGAAAATTGTCATAATTTGATAAAAGAATAATAAATTATTAGAATGTAAAAGTCAAAATTTAGCTATCAGTTTCAATTCGAGTAGACTTTTAAAGAGGTTTCTGATCTTATTCTTTTCGTCTGCTAGGGCTGCTTTCCGTTCCGAGAGAGAGCAATCATCTGTAAGCGGGGCATTCTTTAATAATGTGCTTTACGCTGATTGATGTGTCGCATGTTGAATATCTTGGTGGAGGTTCCTTTTTGATGAGGTACTCATGGGTCAACCTTGTGTGAGGTTTAACTTGGAATCCTCATACAAGATTGAAACGACGGATTGAGCGGAGTAGAAGGAAGCTGGAGCAGGTATAAGGTTTGGTATTGGAGCGGGGAGAGTTCAGGGAGGGCCCTGAGTGTGTGAACTACAGATAGAGAGGAGGGGAGGTTTTCGGAAGCACCAAGAGCCGTTTCCCGCCAAAAAAACGAAATATGTGATTGAAATTCTCACGCAGCGACCAATGACGGGTTAAGTAATCGTTTCTTTGTTAACCTCTGCAGCAAAAGGTAAAGCCGAAAAGTAGCCTGCAGTTGGCCATTCCCATCTATAAATTTATATTCTTAACTGATTGTGACTTTTTAGATACCAATCTCACTAATGTTATAGCAGCATGGCACCTTTTTAAAAGGTACCTCTTTTAAAACAAAGAAAAAGAAGTAGAAGTAGAACAAAGAGAAGTAGAGAAAAAAGTTAAGATACCCATTTTTAAAGCCGTCTATCTCCCTACCCTACTATACGGAAGTGAAAGTTGGACACCATTAGAGAAACTCCTTAGTCGATTGATGGCTACTGAAATGAAGCATCTCCGAAGAGTGGCTGGTCGAACAAGAAGAGATTGTATCAGAGATGAGCGTACGAGAGATCTCGGAGTTGCTCCCCTGGAAGATACCCTTGAAAAAAGATAACTTCGATGATTTGGACACCTCTGCCGGATGGACGAGAACTTTGGTCCCCGAAAATTCTTCGAAGCTGTACCCATAGGGAAACGGCCAAGAGGCCGACCAAGAAGGCAATGGATTGATCACATTTCTAGAATTGGCCGAAAGCGACTAAATGATGCTTTGGCTAAATTGATGAAGGCGATTGCACAAGATAAGAAGGCTTGACATGCATGGACCGAGGCACCTCCACGCTAAAAGGCACTTCGGAGCAAGAAGAAGTGTTGTTGATAAAACTTCAATTCGGTGCACCAAGTGTATTTATAAAAAAGTAAAATAAAAAAATCGAAGTTTTTTTATTTTAAGGTAACTGTACCATAAGTCTACATAGTTGACATTTTGTACAAAATGCGTGAATAATAAGATTCAGGGTTGATTATTTTGGTTGGTTGAAAATTTGGCGTTAATTTGCCAAGTTATACTAGTTAGCTGTGCTGCCATCGGTATTTTTTTTATGAAAACTCACGCTTATTTGTGAGAGGTTATAATGGCGAGTTTTCTAGTGGCCTGAAAATTGGTTTTCGCTAACTTTTTTTAGGGCTTAAATGTAGGTGTCAACTATTAGAACAGACATTAATCCATAATTTCAATAGTTGACATCGATGTCAACTCACCGCCAGAGTTAGCAAAGAGTGTTCCATCTGGGGATGGTTTAAGGAAGTCTGAGTCTGGCCGGATGACAGGTATCTTATTTTATGAATTTATAGCTAGTATGCTCTAATAATGGATCATTGAGAGCAAAATAGCATTACCAATAATCCTATTCCTGAAGGAATACGCGTCTCATCTGACTCTCCCCGCTTCCTAATTCCGCAAAGGGCATGTGTTACTTGCTATTAGTCGCAATCTATCAAAATGCTACGCATTTCATCCGACCAATAAGTGCGACCGTCTTTAATTGTCTAAAAGAGCACTGGAAAAGTGAAGGTCATCACTGGTGAGTCGAAATAGTGCAAACCCAACATTAAAAAAAATGAAACGTCTGGCCATTACTTAAATATATTTATCATACTTACTTAATTGGTTGATCTGATTTATCTTAAACTGTCAACTAATGGTACAGTTACTCTAGTGAAGTCTAGTGATATTTTTTATTAAACTATCACCTCTTCACAACCAGTGACTAAGAGTTTTTTTATATTAGCTCCAAGGGACATTCCAGAGCAGTGGGCACTAATATAAGATATTTTGTATTTAGACATTTTCTTCTCATTCAGTCAGAGAATTTTAGATTATTTTTTGTTGTAATTTAATTTAGCTCTCAAAAAAACCCTCTTATTTACATGTTTCCACATTTATGTGTGTGTGTGTTGTAATCTTCCATTTTTGCTATTCTTTATTTTATCATGTGTTGTTTTACTTTGATTTGCTACTTATTTCCCTTTCTTTTTTTTAAATTGTTTATTCTAAGAATAAATTATAATTTTAATTTCATTCAAGTCTTGAACTTGAACCTTTTTGTTATTTTATATTCTCTAATTTATAACCGAATCATTAATCATAGCAACATTTATAACATTACCAGAGGAATGTTTTATTGAATAAGATAGGATAAAAACCAAGCTTACACCAACCAAAATACTTCATAAACAATATCCTATCATTTTTGTTAATTATATTGACCTTAGTGCACTTTGAAGGAACAACTATTGGAGAGAGAATGTTTATCAGGTATTGAGGGATGTTGGGATGTGGAGGGGGGTGGGAGGGGGTGGCACACCTTTCTAATTGCTTTCCTTTTTTCTACCCGCCCCTTTACCTTCTTTGTCTTCTTCCTCTTCTTCGAATCTTTTTTCTTTCTACGGATACTCCACCTATCCAGTCGGCAATACAATCAACAGCTAAGGGATTAAAAGAGTGGTCGCATCTAGGGCGGAGCAGTATCCAAAAATCCAAAGTAATCAGGTAAAAGTTCCTCAAGGGCCCATTGTCGGAGAAACGACTCCCTGTATCCCTTATATTAGTGTGCTTGGATGGTTCAAACCTAACGGTTGCCTAAGCAGAGCGAACAACCACTTCTTTAGGTATACTAAAACCAAATGAGCATTTGGTTTAAATCAATATATTTAAAAATAATCTATATAAATAAAGAAGAAATTCTGTTTGTTTGTTCTTTATAAAAATCCATACCGTTTGTCCTAAATTCTCCATAATTTAGCTCAGAGGTCCTTGATACCAGGTGCGAACACCTGTCCATATTGCATAACTTCAGTCGATCCCTTGGTATATTCTTCATTGTTATAAAAATCGTTTTGATCTCGCTTTACAATGGTTTTTACGAAATCGACCGTTTGAGTCGATAAGAGTATCACTTTATAGATTTAAAAAATGAAATTCTCCGGGTGAAACCGGTATATACTGCTAGTTATCTCTATTCATTAATTTTTATTCAATTAATAAGAAATAAGTAAATAGAAGGTGGGTAATATCTTTTTTATTAAGGCAAGTACATTTAGGAGTCAGAATGCGGCATATTTTATTAGAAGGAGGAATGATACTATTAGAGAGCTGATTCTTTTATGATTTACTTCAACTTAATTAATATTATATTTATTATTATTATTTTTTTTTTTTTGGTATTTATTATTCCAATTTTATAAAACAGTGAAAAATCCTATCTTCCGTTATGATATATATATTTTTTTCAATACATTAAAACTTCACAACGTTTCGAGGCTTAATGCGTCATCTTCATGTGTACATATACATATTTTATAACCATATAATACATCAATTCATTAAAATCTCGTCGGTAAATAAATAATTATGTCAGATTACACTTCTTTTCTTTTTTAGGCCACCTCACTGTTAGGAAATGATGTATTATGTGGTTATAATGTATGTGTATGTATATGACACCTGAAGATGAGGCATTAAGCCTCGAAACGTTGTGAAATTTTTCACTGTTTTATAAAATTGGAATAATAAATACCAAAAAAATAATAAATATGATATTAATTAAGTTAAAGTAAATCATAAAAGAATCAATTTTCTAATAAAATCATTCCTCCTTCTAATAAAATATGCCTCATTCTGACTCTTAAATGTACTTGCGTTTATAAAAAAGATATTACCCACCTTCTATTTACTTATTTCTTTTTAATTGAATAAAAATTAATGAATATAGATAACTAGCTGTATATACCGGTTTTACCCGCAGAATTTCATTTTTTAAATCTATAAAGTGATACTCTTATCGACTCAAACGGTCGATATGGACAGGTGTTCGCACCTGAGCGAAATTTGGAGAATTTAGAACATACGGTATGGATTTCTATAAAGAACAAACAAACAAACAGAATTCCATTTATTTTTAAGAAATAGAGTAATTTTAATCATTAACGAAGAAAATCATATCCTGATCATTATTTTTGAATACAAATTTTAATCATAATTTTCGAGTCTTCTTTTTTTTTCAGAAATATAATTTTTTTATATATTCTCTATGTCTACATTAGTAGGTGAAGAATATTTTTATTAATTTTACTAATTATATTTAAAAAATGGGTACATCAATGATGTATATACAAATTAATTTTATATAATTATTGATGTAATACTATAACACTCATCGAGTGAACATTATTTTTAATCCAATTAATAAAGTACCGATTTAAATTATTATGTATAAATTAAACATATTTTTAAAAATAAAAATTAAATATAATGATTATTGTGAGATTTCATAGAAAAAATAAATTATTTTATTTTTATATCCTATTAGTTTTATTAATCAGTTACAGATAAAGATAAAGATGAATAAGAATACACCTCCAAACGTCGAATAGTTCCATTGGAAATAATTATATTGCATTTCCATGATCGATCCCCCCCCCCTGTAAAAAAAATGTGGAATTTTTTTTCGCACCTAATCTTTACAAATTTACTGTGGTACTAGTATTTATGTATATAAGAAGTAAAAAAAAAAAAAATTTAATTAATAAGTGTGCTGTCAATTCTCTTCAAGTATTGTACAACGGAAGATGGAATTTTTCACTGTTTTATAAAATTGGAATAATAAAGACCAAAAGAAAATTAAAAAGATCTTCTAGTAAAATATAAAATATTAAAAAATGTATTTATTATATATAATATTTTAATATAATACATATAGGGTAATACCATCTACGGACTTTTTTTTCCCAAAGTAGGGAGGGTGTAATGGGATTGGGGCCTTTTGATTACTATCAACAGCATTCATCAATCTCTTCTCAACAAAGGATGAAACATGGCCCGAGAACTACTGGAATCAAAACAGTCCAATCAATGACTTAGCAACGACACAGCAAACGGAATAAATCATACACAAACACTAAAGCCATCCTTTGTTCCCCTCCTACATTGTTTTCTCGTTTCCAGATAATAATTTTTCATCAAAGGCTTTCTTTGAAGGAAATTGTTTAAGGCCCTTAAAAAGTTAAACTGCCCATAAATGATTCACATTGTATTTTTCAACCTGACAGGCAGAAATAATGAAGTGTTTTTATCTGAAAGCACGTAATATACTAAATTCTATCCGTTCTTTTGAATTGATCAAATTCGATTCCGTACGTATTTAAGAATTGTAGTTGGCCTGGTTGTATCAATTTTTTTTTTTTTTTTTTTTTTATTTTATAGATACAGTAGGACCTCCATTATCCGGGCCTCGATTAACCGGGGATCCAATTAACCGGGGTGCCGAGGAGCCAATTTTTTAATAAGCTTTTTTAATTTGTATGCCATTTATTTTGCATTTATAACATTTAAAAAAAATGTATACGTAAATATTTAACGATTACACAATGTTTAACTATCTATTATAGATATAGAATGCAAGGCCTCAAAGTCTCGTATAATTTCAATAATTCACTTAATCATGCAGGTTACATGCCAATTTTTTTTTTTATTGGCATGACTACTCAAAATCTCTGCAATAGAATCTATCAGCATAAAAATTCATGCACAGAATACAAAAATAAAAATAAAGGAATAAAAGAACCTAAAACTGCACTAGCTAAACACACATCCGAGCATAAGCATAGCTTCGATTATGACAAAACTATAATTTTGCATAAAGAAAATTCTGAGCAAAAATTAAAATATCTTGAAGCACTATATATAGCTGCAAACATTAATAAGGTTGTCAATTTTAAAACTGATGCAAGAAATCTTAACAACTTTTTTGCCGAAACTATTAACATTTTAAACCAACAGTGAATTATTTATTCTAGATTTGCCTTTGCTTTTCATATGTTTTTTATATATATTTATGATTCTAGTGCATGATGTTATGTGTGTAATGGGTGTGAGTGTGTATGTATATATGTGTAGATGTAAAATTAAAATTACTTTATTTGAACCTTCTTCAACTTTAATATTGTGTTTAATTTTCTATAGACCTCATTCAGTTATTATCTCTATTATCTAAATTTGTTTGAATGTTGGCAACACTGTATATTTCCCTGTTAGCCCTCCTTCCATATGGGAAGGTTTCAGTCTGTTTCTAGCTTGCATGTGAAACTGTTGTAGCCCTGAAGATGCCTGAATAGGCGAAAATTTGGCATGTAACCTGCATGATTAAGTGAATTATTGAAATTATACGAGACTTTGAGGCCTTGCATTCTATATCTATAATTCAATAGTCTCTTCCTAAAAGCTTGTTTACTATCTATTATGAAATAAAATAATAAATGGAAAAAAAAAGTCTTTCAGGAAACTCCTACTCTGGCCTGTTTGGCTACAAAGCAAGATATTGTCAGTTGTGATTTAGTCTCGATTTAAATACATACGAAGTAGCAAAATATCGGAAAAAAGAAAATGTTTCGTTTTAACGCTTGAAGAGAAATTAACTATTATAAATAGATTAGAAAAGTTTGAAAGTTTTGAAAAATTGTCCGCTGAACTAGGAATCGGCGAACAAACGGGATATTTCGAAGAAGAAAAAAGACATTTTCGACTTCGTATCGTCATCGGCCCATAATATATAAAAACATACATTTACTTTTTTGTTATTTTTGTGTATTATAATTCAATGTATGTAAAACGTTCGTTTGTTAATAAAAGTTATCATACCATACAAGTGATTTTTTAACGGTTTTTCTGTCACATTAAGTCAATAAAATGTTTTAATTCGATTATCCGGGGTTTTCGATTATCCGTGGACACCCATACTCGTACCCATCATTACCCCGAATAATGGAGGTTCTACTGTTAATATTTACAACTGTATAAAATAGTACATCCAGTAAATGTGAATGCAAGATAAAAAAAAAAAAAAAAAATTGACGTGAATAAAGTTGGTGATAAACCACCCATTGGTAGCTCTCCAATAATAATTCTAAATTAGAAGGTCACGAGGCCATCAGGAATTTAGGAGGAAGCTAGGATGGAGACAAGAGGGTTGGGATGAGTAAGGAATATCAAATATTCAACGGTTACTAAATAGTAAATAGTTTTTTTTATTATGACTACTTTTTTATTAATATTTAGGATCAAATCAATAATAAAAATCATTGAATTTGATGTAGATTAAGAGGGAAATGGCATACCGAAAAAAAAGATACCTTTGGGAAATAATATAACAATATATATACAGTACCAGTCAAAAGTTTAGATTCCATATTTTCTTAAATTTCTTTATTTACCCAACGTTTCGGGCTTCAGGCCCATCTTCAGGGGCATCTGTATGATACTGTAGTACATTTCTAAGATTCCACAACCATCTGCTTTAAAAAAAAAAAAAAATATGTATGATATAGGGTAAACCGTACAGTTAGTTATTGGTTCCCTTAAGACTACATTTCTGTGGTTAAATTTAAAAAAAATACTTTTTATAAAGGGATCAAATAGAAACTTCCTATAGCTCCTCATAATCTATCCTCATAAAGACTAAAGAGGTTTTTTGGGGTAAAAAGTTCAATAGTTTTACAATATGGCAATATATATTGTTAAAAGTGCCAAATCTAGTTATTGGCATCCTGTGGATTTAATTGTGAAATCTTTCCTATGGTTAGTTTGTTAAAGTCTTATTTCATAGATGACTTAGAGGACCCTTCAAACATTAGACTCATCTATATCTTGTAATAAAATTAGGACTTGTTTACCTATTTCTTTAAGTTAAAATTGGGGTGCCAATAACTGTTGTGAGTGCCAATAACTGTATGGTTTAACCGACCATTGGTTAATTATCAGATACAAATTATTCTGTGTTTATCCTTCATTTTTTTTTTAGTGTAGTTCAAATTTAAATAATTTTTAAAAAGATATATTGCATCTAACCACTGGATTAAAAACACTTAAAGTTTGAATCGAAGTGCTAAGAAATTGTAAACATCCAAGAATTGTTTTTTTCTAACAATACAATATTTATTGTTAAAAGTGCCAAATCTAGTTATTGGCACCCTTTGGATTTAATTGTGAAATCTTCCCTATGGTTAGTTTGTTAAAGTCTTACTTCATAGATTACTTAGAGGACCCTTCAAACATTAGACTTATGTATATCTTATAATAAAATTAGGTCTTGTTTACCTATTTCTTTAAGTTAAAATTGGGGTGCCAATAACTGTGTGGTTTACCCTACACGTCCTTGCTTAAATAAAAATAAACATTTAACAATATTCTTCTGTGGTTGTGGATCTATTTCCACTGTCACACTTTTCATGTGTATCTTAAATAAACATTTTATTATGACCAAGAGATGTTTGTGGAGTCTTAAAAGTTTACTGCAGCGTTATAATACCCTTGCAAGATGGGCCAGAAGGCCGAAACCTTGGGTTAATAAAGAAATTAAAGAAAATATAGAAGAGATTCCTTTTTTTAAAAAAACTCTGTTTGTAATTTTTTAATTAATTAGCTGCTTTAAGCATTTTACTTTTGATTTAATTATCGAAACCTCTTTGTAATCTTAATAATAATATATTTTTTGTGATAAATATGCCTTAAAATGGCTCAAAATTTGTAACAAAGGAAAGTAAATAAAAATTAATGAAAGAAAAATCTCTGCTTTTAATACTCCTATTGCTAAAAATGACCTACTGGGACTCAAGACGGAAATTTAATGAAGCAATCGTTTTGAGTTGCTTACTGTACGCTGCCCCAGTTTGGTCAATAAGGCATATTGACGAACTAGAAACCGTACAAACGAGTTTTTTTAAACGGATGCTCCAAATCTAAAAAACAGTCCCGAATTTCATGGTAAGGATGGAAGTCGCATCTACCCCGATTGGCTATTTCGTTATAAAACAGTTACTTAATTGGCTAATTAAACTTATGAATATGGAATATACAAGATACCCCAAACAATGTTTTTTAAAATGATTAAATATGGATACTAATAACAAATTATCAATAAAATATAACTGGGTGACACAAATTAGGAATTTTTTCGAAAGCTTTGGCAAGTTTGATAACGTAAATTCAATGAAATACTAGAGAATTATAAATCTTTTACCCGAAATAACGACTTATTATTACTGAATTCATCAAGATATAATAAATTTTAAAAACAACTGTTCATTAAATCAGAACACCCTCAAAATTATTTGACTCTTAATACCTCCATAGCTTTTATCAGGAACGTGGCTCAATTGAGGCTGAATAATAACAAATATACAATACAATTACATTAAACCCTGAGGAAATCTGTCCTGCTTGCAACGTGGAAATGTTGGAAGATGTTTATCACTTTGTTGTGATATGCCCAATGTTTACCTGTCAGAACACACTACCAATCAACACTAATTGGCATGGATATTGTATCATTCTACAAAACCTTAAGTTCTCCCTCTTTGGCTCAATTAAAGTCTTTCTACTATTATATGCAGGCAGCTTTTAAAATAAGATCATTTATTATTTCAGACTAGTGTTTAATTTTTTATATCATTATTATTATTTTTTTCTTTTTATTATTTAGCTTAAGGTGACACATAATTTACATTGTTAATATAAACAAGGAAACTTTAATTATTTTGAATAAATAAGTAAACTTTAATTTGTTATTAGATTAGAATTTAAGTATTATTTTGTTATATATGTGCTGTATGGCTAACTCTATTTGTACGGGGAATACCCCAAAAACAAATAAAGAAATTATTATTATTATTATTACTCCTATTGCTAAAAATGTGACTTATCTATCAGCCACAGTCTATCAGACTCAGTTTTTTTTTCTTTTTTTCTATCAGGTAGAAGGTTATTTTTGTTTTTTAAGAACGCGTTGAGGGTAAACATTTTGATCAGGGGCCGTACCAATTTTGGTTTATATTCCAAGAACATAGAATTTCGTTATTAGTTTTTTCTTGCTGGCCTGGGATTTAAATTGTTTTTCTGTTGAGTGAAGCTAGAGATAGGATTCAAGGCATTGTCTGTCTTAGACTTGTTATCGTCGCTACCGATTCTAGTACTAACAAACATAGCTATCAACTCAATATCCATTTAAGATACTTATCGCCCCATCTCACACACAATAGCTCTCTCTATCCGACCGCCCTTATTTAATATTTATCAATACCTAACCCCCTACCTCCCTCCCTTTACGATAATTTCATTTATTCCAGAACAGACGAACAATATTAAGGGGAAACTCAGAGGGCGAAATTTGAATAATAAAGCTAGTATAATGGAACAGAATTAGAGTGAAGTTCTCAAAAGTTATACCACGTTACAAAGAAAATAATCAACAAACTCCATTCCGAATATTCTGTACCTCAGTTCCGGAATATTCAAAGCGAAACAAGTTCACCGGCGTTTAAATCCAGCTGTAATTTTATTTTCGATGTATTGTCTGATTACTTTAATTGTAAACTTAATTGGAGATTTTAAATCGTTTCTTATCTGATGGATTACAAAGATATTTTGGAGAACGCAGAGGAACAAATTGTAATCCTTTCTATAAATTTAGTGAATCAAATGTTGATAGTTAAAAAAATTGTAACTTTGTCTTTAACTTAACATATAAGTTGTAAAATTCAAGATGTGTAGATTAAAGATCCCAAATTAAAAGGAGACATTCACTCTTTATGCACCTTCTTTTTAATATTTCTTTGCGACTAAATCCAATGGTATCTTTTCTACTACTATCAAGCCAATATTTCAAAATTTATAGCAAATTATTTTTACATAAAATCATGTTAATTTTTTTTTTTTTTTTTTATGTTAGCATAGTAGGGTAAACCGTACAATTATTGGCACCCTTAAGACTACATTTCTGTGGTTAAATTAAAAAACAATACTTTTTATAAAGGGATCAAATAGAAACTTCCTATAGCTCCTCATTATCTATCCTCATACAGACTCAAGAGGTTTTTTTGCGTCAAAAGTTTAATAGTTTTACAATATGGCAATATTTATTGTCAAAAGTGCCGAATCTATTTATTGGCACCCTGTGGATTTAATTGTGAAATCTTCCCTATGGTTAGTTTGTTAAAGTCTTACTTCAAAGATGACTTAGAGGACCCTTCAAACATTAGACTCATGTATATCTTATAATAAAATTAGCGCTTGTTTACTTATTACTTTAAGTTAAAGTTGGGGTGCCAATAACTGTACTGAGTACCAATAACTGCATGGTTTACCCTATAAGTTGTAAAATTCAAGATCTGTAGATTGAAGATCCCAAATTAAAAGGAGACATTCACTCTTTATGGGGACCGAAAAGGGGGAAAATTTGCTAGTTGTAAGTCCGGTGGTGCACCTTATTTTTAATATTTCTATGCGGCTAAATCGAATGATAACTTTTCCACTAACATTAAGCTAATATTTCAAAATTTATAATAAATTATTTTTGAATAAAATCACGTTAATTTTTTTTTTCGCAATTTTCGCATAGTATATTAACATATAATAAATGGTACATATAGTAGAATCTATATGTATTTAAATTTCATAACTAATAACACCCGCCTCTTTCAAATCATTTCATCACACTCCTCGTAGAATAAAGGTATAACTCAAAAAGGATATTGTTAGTTAAGTTCTTGTTTTACAATTTTGAATACCATCGAAACAGAAGTAACGCCATCGCTTGGAGTGTTAGGAAACCTACTAGTCACCCGACTACTCGTGTACGAGATTGGCAACTTCCTCATTGTTTTGTTGATGACTCAAAACTTTTTTTTTTTGTTTTTTTTTTTTCAGTTGCACCTTTATTCTACGACGAGATGGCTTACTTCGGAGAAGTACTAAATGACATTTTGGGCGAAAATGAGCTAAGCACACTCATGAGAAAAGTTGAATACAAAACACGTTCATTTTTACAGAGTATTAGTTTGTTTATCTTTAAAATACTTATTAGAGCTCAGAGTCTGTTTGATTTCTGTTCAAGATCTGCCCCCACAATGAAGTTAATGTTAAAATCTAGAAGATATACAATTTAATGGCATACTGTTTAAGCCCTGATTCACAAATTAAATTATTGCGATTATGGTTGTTTTATGAAGAATTTTATCACCAACATTTTAAAAATGTATTGATATATTTGAAGAACTGTTTTTTTTTTTGTTTTTTTTTTTTTATCATGGCTTAGTACTTTTTGGAAAATATATTGTTATTATTGCTTGGATGTCATACTAGAAGATGGCTTAAAGTTTTTTTTATTTTTTATATTAACCAGAGCATTACTCTCGTAAGATAGACATGGGTGGGGTAGGCTGCGAAAAATCTACAAATCTTTAAACACAACTATTAATATTTAAAAGTACCATATTGTTTTTTTATTTTATATATTGCTAGCATTACCGTTAAGTTATGTTTTCATTCTGTCATAGATTGCTCGTTTATTTTATCATGCTCCTCAATTTGCCATCATGGATGAGTGTACCAGTGCTTTAAGTGTTAATGTTGAAGGGTCAATGTATCTGTATTTTCGCGAATCAAATATTACATTGTTTACAGTTTCACACCGCAATATGAATGTTACCGCATAAAAATGTTTAAAACCCATTTTAAAAAAATTAAATATCCCAGTAAAGTTAATAAATAGGACTGGGGCGTTTGTTGATCTGATTCAGAAACAAAAAATCAGTTTGAAAAGAATCAAGATTTTTTATTGCTTTTAGACTTGACAACGCGAAGTGCACTTCCGTATTAGCGAGTTGCAGGGAAATATTAATCCTTACTTTAAGGAAACAATGGCTCAATCACCATCTAAATCAACTAACTTTCTACGTCGCATTCCAAGTAATTTAAATTTAAAATCTCTTCTTAAGCCTTTTTAACTTTCAAACGGCCTTCACTTTGCTTTGGGGTAGCCCTTAAAACTTTCCCAGTCCGTCGAACCCAATCGCTCAGGAGTGAGAACAATATATAAACTTTATTGAATTATTCTATCAAAATTTGAATATATTCATACTATTGTGTAAAACTGTAATCGACAAGCATTTTTTAAAATTTTCTATTATTTTTTTTTTTGTCTACTTGACGAAAGGCCGAACAAATAATATAGCTAATTTTCCATCTGTTCGCCCCTATTCCTGGAAGAAATCAAAGATTACCTATCATGTCAACAGTCTATCTAGAAATATGGATTATATTCGGTTCAGCACGATCCATCATGTACCTACATAGACAGCTGAAAAAAAAAAAAAAATAATAACGCAAGCGTTTATCAGACTGAAAATTATAAACAAACAAAAAGATCAAGCCCCTCTTCTCTGAGAGGTGAAGAAAAAAAAAAGGCCAAAAAAAATTGTATTTTTTGTTTCTTCTTTCCCCAATGTGCGGTTGGGGTATCCTTGGTCGCTGATATTTGGTTTTCCTGAGCTCTCTAAGTTGTATCTTAGTAATATATACAAACATAGTATCTCATATGTGTTTCATATTAAAGAAAATTTTTGCATTATGCCTTTTTTACCTATTCCTCGATTTATTTCTTCAAAAGCCTGAATGCGATTTTCACTTATATCCGAAATGAGCACTTGAAAATGACGCTTTATGCCCGTCCGTTGGTAATGAATATTAAAATAAATGGATAGTATAAAACCCCAGGTACCAACAAAAGTCTGTTGGAAAAGCAACGATCTCATTAATGGAGATTTCATTTGAGGAGGTTATTTTACGCTTCCGACCACTGTGAGCAAGAGGAAGAATGATAGATCAGAATAGGGCGAAGTGTGAATCATGATTTTTATTCATTTTTTTTTTATATTTATCCATTTTTAATGGACATAAAAAATTAATTTAATAATTAACAAAAAAAATGAGTTTAATTTTTAATGGTAAAAATTAAAATCGTTGCAGGACAGCTCGCTTCCGTTGTCAGGACTCAATTTAGGCAACCCGCACTACAGTGGACTTCATAATTTACTATCGATTCCTCTGATAACTATTACCGTGCTTTTTGTTGATCAATTTGAAATATTATTATTATTTTTTTTTTTTATCAAAATCGAGTTATTTACAAATTTTCAATGTAACATCAAAGATAATTTGTGTATTTATTTTTGGAGGAAAAAAAAAACCAAATATATTTATATTAAAATTCTGTTCTTATAAATATAAAAACTACTTAGCATAATGATTACTAAAATTACTTAAACAACGATGCCGTTTCAATGATATGACTATAAAAGTTTTCTTTTCAAATATTTTGCTGGTTTTTCAACAAATTTGTCAATAAAAAAAGAAAATTGTCGCAAATAATAACTTAAGCATAAAATTACCTTTAATCATTCATATTCTTTTTTTTTTTTGGAATAAAAAAAAATCCGTAGAAATTGATTATTGAAATGACAAACTTTCACTTTTTTACTCTTTCTTTGATTTTTTTACATTATGTCAGATTGAAAGACAAGGGTGATACTACTGAGGGAGCACATGCACACAGTATGTTTTTTCAAATAAATAAATATAAATAATAAAATGAGAACAAGTAATAATAATTACAAAATATAGAGAAATAGGTAAATGTTTAGGGGAAAGCGTGTTGAATAAAGAGCTGGACCGCAGGAGATCCACTTACTTCTGTCATCTACGTCTTAATAATTAATTAATTAAAAATGTTTATGGTTAATTAAAAACATCTGAAGCGTCTATTTGTGTTCAAATTTATAATAAGTGAGATTTTCTTTTTTTTTTAAACTGGTATCGGGGCCCCCTTCTGACTTGTCTTAACGTCTTCTTTGTGGAGCGTGCCCCTACTTTGGGAAACTGTTGTATCGACCTTAATTCACACAGTTGATCAGTTTATGGTACGGGTTAATATAAGTATTACATGATGATCCTATTTATTTTTAGAAACATTACTTAAAATGATTATACAAACCCGACTAAACTACTAAAATGATAACGATTTCAAATATATCATTCTATTTGCAATAATATAGTATTTTACAGTAAAGAGAAATCAGTTCTTTATAATCTATACTTGCCGATTTAAATTCGAGAAACTGAAAAAAAAAATCCAAAAATTTCGCGGATTTTAGGCCACTAAGCGCTAAATAAGTTCACGTTTTAATTACTTTATCTCCACTGGGATGGGATGATTTTAAAATTGGGGAGCTTTTTTTAAACAGAATTTGACATCCTACAACTATTATATGTAACATTTTTTATTTGGAGTAGCCCTCTTCTAATTGCCGGCTATGGAACATGAGCGTAATTCATTTTTACGCTAACGTGGCTAAATTGATAATCGGTTTTTGCGAAAAGACATAGTCACGATTTTAACTGTGAGGAACTCAATCGACGCGAAATTTAAAAAAAAACAAAAACACAATTTTCTCTGCGATCAATTGTTTTTGGGTTATGTCCTAAAAATTGAAAAAATTTCGATTTTTTTTACTATAAAATTTGATGGTAACCGATCTGAGGTGGCAGGCGTTTATTTTGGTGGGCTTTGAAATGAGTACTTTCAGGGTATAAGATCAAAAAATTTCTTCAAATCAGATAATTTTTTAGGCCCTCAGCACCCGGACTACAATGACTTCTATGATTAAGCTAAGCTAGTTAGTATATGTAAGAGAAATATAAATTACGGAAGGGAAAATAATAGGTAAATACTGGTTGTTAACACGACCTTGAACGGATTTGATAACTGTATGCATTATTCCGGGAGAGAGCATATAGAGTGTTAAATGGAGTCTGTTTAGGCTAGTTTGGTCAATGCGCTGTTTTTAGCAATCGGATTGGGCAGGTGATCGGCTTACCTGTCCAATAACATCTGACACAGGCACCACTCTAACCTCTCCACAACCAACCCCTTCGCACCTCTCCCCACCATCCGACTAATCCTGACCGCTAAGTCCATATCGTTCCTCTTAAAGCTCCCATTGTCCTTTTAAACCGTTAAAAAAAACCTGTCATTAGTAACCTGTGATAAATAATTCTATTGACAACTATCAAAATAATAATAAACTCAAAATAGTTAGTGGAGGACACTACTCAATAGGGTAAACCGTATAGTTATTGACACCCTTAAGACTACATTTCTGTGGTGAAACTAAAACAAATACTTTTTATAAAGGGGTCAAATTGAAACTTCCTATATCTCCTCTTTATTTATCCTTATAAAGACTCAATAGGTTTTTTTTGGGTCAAAAGTTCAACAGTTTTACAATATGGCAACATTTACTGTTAAAAGTGCAAAAACTAGTTATTGACACCCAGTGGATTTAATTGTGAAATCTTCGCCATGGTTAGTTTGTTAAAGTCTTACTTCATAGATGATTTAGAGGACCCTTCAAACATTAGGTTCATATACTTCTTAAAATAAAATCAGGACTTGTTTACTTATTTCTGTAAGTTAAAGTTGGGGTATCAATAACTGTACTGAGTGTCAATGGTTTACCCTATATTGGAACCTCTCAACCCTGGCTCTACTAAAACAAAAATAAACTACCTTATTATAATTAACCCTAGAATACGAAAACTACATTATAAATGGTATGATGACTGCTATTAAATATGGAGTATTATAAGTCTTTTAATAACTACTTATCTATAAAATCGGAAATGGAATCAATAAAATACTCAGAGGATCTTGCCTAACAATGAATACTGTTACTAAGTGCTTACCAGGCTGTGTACTTAGAGCACTTTGTAGTTCTTCGTTTGAGTATTACTCAAATTTTGAAAAGTAATATAATATATAGAATAGATGGCTTCTTATCTATTCTATATATTATATTCTGTATATATTATAAGCCATATATTATGTTTGGCCTCTAGTCTTACCGTTAGTGTTGGTTGAGGTCCCAGAAGACAGTATATATGTTATTGCATACGCTGATATATATATATATGAAAAGCCTTGGCCTTTATTCTCTTCAAAATAAAATATTTAAAATTATTAAAAAATTAGTTTGTGGTTAACTAAGAAAAGAAAAAAGTATATATAAGGTAAACCGTACAGTTATTTGCACCCTTAAGACTACATTTCTGTGGTTAAATTAAAAAAAATACTTTTTATAAAGGGATCAAATAGAAACTTCCTATAGCTCCTCATTATCTATCCTCATAAAGACTCAAGAGGTTTTTTTGGGTCAAAAGTTCAATAGTTTTACAATATGGCAATATTTATTGTTAAAAGTGCCAAATCTAGTTATTGGCACCCTGTGGATTTAATTGTGAAATCATCCCTATGGTTAGTTTGTTAAAGTCTTACTTCATAGATGACTTAGAGGACCCTTCAAATATCATGTAATCATGTATATCTTGTAATAAAATTAGGACTTGTTTACCTATTTCTTTAAGTTAAAGTTGGGGTGCCAATAACTGTATGGCTTACCCTATATAATTATAAGCAAAAATCATAAAGCCTACTTAAATCTCACTTTTTTTACGATTAAGAAATCAGATTAGTTCAGATGGATCTTTGAATATTAATGTATATATTAATTATATATACATATATTTGTGTGTGTGTATATATCAAGTTCCCTATATATACAGTGATCTAAATATACATATATTAAATAATTGTATTTCCTTTATTTACTGTATTTTAATTAGGACTCAGTTAATTAAGGGAAGTCACAGTCTGGAAGGTAGATGGGGTAAGGCTAGGACGATATTGAGTTACTCTCCATCCAGATCTTGAGCCATTCAATTGTCTCCCCTCCCCCCCCCCCTTTCCCACCTATAATGACTCATTTATTCCGAATGATATTGAATTGCGAAGGATAGAAAACAAATAATATGCTCAATTAGAGTATATAGAACCGGTTTACGGTTTATTCAAAAATTTTCCTCCATCATTTAAAAACAGTCATAAATAATGGTGTTGATAAATCAGTGCCACTAAGAAGTACAAACGTTTCGACCCACTTCATCGTGGCTGGATGACCAATACACAAAATCAATGTTAAAATTATCATTGAGGAACGCTAGGGTACACTTCCACGCAAAATAATCAGCATAAAAAATTTTAAATGTTCGATAAAGATCGATTTCGATTTGTATTTGAATTGCTTATTAAATATGAAAATATATAAATTAAATATTAATATATAAAAATTAAATAAGATACAACAATAATTATAAAAATTAAATAAAAACTTAAAATAGAAAAGACATTAATTCGAAATATAACTAAAATCTACATTATTTCATAATAATATTATTGGGTCTTTTCTACCCCCTATGATTACTTTCTATATCTGTTACTTTTTAATTAACCTTACATAAACAAACACATGTATATTTAAATTATTTTATTAATACATAACCAAATACAAATTGTAAACACTTGTCAAATGAATTAAATAGTATAAAATTCATTAATATTTTTTTTTAACAAAACCTTGAATAAATCCTCTCCTTCTTCATACAAATTCACATAATTTATAACGACGACATTTATAATTATAACACCGCCAACAAAATCCTCTTTTTTTACTAAAAGAAAGCTTCACGTAAGTTCCTAGCTATATGTATTATACCTTCTTCCTGAAACATTTGCAATGCTTTTTTATCATCTTTTCCGAGGTATGAATACAATTCAAATCCGTTCATTATTAACCTTTAAACAATAAATGAGAAATATATGCACTTAACCTTGTAACTTTTTTACAATGAATTCATATTTATTGATCATGTGTTCTAATTTGAAAGAAACCTCTAAGGTAACTGTTCCATATAAGTAATCATAGGGGGAGTAAAGTAGAAAAGTCCCATATTATTTAACAAAGTCAGCTCCAGGATTTAACTAGGCATTTACTATTTTTGGTACCAGTTTCCTTATGTTAATTCTGGGCAAAGCCCTGATCTCCACTAAAAAGGAGTTTGGGGGTTTATTTATCTCTGAAGAGCGGGCTAACCGAGCGTGAGTAGAACGCTGGGATCTACTTAATAAAGATCCATGATTAGCTGATTAACTGAAAATGACTCGATAAAAGTCCCCTTAAATCACCGTAACCTAAGCACTAGAAATAGGCCACGCCCAAAAGTAACATAGGAATAGCTTCACCGTATTTTTTTAATTTAACATGTAAGGAAATTCTTTCCGAAGAAAGAAAACGACAATGAGTATATGAACAATTAACACGTTCACGCTAGCGTGTACCACCGGTGGCTCACATTAGACTGCCGCATCGGACACTTTAGTCAATCACAAAACTTTCCACGACAATGTATAACGAGGTAGGATTGTATTGTTTATTTTATTAATGTTGGATTGTCAATAATGCATAATGCCCTTGAATAACTCCCATCGGATATAGCGAAAATCATTAAGTTAAGCCGACAATGGGTGAGAAGCATGAATTACTACAACCCCGGCGTGAACGTGTTAAATTCCTAATACTTTTATTTGACCTATGATCAACCAACATAATAAATTTCATGAAGTTGGATAAACCAGTTAAATATTAATAAATAAAAAAAAAGAATTTGTTTGATTTGATCATTTAGCGATGGAAACCTGTGTGTAACCTTTCCATCGCTAAATGATAAGGATAATTCAAATGATCATTCAGCGATGGAAACGTTACACACAGCTGGGTGGTAGAAATGGCATGACGGCAGGAGAGTGTTATGCCATTTCCCGTAACGGCGTTCCAGTCGGTTTTACTAAACGATTTCTCACATTGCGAAAAAAATATATGGGTAATTTTCCCAAAAAGGGCGAATAAGAACTTAACACGCTCGCGCTGGGACTGTTTAATGCTTTTCGCTCTATCGGGCGGGAGCTATTCCAGGGCGTTATGCAGTATTGGCAATCAAACAATAATAAAATAAATAATAAAGAATACTATACCACTAGTTATGTTTATAGTACGGTATTAATTATAATTTTTATTAAAAAATAAATATTTATACGTTTATAAGTATATGATTATAAATATAAATAAAAACAAATAAATAAAACATATAAAAATAAATGAATTTATATTAAATTTTCAGCTATTTAGAAATTATTTCTATTTTCTTACACACTTTGGCTGCCATGTCACCTGGAATCGAGTAACTGTTCTCTTTTCAGATAATTATATATTAAAATTGTGTCGAAACGAGAGCATGATTCTCAGGTATTCTTTTTCGGCAGTTTTAAGGATCCGATTATTTGGCACAGACGGCATTCTAGTGTGAGCCACCGGTGGTACACGCCAGCGTCAACGTGTTAACTACTCACGCCGCACAGTGGTTGAAAATCGACTATTTTCGGAAAAAACCTTGTCAAACCCAATCTGTGAGCCGCAAAAAAATAAAGTTGATATTATCATAACCACGATTGAATTTCCTATAAAATGTATAGGTTCGAGCCCCGCTTAACCGGCTGTTCGGATTAACCGGCAGTGTAAGGAAAATATAAAAAAAATTATACATCAATTTTCGACTCGAAATCGGCTAGTTTAAACACTTTTGCTGTTTTATGCTAGTAATATCATTGATAGTACTTGCAATATAATTTTATTTCATGAAAACACTCAAGTTAGGTAAAAAAAAAATCATACATAGGGACTATCAATTATTTTTGTCGTTATGTTTTAATTCTTAACTATTAAACGTATATCATATTAAAATATAAGATTGGGATCATCCGACTTTAATATAATTTTGATAGGAGATGGTGGGATTGACTGTTCAATGTAGGTTTAATAACTGCAACTCTATCTGTGAAAATTTAGTTCCCTTATTCACGCTAAATAATAGCTGAACCTTTTTTTTTAATGCCAATCTTCTAAAAACAAATGGATGCTTAAAAATTATAAGTGCCGAAGCCTTTAAGTTATCGGAGGTCATGTTAATACTCTTATTATTAATAATTTCCAAATTCATTCTAAAATCACGGTAGGTGAAAAAGTTGATTTATTATCGACCTAACAACGATTCAGACTGACTTTATAAATGATGCTACAGACCTGGTAAGTAAGGCATGATGTTTTACTAAACGATTAGTAATAACCTAATTCGAAGCACAAGCTCCATAGCGAATAAACTCTATGAAATAGAGCTAGAATATGTTTTAATATTTCCTTGAATGTATCTTCTTCTTAAAAAAATTGATTTTAAAACTCCGCTCGGCTGCGCTTGAAAAATTTTTTGTCTTAATTTTATTGCATTTATTCGGGATTTTATTTCTGGGTTAAAATATAAACCAAATAGCATCATTTTTATGCTAGTGTAATATGTGAGATCGCTGGAAAATCGCTCTAAGAAACAAAAATGCGAGTTGTAAAAATTATTATAGTGCTATAAATGTTCCGTTGAAAAATAAACCTTTTCAATGATCGATTTTCAAAGGGTCCTAACAAGTTTAAAAATCAGAATATATCCGAATAAATTTATGGAATATGTCAGGTAACTATTCTATTAATTAATATTGAAAAGGAAAAGAATATTCCATTACCTTCTGTTCCATTACGTTTTTTCCGCCTTTCAACCACTGTGCGCCGTAGCACCAATGTTCTAATCCTGACTGTTCCACAGTTACTGATAACGGTTGGCGGCAAAAACAGTTGTTACCCGAGATGTATTCCTACATTTAGCCAGAAACCACATTCATCTGTAATAGTTAAAAACCGCCAAAATAAGAAAATACTATGTAAGTGGAAGAAAAACCCAAGCACCAGTGACAAGCCTTTTCCCTCCTCTAAACACCATTTCATTCCTAAAAATATTAACTCACATTCTCATGTTTTGAACAGCACCACAGTTA
The DNA here is from genome assembly GCA_911387785.2 of Aelia acuminata. NCBI lineage: Eukaryota > Metazoa > Arthropoda > Insecta > Hemiptera > Pentatomidae > Aelia > Aelia acuminata. The sequence continues at coordinate 20,172,580 of OU426980.1, forward strand.
TAAAAACATCAAAATGCCTCAACGGCCAATCCGTAGACGAGAGTGAAGTTTGGAAACTAGAGTTGTGACATGGCGTGGGAAGGAGATTTCCACTGGTCATGTTCAAATTCAACCTTTAATTTTTAATGTTATGTGAGTGAAAACCTACGTAGTCGACAGGGCAAGCCAGAAAGCATAATTAGAGGTTATTTAATGTACCAAACTGGTGAAGGGGCTCCGGAATCCATCGGGTACAGCGTTTGGCCCTTTCTGGGAAAATGACCCATATAAAAAAAATAGGCAAAGATGAAGAAGAATGAAATAAACCTAAACCTTAATTTGAATAAATGTTTTTTCACATTAATTAATTAGCTGCTTTTAGTTTCATAGCCATTCTATTACTTCCTCAGGATTTATAATGCAAATGAAATGAAGGAGAGACCTTATTTCCTGAGTGAATCGCAAAGAAGGGAGGGGAAATGAGTTGAAGCTACAGAGGCTAAAGAAATACGAGAGGGGTGGGGAACGTACTAAATGATTGCAGTGAAACTTGACACACTTCTTTGAAAAGTAAACAATCTGAAAGAGTATTGATTTTCAGCAAATTGGTCAATTTCAACTTGTGCCGAACAAAGGAGGAATCCCATTATAAAACTTTTTGAAAGCTAGCAGGGTGGAGGGGGGCGCGACGAGAACCCATCTCCTGAGTCAGTTATCATAACACTAAAAAGTTCTTTGTCCTGATGAAAAATGAAAAATGCCTCTGCCTTTTCATAATACAGCGCACTTAAAACAATTTCCAAATTTAATATAAATTAGCCCTGTTTAATGGAATTAAATTTCAATATATGTATATATTCGCTCCGAAAATGCCATTATTTGACATTGTGGAATTTCATTTAATTTAATCACGGACAATTTCCTTGAAATTGGAGATTACAAGCTAATGAAAGAAACAAATGAAGCATTTAATGCGATTTTCTATCAATATTTAATTTAAATAACAGAGAAACAGCATTAATGTTGAAGTAGAAACTTTTTTTATATATTTATTATACAATAACACCATATTTTGTCCTAAAATATAAATATTTTAAATTTTAGCTATTTTCATTAAATTTAATCATTTTCTATTTTTATATTGTTATGGGAACGTTTTTCGTGGTAATAAAAGGAAGTTATGTGGAGACTGGAAAGGAATAAAGCGCCAGGGATTACAATATAAAACGAATTCTTTAACTGAGCCCTAATTCTTATTCTTCTTATTATTATTTCTTATTATTCCTAATATGCAGACTCGTAGAACTTATTTGGCATGCCGGCAACTGTAAGTGCGGAATAATTACAGTATCTTACCAGAAAGGTGATCAAGCCGAATGCAATCTTTGCAGCGTTACTCTATAATCGACTTTTACCCTATTATGAAAAAGCGGTTCTTAAAGAAACTTATTAACCATTGATTAAATCTTAGCTCTTTGGAATCGACGAAATGATGTGAGAGAGGTAAAATAGTCTCACATAGCGGTTGTTCGTGGATTTGAGGGCAGCGTATGATTCGATCTACAGGTTCGTGGTATATGAAGGCATGGAAGAAGCAAAAATCCCTCTTTATAACGATCTTTATAACGATCTCCGCTTGTCAAATTTTCTAGGAATGTACTGTCTAGAATGGTATGGCCATGCCAGCCGAATGAAGTAAGACAGACAGTTGAAGAAAGTATGTGTCGGAAATATCTCCGCCAATATAATGCGATGAAAGGAGGTGGAGGAAGTCATGCGTTTGGTAGAGGACAGAACTTGGTGGTAACAGATGTTAAGGAGGGCCCTAGGGCCACTTTGGTCTGTGAAGAAGAGAACTTGGTTCAAGAGAAGAAGAGAAGATACTGTTAAATGATCAAGTAGACTTTAATATATTGAAACAAAATAGAAACTAAGAAGAACGTAACTACGTTAATAGGGGGCGAGGGATGGAAAATGTGGAAGAAAAATAAACTGCAGGAAATAGGAGTATTATTATTTTATGTTTTATACAAGTATATATGAAATATAAATGTCTTTTGAGTTATTTGCTTTCATCTGAAATCTGCATTTTATTTGTATATATAACTATGAAGTCCCAGATACGAGTAGTTACCTTGAATTATTAACAAATTTAAATTATGCATGCAAAGATCTTATATTTATATCAGTAATCAACCAGACCCCTTTAGTTGTTATAAAAATAAAAAAAATATAGCACTGTATAAGGTCCACTATCTATTTTGTTTTTATTGGCTTATGATTTTAGACAATAAAAAAAATGTGTGTGATCTTCAATAGATCCACACAGCTGCTTGGATATTTCGATGACTTATACATCATAGGGAGACCTTTTCGGGACGTGGTAGACGCATTCCTCTCGCTCGACGGTGCTGCCCAAAGTATCGGACTAAGAATCAACTCCTCAAAAACAAAATGTATGGTTACCGGTCAATATTCTAAAGACGGAGAACAAGTAAAACTCGGCCCATATCAATTGGAAAAGGTGAACGAGTTCACTTACCTTGGGTGCCTGGCCAACAGCGACAACGACGTCTCCCAAGAAGTCAGATGCCGGATAACGAGGTCGAGTCAGTGCTTCTTTGGACTTCGACATCATCTGAGAAGCCGACTCCTGTCTAGGGCGACAAAGGTGCTCCTGTATAAGACCCTTATCCGACCAGTAATGATCTATGGATCGAAAACATGGAGCATGACGAAGACAGACGAGTTGGCTCTACAAGTCCACGAACGAAGGATCTCCGCTCCAGCTACGGAGGAGTCGTCCGGGATGGTGAGTGGCGCCGCCGAACAAACCAGGAACTGTACAGCTGTACAGCTGGTCTTTAGATTAACCTTAGCTAGACAAGGTACCATATATGACACCGTGACTTAGTGAATTTTTTTAATGAATGAATGAATATTTTCGTTTCGTTTCTTTTTCCACTATCTAGAGAATTTATCTGAGAAGTGGCAGCTAATTTAGCCGAGCAAACAAGTAAAACCTTCTCCATGATCAACACAAACAACAAAATCGCGCTACGCAGAGGAAACATAAGTTTTGTAATATTTTATCTAATTGACATAAAAGTAACTTTTTCTATTTCTTTTTACTGTTTTTGGTGTATTATATCATCAATTTAATAATTATAATCCCCAAAACACAAAATTTCATTTATTTGATGAAAAAATCGCGCAAGGTACCATATGTGGTACAATGCCAATAAACGTTTATGTATTCACAAAACAATTTTTTTTGTTTTTTTAGCCCCTATCTGACATAAAAAATATCAAACATTTAAAAAAATCACTGTGGATCTATTCTTGCCAAGCTAAGGGTTAAAAGTTAGGTGAAATGATAGTCAAGATTTTCAGTCTCCACGCCAGACTCCACCTTAGTATTGAGTCTTAGTATCCACCTGGACTCAGTAACCCTGATGAAGATCCACAAGTTGGATCGAAACGTTGGCTTACCACAATAAAATCATTGTAAACTGAAAATCCTGACTATCATTTAACCTATCGTAAAGAAGAACAGTTGACAATCTCTCACTTCTACTAAGGGTTAAAAGATATACTAGTAATATGTTCGAAACAACAAGAGAATTTCTCTCTCACAAAAAATGAAGTAATAAATACGTATTAAAAATGAATAAATCGTTGTTATATAAAAAAAATAAAATAAAAAATATGATATTGTTTTTCATAAAAATAAAAATTTGGTAAACCAATTAATTATTCAATTAATAAGAATTCATAATGATAGAGGCACTTATCTATTGGAAAATTTTCCTAAACAGTTCCGAATGACTAACCTTCGAAAAAGGCCATTCATTTTATTTAACACTTAGCAACGCTGGGGCAGCCAAGGGCAGGGCATAAAGAAGACTGATAAGGAAGCGGGGACCCACTTTTATCATTAAGTTGGTCCCCCATTGGACACCACCCTCACCACCCCTATCTTACAAACTCCCTATCTCCAAAACCAAAATGCCAGCAATAATTTTTGTATCTTATCCACTCCCCGTACCTATAATGAGATCGCTAAAACTGATGGGAGCTCCTTTGAATTATTTCAGCACTTCATAAATAAAGATTTTAGGTCCAGAAAACGCTTGGGATGGCATGAAACAAAAAGTCAACGAAAGCCTTATGTATAAACTTAATCTTATGTATAAATATGCAAGGGCCTTAAGTTTGTTACCTCAAGAGTCAAGAGTAGCCGATGGATTTACTTCAAGCTTTTACCTAACGATGCTTGTTGAGGCAAACGTATGAATTTCAGTCAAGTTTATTTTCATTTAATATATATTTTATTTTCATTTAACATATATTTAAGTTCTATATGTACATTTTTACGGTTATACATTAAATATTTATAAAGTTAGATGCAGTGTTTTTATAATAGGTATTAGGACTGTATCCTTATCTAATGCCAGTAGTAGGGAATTGGGAGTTGTGGAGTGTGGTCGTTTTTGTTGCTCACAATGAGATCGAAATGTTTGCCCACATATAGGTCATTCATCTAAAATTTTATTTGTAACTATGGACATTTCATATATCTGGTACTGGAACAATTCCTCAAAGATATTAAAGTTATTATTTCATTATATTAAACATTGATTGCGGCACAAAATCTTTATATAAATGTTCATGATTGGATGCCAGTTCATTATTCAAACTCTCGTAATAATTATTGTAATCTTAAATATTAATATTTATTATATTTTTCTTATACAAGAGGTGCTTTATTTTAATTTGTATGAGTGTTACAAGTTTTAAATTATTTTCTTTAGGAGTTTCATTTTAATCTAATTATGTAAATATTTTTCTTCGTTGTGCCATGTATATATATATAAAATATTTGCCATTCTTATTGCATTAACGTTATTTAAGAAAATTGTGACTTTTATTTTTTTATTGTTGAATTTTTTTTTATTTTTTTTTTTTGTTATTTCATCCTATCAATAACAATCGGCTGTAGTCACAAATTTCCATCTAAAATTATTACACATCAAAACGAATAAAGTTTAGTTAAAGAGAACGGCTTTAACAGGAGTTATTAAACATACGGAATTTTTATTCGTAAGATTTCATATGGATGGCTCAATGAATATTTTCATCATTAAGAAATATGATACAGCCAGAATGAAAGTATGATGTGCACTAGAAGACTATGGAATAAGGACATAAGTAATACAGGGTAGCGTTGTGGGGCTTTACGAGGGACCATCGGGTCGGATCGGCTTCCACACGTTTCGGCGAGTTGGGTAGTTTGGTAGTTGCACCCCCCACCCCATCCCCCCTCCCCCGACCCCCCTCCTAAGCTAAATGGCTACGGACCGGATCCTCATAAAACTGAATATAAAACAGAAGCCCTCCCAACAGATACCGCCAACTTTCTCAATTACAGGCCGCCCCAAAAACCGGATATTCCTTCCAGTAGTTTCGTTTAAACGACGAATACGACAAACAGTTTGAAAAGTAAAAGTAATTAAAAAAAAAATGTTAGCGGCCTGATGGATTTGAAAAAAAAATAAATGAATAAAAAAATCATGGGTCCATTGACCTTCGTTTATTAGAACTATTCGTTTTATTGGCTCTAAGAAAGTTTTTGGAAGGGTCTAGAAGTGGAATATTTATTATAGATGGAATAAACGCTGCTGAAAATTACCTATAGCTAAAAAAGCTGTTATAAATACGTCCCTGTTGTATTGTGCACAAGTGTGGAGCTTTCGGTATATAGAACTGTTAGAAAATTCAAACATAATTTTTTACAAAAAAGCTTTCTCGCTTAGCAAAACTACACCAAACTTTTTAATAAGATTAGAAACAGGTTCTGTGCACATTGGCTACAATATATTAAAATACACCCTAAACTGGTTGGTTAAACTTATAGCAATGGATGATGGGAGATATCCTAAAATATGTTTCCTAGCGTTAAGAAACAGATTGGATTCATCTACTTCTGTTATGACTAAATACTGTGTTACCAACTAAAAAATTTGCTTGATACCATAGAAGAGGGTAGATTAATATTTGAGAATAATGCAGCTAAGATAAAAGCAAACAGTAATAAAATATTGAATAAATATAAATGCTATTTATTAGATAAAGACACAGAACGATTGCAGCATTCTACCTATAGCGAGCATATAAACCTTTTCTTGAATAGATTCCAAATGGCTGATTATTTACTACTCCCAGCTAACTTTAAATAAACTAGGCCGTTAATGCAGATCAGACTTCCAGGTAGATACAGTATAAAATTTCTGTTCACAATAAAATTGTAATTATTAATCCTCAGCAAGAGTGCAATATGTGCAATATGAAAAATAATGAAACACTATATCATATATTGTTTTTTTGCCCTATTTATTCCAGTCTGAGGGAAAGGTATTACCAAGGGATGGAAAATGTTAATGGAATTAAAATTTTTAAGCCAGAAAGCGTGAAAGATTTACGAAATTTGTTTTATTTTTTTACCAATATTTTAAACTATAAAGACTTGGTAGGATGATTTCTCAAAACAATAGCCATATTACATGTCATCAGTAATAGAAATTGTTAATTTATTGGTTATTAATTAATCTGTGTAAATAATAAGGATTTCAATGTTTGAATTTTTTAATTTTATGACTTATCTTTAGATGTTCAATTTTAACTAAATTTTAGATTTTATAAATTTGAATTTTTCTATTTTTCTTTATATTCATGAATATTAATAATTAATAAGATATTTGTAATGTTTGTATATGTAATGTGTAATGTATGTATATATATTTTGTATAATCGATAGACTCTATTTGCATAGGGTGTTTCTCTGAAAGCAAATTATGATTAAATAAAAAAAATAAAAAAATAAAAAATTACCTATAGCAAAACAATACCGGATCGTATCTAAAAAAGCAACTGTATACCGTACCGGTCAAAAGATTAGACTCACTTGTATTTAATTCACAATCTTCAAGTTTAAAAAAATAATTATAACTCAACAGATAACATTTCAAAAATTATATGATTGTTTCGAAATACAATCTATATAAATAAAGATGAAATTCTGTTAGTTTTTTTTTTTTTTTTTTGTTTGTTCTTTATAGAAATACATAGCGTTTGTCCTAAATTCTCCAAATTTCGCTTAGTGGTTCTTTCATACCAGGTGCGAACACCTGTCCATATTAAAATTGCATAACAGCTAATCTCTGGGTATATTCTTTATTGTTATAAAAATCGTTTTGATTCCACTTTACATTAGAATTTTACGAAATCAACCGTTGGAGTAAAAAAAAAAATCTCATTTCTGTCCTAACAAACTTTTCTGGACCCACGGCTTTTCTCATTGTTTTCAAAATTCCGTGGGTGAAACCGGGATATTAAAGCCAGTTATAAATAAATTAAAAATAAAATTATAGTTGTTACGTTGTCCAATAAATAAAATGTTGTTACTTATTTATGCTACAAAATCTAAGGGTGAGTCTAAACTTTTGACCGGTACTGTACATCTTTAGTATTTAAAACCGTATACATTTTTGTTCCCGAAGCATCGATACCCTTTTGAAAGTATAGGATAAGAACAAAAATGAACACCTTTATTAAATAAAATACGATTACTTTTAATTATTTTCTTGTGAGTAACCACATTTTACTATTTTTCAATAATTTTAAATATTTTATTTTTTAAGAGAAAAGATTCGGAAGTCGGACCTCGCGTTACATGCGCCAACAAGGCTGCATCCAAGCTGAGTCAACTCCAAGTGATTTAGCATATTTTTTATGATTTTATTCGGGTTGGGGGGTAGACTATCCATTCAATAAATAAGGAAGGGGTTGAGTGAAGAATGGGGGTTGGATCGGTTAGGATTCGACCTCGGTGGTGCAGCGGCAGCGTACCGCGCATTTTAAGCGGGAATAAAATATTAAAATTATTGAAAAGTTATAAACTGTGGTAATTGACTTTCGGACTTTCTCCGATTAATTTGCATGATTTAAATATATAAATTAACGTTGAATCAGTTTGACCTAACCTATCACCGTGTCCCCTATCTTATTATGATACACCATCATGTAAGTTCTCACAAAAAGGTAAAACACAAATGATCAACTTAATAATACCCCTCTGATAAGTATTCATTCATTGATTTCTATCATATCGATTCCGTAAAATATTATTTCCTAAACATTTTTGCCATTACATCAACCAGATTTGGTCACGATTAATGAAATGAAGTTTTCATTACAATTACAATTGCAATACCTAAAATGCATCTTGCTTCCATTAGGAAAGCAGTTAAATGGTGCAAAATATAAAATGTTTTCCAAAAACAATTACTTATTTTATTAATTATTTTCTTGTGAGTAACCACATTTTACTATTTTTCAATAATTTTAAATATTTTATTTTTTAAGAGAATTACCTGTAATTCCATTACAAATACTCGTACGTGTAATTACGTAATAGAATTACAAACACAAACAGTTTCTTATTAAATTATTTTTAAGAATATCAAAAATACAAAAGTATTTCCTAACTTTTTTTGTTTTAGAGTTGAGTATTATCTATTATTTTTTATAGTGCTATCTGCATCGTTTGACATCTGCAATTACCAACTTAAATCCTTTTTAATTGTATTAAAATTACTTGGAATTCCAGAAGTATAATTACAATTTCATCGAACTGTATTGGCGATTGAATTAGTTGCATCAATCAGTGAGTGCGTACAATTACAACTACAATAATTCATAAAGTAACTTTCATTGCCTATTGATATACTTTATTTATATATTGAACGAAAAATTATAAAATGTTGTTATCCACAAATATATATTTATATTAATTTAATCCTTTTTTCTTATCCTGGTGGCTTTAAAATTCTTATTAATGTATGAGAATTTTAATGTCATCTGGACAAGAAAAAAAGGATTAAATTAATATTTAAATAAATTGTGATTATGGTGAAGAGACCTCGCATAATGGACAAAACAATACCACTCCCCAGTTAATTCGCATAAATGCGAGATCGGTAGAAAAGAGGTCAGTGAAGAGAAAGGCAAATATTTAAATTATATATATATATATATATATATATATATATATATATATATATATATATATATATATATATATATATATATACATATATTTATACAGTGGTAACTATATTTATTTTAAGACTCCACTTTTGACCTCCAAACATCGAAAAATGCCACTAAATTTTGCCCGTAAGCATCAAAATTGGACACCAGATAGATAGAAAAGAGTGCTATTTAGCGATGAAAGCAAATTTAATTTGATTGAACCAGACCAAAATAAAAAAGTATGGCATCCAAAACTTCAGAGTTTGAACCCACGATACTGCCAGCAGACTGTGAAACATGGAGGAGACAACGTAATGGTTTCGTCCAAATCAGAATGGGTAGAATTCATAGTATCCAAGGTATCATGGATAAAAGCAAATTTAAAGAAATCCTAGAAAAAATTTTGTTGCCAGAAGCCAAGAAAATGATGCCTCCACAATAGATTTTCCAGCATGACAATGACCCCAAACACACTGCGAAAATTGTAAAAAAGTGGTTATTAGACAACAATGTTGAAGTGCTGCATTGACCCTCACAATCACCGGATCTTAACCCAATTGAAAATTTGTGGGATATTGTAAACAGTGATGTTCGAAAACGAAAATTTTCGAACATTAACTTGGTGTTTAATACCATTTAAGAGGCTTGGAAATATGTCCCCGGAACTGTAATTAATAATTTAATTGAATCCATGCCACGCCGCACAGTGGTTGAAAGGCGGAAAAAACCTATTTTTTGAAGGTACTGGAATATTCTTTTTCTTTTCATTATTAATTAATAGAATAGTTACCTGACAAATTCCACCAATTTATTCGGAGATATTCTGATCTTTAAACTTGTTAGGACCCTTTGAAAATCGATCATTTAAAAAGTTTATTTTTCAACGGAAAATTTGTAACAATATAATAATTTTTACAACTCGCATTTTTGTTTCTTAGAGCGATTTTCCTTCAAAATCATGAAAAGCGGTCTTACATATTACACTAGCATAAAAATGATGGTGTTTGGTCTATTTTTTAACCCAGAAATAAAATCCCGAATAAATGCTATGAAAATAAGAAAAACAAATTTTTTGGTAATCCATATTTTTCAAGTGCAGCCGAGCGTAGTTTTAAAATCCATTTTTTAAGAAGAAGATACATTCAAGGAAATATTAAAACATATTCTAGCTGCGTCCACTTGCGTCTGTACATGTGGGATTTATTTTTTTAGTGAAATACCTATGCTATTTCATACACTTTATTCGCTATGGAGCTTGTGCTTCGAATTAGGTTATTACTAGTCGTTAAGTAAAACATCGTGCTTTACTTACCAGGTCGGTAGCATCATTAATAAAGTCAGTCTGAATCGTTATTAGGTCATTGGTGAATCAACTTTTTCACTTACCGTGATTTTAGAATGAATTTGGAAATTATTAATAATAAGTTTATTAACATGAACTCCGATAACTTGGTAAAAAATAAACTGGTTTCTCATGAAAACTTTCTTGCCTTGTTTTAACAGACAGTGGCAGGAAGCTCATAGAAATAAAAATTAAATTATTTAAAAAATGAAGAGCGGCTTGCACAGAACCAAACTGATGACTCTGTAGGTATCACTTCACTGTTTTCAAGGAAGGGCTTCGGTACAAGAAAAGTTTTTCAAATACTTTACCCATTATAGATATAGTGCGTTAGGAAGGAAGATGAAGGATTAATTGTGATTTTAGAATCATTTTGAGTGAGGAGAGTTCCCAAAGAAGAGGATAATAGGTTGTGTGTAAGAAAAAAAACAGCTTTTCGAGGTAGGTGACGAAGAATAAGATCATAGCTTGGTGCTTTTCTGCTCGGATATCTCTTGATTGCTTTGTGGATTTTTTTGGGTGAAACACCGGAGGTGGATCATAAGATAAAGGTAGTGGAATTGTCAAGTCGTCGTCAATTTCGGTGAGTGTGTCGTATAGTACAGATTTCGTTCCAAAAACTTAGTCTAGATATTTTGTCAATCCATTTGTTTTTAGAAGATTGATATTAAAAAAAAAGTTCAGCTATTATTTATGGTGAATTAGGAATTTTCAGAGATAGAGTTGCAGTTATTAAGCCTCTATTGAGCAGTCTATCCCACCATCTCCTATCAAAATTATATGTAAGCCGGATAAACCCAATCTTATATTTTAATATCACAATACATTTAATACTTAAGAATTAAAACATAACGAAAAAAATAATTGATAGCTCCTATGTATGATATTTTTTTTTGTTTTACCTAACGAGTTTTTCATGAAATAAAATGATATTGCAAGTACTATCGAGGATATTAATAGCATAAAACAGCAAAAGTGTTTAAAAAAGCTAATCTCGAGTCGAAAATTGATGCATAATATTTTTTATATTTTCCATACACCGCCGGTTAATCCGAATTGCCGGTTATGCGGGGCTCCAACCTATACATTTTATAGGAAATTCAATCGTAGTAATGCTAATATCAACTTTATTTTTTTGCGGCTTAAAGATCAGGTTTGACAAGGTTTTTTCCGAAAATAGTCCATTTTCAACCACTGTGCGCCGTTGTGCTGATATAATTAAAAATAAGAGTTTTGCAACAAAATATTAAAGTTGCTTAACTTTTGTCGCCAACCATTTATTTACAAAAATATCTACACTTGTTGTTTGTCTTTTTCTTTGTTTCAAATTATTTTTAATTTCTTGTATTTTGTTCAATCAACATATGTTAGTAATAAAATATTATAATCAGTAGGAGTCTTTAATTTTCATGGCCATTACAATAATTTATGCAACAGTTGCTTAACTTTTGTCCGCCACTGTATATAATAGGGTGTATACAAAAAAAATGACCGTTTCGTCAAATGCATAAATTCCAAGGACTGTAACGACGTTAATCCTATTTATTGTTTACCAACAAGTCCTGTACTCTTTAGAATGTTAATCCAACTTTATTTATCAACACTGGACTTACTCAATAATACCTCAGTTCACAAGTTTTTGCTGGAGAAGCAACATGACAGTGTCTTACGAAATGCTTGTTATTTTGAGACATTATTGGAAAAAATCGTGTTCTGCCGCTGAAGCGGCTCGTGAAATCAACAGAATTGAAGGAAAAGGTCTCCTTGACGAGTGTACCACGCGGCGTTGGTTCCAAAAATTTCACAGTGGAGATACGACCTTAGAACGGAAGAAGGGGTCAGGGCGACCATCGTTGGATATAGATGATGCTCTTCAGGAAGCTATAGACTCAAATCCAACCACAAGTACTCGAGACCTTGTCAGGGAGTGCGGAGCGTCGAAAGATACTGTGTGTCATCGTCTGCACAGCATGGGGAAGGTGAAAAGGAGCAGCAGACTGGTCCCGCACGAGCTGACGCCCCAGCAATCTGCCAAAAGGGTAGAGATTTGAAAAAATCTTTTGAATCACCCTAACGATTTGCGATTTTACAAACAAATTGTTACTTGTGATGAAAAGTGGGTTTACTGGCGAAATCCTGATACTAGTGGGCAGTGGTTAAGTCAAGGTCAAACGGCCTTTCCGGTTGCTGGAAGAGGACAATTCGAAAAAAAATCAATGCTTTGCGTATTTTGAAACTATGAAGGTGTAATCCATCATGAATTCGTACCTCATGGAACCACAGTTAACTCTGACCTCTATTGCATACAGTTAGATAGAGTATATGCAAAACTTTATCCAGCTTTGGTCAATCGAAAAGGAGTTCTGTTACAGCAAGATAACGCCCGGCCGCATACTTCCCGTCAGACCAAGGAAAAATTAAAAAATCTTGATGGGATAGAACTTCTTCCTCACCCACCATATAGCCCAGACCTTGCTCCATCAGATTTTTATTTGTTTCCGTCAATGGCCCACTTCTTGAAAGGGAAAAAATTTGATTCCTTTGAAGAAGTCGAAACAGCGGTGCAGGAATTCTTCGATAGCCATCCTAAAGAGTGGTACCAGCAGGGGATCATGCAACTGGCGGAAAGATGGCAAGCAACATTAGATAACAATGGGTTATATTTTGAATACTAATTTTATTGTAAAGTATAAAAAAAATATATATCAATTTTTTGTCTAAAACGGTCATTTTTTTTGATACACCCTAATATATATAAATAAAATCGAAAGGATTCCGTTATCAATAAATGGACAGATATTGATAATTTGGTTTAATTATTATTATTTTCATAATGTTGGCCTCAGATGGTGAATAGCGTGATTGAGTTTAAAGCGGAAGTACTGGGTACACATAGCCTTGTAAGAAACCATTTGAGTTAATGAAACCGCTATGGGGGAGGAGCTTTGAAACTTCAAATAACCTTAATATTTAAAGCACGAGGTTTCCTCCAGCCGATGCTAATTCCGATGAAGACGGGTTCCTAATGAATGAAACATGACGGCATACTCCATTTAACAGATCCGTTGAGTGGCTCCTTATTACGTCTACCGGCCGGCAAACATCAGGACATATTCCATCATTACCATGTATTTTTTTTTTTTTTTTTTCCATATACATGAATAGTCTGTATTATCGTAGAAGATTCGGTAAATATTACCCATTAATCGACTATAAGCATCACATTAGCTTCGGGACACTATAAATAACTCCCCATTTTTATAATTATTTACTGAAGTAGGGTAACTGTACCAATAGTTGACAGTTTAAGAAAAAAAAAATTATATTATTGACACTGTTTACCAATATATTGATGTTAGTACAATCTTTGTCATGAATTTAGTTAGAACTATTCCTCTAGAAAACTAGGAATACAATATCCTATGGTCTACATTTACGGTTTTTATAGAAAATGATTTCTTAGAAACTTCTAAAATAAACCAATAGTTGACATATCAAAATGTGAAGGTTTGGAAAGTTGACATTTATGGTTTTAAAGTTTACACATGCATTAATATTTGATTTCCTATGATTTTAATTGGTAATAAGGACTAAAATAAAAATTAATATTTGTTTTATTTATAAACTAGTAAATTCGCAATGGAATCAAAATACAATTTCCACAATTTAATTATTTTATACACAAAAAGATTAAATGAAACCAACAAATAAAATAAAAATATTTATACGAAAAATGAGATCACCCAGTTAAGTAATAGCCATTTTCGATTTTTTAATGATGAACTTCACTCTTCCAGTGCCCTTTTAGACAATTAAAGATGGTTGGATGAAATGTGTAGCATTTTGATAGTGTGCGACTAATAGCAAGTATCCCATGTTCTTTGCAGAATCGGGAAGTGGGGAGAGTCAGATGAGAGTTTATCCATATAGGAATAAGATTAGTGGCAATGCAATTTTTCTCTCAACAATCCATGGATAGAGCACACTAGCTATAAATTCATAAAGTAAGATAACAGTCATCCATACAGGCTCAGGCTTTCATAAACCACCCCCAGATGTAACACTATTTGCTAATTCTGGCGGTAGTTGACATCGATGTCAACTATTGAAATTATGGATTAATATCTGTTCTAATAGTTGACACCTACATTTAAGCCCTAACACATTGTCAAATGATTTTCATGAACTTAATGAATACCATAAAACTAATTAAAACATAATTGAACTCAAATAAACCAACTAAAAAGCTTATTTAACTTGTCTTCCACGCTAATTAAACAGGGTAGCAGAAACCAAATTTTCAGGCCACTAGAAAATTCGCCATTACAACCTCTCACAAATAAGCTTGAGTTTTCATCCAAATAATGTCGATGGAAGCACAGCTACTAGTATAACTTGGCAAACCGCCAAATTTTCGACCAAAATAATCAACCCTGAATCTTATTATTCACACTTTTTGTGCAATATGTCAACTATTGGAGCACTGTCAACTTATGATACAGTTACCCTTTATGATTGCTACTGCACCGTTTCCATATGTAATATCCCAAAGTGGTAAACCATGAAACATTCCTTAATATACGGACTATCTAACGGAGAAATACTTTTTGGGCAGTTCTCTTGGAATAAATACATTTATTAATACCATTTCGTGAATATACTACGAGCACATATTTTTATTAATAACATATTTTTCCTGTAGCCATTCCCATTAAAATTGGGTTTTACTTGATTGGAAAGACACGCTCTCGATTCCCGATCTATTACAAAAATTCACGTTTATTCATACAGAGCTGAGATTTGAGGCTTCACGAAATAATCGAATTTCTCTCGCACCCAATCCTTACAATCTATACTCCTTCGCAAAATCCTCATCTTGTTACGAACAAAATCCTCCATAGAGACATTTACCTTGAATATGTCGCGAATTCTGCCCGATCCAGGTACCGATACCTGACCTTCCATAATAAACTCCTGACCTTTCCGAACCCACTTGTTAACAACCTTCCTTCCTTCTGAATTTTTGATAAACCCGAAGGCGTCTGAAAATGTGATGGCCTCGAAATCTTCTTATCTAGAAATATTAGCTTGGTCCTACCAATAGGTAGATTTATTATTAACTAATTAAATATAATTGAGATTGATAATTACACTTACTTTATCATTTATTGTACTTGTAATTGTAGAACGCAGTCACTGGTGAGCTTAAGTAATTCAATTACCAGGAAAATTAAACGCAATTGCAAATAATTGAGTTGATAATTGCAGATGTTAAACAATACAAATGGCACTATATAAAGTTAATTAGATAATACTAAACGGTACAAAAAAATCATAAATAAGGAAATATTTTTGTATTTATTAAATTCTATTAAGAAATAATTTAATAATAAACTTTGTGTTTTGAAATTGTAATTATATTACTACTATCACAAATACGTGTGATTGATTGAATTATAGGTAATTGTAATTACAATTACTTAGCTACACCAAGTAATTGTAATTTTAAGAAAGAAGTTATTGTAATTGCTTAATGCCATTACAGTAATTGTAATTTTTTTTTTTTTTTTTTTTTTTTTTTTTTTTTTTTTTTTTTTTTGGAGGCAAGTGCACCGCGGCCCATATGGGCCTATTGTGCGCAATTGTAATTTAATATTAGATGCATTTTAGAATAATTGTTTTTATCGTTAGAAACACAAAATAGTGTTTAATACATTGATAGGTGAATAACACATCTTCCAGTAATTTATTTATTAAAACGTTATGGCCTAATACCAACGTTTCGGACATTACACTTCCATCTTCAGGGCATATTTCTAGTATTCCATACACTCCTCTTATTTTTTTGTTGTAATGGTCATCTATTGTTTATTATTCTTAACTTCAAACACTTATCCATACATATGTAAAAGGGCTCGTTTTATACCTTTTTATTTTTCACTTTTTTTTTTAATAACATTAAAACTATTAACCATTATTATGGAATACCATACAATAGATTTATTAATCTTTGTCACATCTCAAAATATAAATACAAAATAGTGTATAATTTTATGATACACTAGTCCATGTGTTTGTATATCTAATTCTATTACTGAAATTATAAGTGCGTGTAATAGTAATGGAATTACAGGTTATTGTAATTAAAATTACTTAGCTACAACAAGTAACTGAAATTAAAAAAAAAGAAGTGATTGTAACTGCTTAACTCCATTACAGTAATGGTAATTTAGTATTAAATATATTTCCCTATTAGCGTTTTTTTGAAATAATTCAAACAATAAATTTTAAAACAGACACCAAGAATCTAGGTACACATTATATAGACATTATAAGTAAATTAAATTTGAACTGTTAAAAATATTAGATATGAGGAGAAGAAGATTAGAATCAAATCAAAGGTAAATAAATTGATCCCCATAGAGGAAAAAAATAATCAGTCTGTGACAAGGAGATGACCAATAAACAACGTTAATTTTAAATTATTAAAAAATGATGAATATATGTAAATATATGTGTGTTGGATAATATATGTACATATAGGATGAAATTGACAGCATGCAATTAAGCATGAAAAGAAATTTTAAGGTAATTTATAATTAAATTATAAAAACTATTAAAAAATAGAATTTTAATGATATGATATATTATTGTGAAAAAAATTATTTAAATTACTGTGATTTATGTAGATAAATGTTTTTAGTTGTTTTTCCTGAAGATGGGGCGGGTGCCCCGAAACGTTGAAAATGAAAAATAAATAGAAAAATAAAAACAAATAGGGGAAGTTGTTATTTCATTAAACATGGATTAAAAAAAAATGAAATAATTTTATATTTCGGATCATTTAACTGTTTTTCTATTTGAAGTGCGGTCCAATTTTGGCTCATGTAATCGTAGTTGTAATTAAATATTCATGTAATTAATTACTGATGTACTGGTTGATGTAATGGCAAGCAATTTTAGTAAATTAAAATTTCACGAAATCGATTGGACGAAAAGAAGGTTATTCGGGTAGGAAACAGTCTACGTTTATAATAAATAGTTAGCAGAGTTGTATCATTTAGTCGATCTTTTCTCTTTTACCTTTTCATGAAAACTGACATAATGGTTATGTGTTATGATCAGATAGGGGATAGGTCTGTTATGATCGTCTTGTAATACGTTCGGTCAAAATAATTAAAAAAAGTTAAGGTATAGATTAATACAATAATTCAACAATAAAAATTAATCGGATTGCGTCCAAAGTAAATGACATCATAACAAATGATCTTAAAACTTAATATTAACCCTTTGCACTCGAAGTCTCCGTAGCGGAGCCATTTAAAATTTGTCTTCAAACTCGAGGGAACTCATTGTCGCTACGGAGACAATGCAAATAATTTTCAGTTTTTAACACATAAGGACATAAACAAATCGTAAAAACTATTTATAGGATATTTCGCTTTTGGTGATAAATGACGGTCGCGGCTCGCGTTGTTTTTCATCATTTTTATAGTACGTTAATCTTTTAACATCGCCTATATTTTGTGGATTTAATTCATCTTCTATGTCCTCAATTGTACAATAATTTAGTTCAGGGCACCAAATAATCCCTTTACTTTACTTGATTTAATTTCCCTTGTGCTTCTACTTTAACCGGAAAGTTATTAAGTAGATTTTCACATTTTAGGAGCTTTTCTGATTGGATATGTGAGAAAACTTCAACTAAAAGTGTCCCATCTCATAATTTTTTAACTGTTTTTACTTCTCCAATTGGATTTTTTATGCTTTTATATATTAGGAACTGCGAAACCTTCGTGAAATCTAAGGGATTTCCATCGTTGTCTGCTCAGGTTCTCTTAATTATCAAAAATTTGTATGATAAACTTATAAAAAAAAAAAAATATAATTTTTTTTTGTAACTCAATGTTCTTGAAGCTTTACAAATACATATAACGAACATTTCATTACAATTCCTTACTTGGTTCTAAAATTTTACTGTACAATATTACGTTTTCAGAGTGCACGTTTTCGCGAATAAGTTGCCGGTATGTAACTTCCGAAACGTTGCCGAGTGCAAAGGGTTAAAAAGTATCAGTTCAGCCATATGTAGATATTACATATACTCATATTTCATGAAGATAAGAAAGTATATTAGACGATTAGCAATTTATTACTTGATGGATGAAATTCTAAGTTTAGAGCATTTGGCTGGAGCTAAAGGGTTGGTTGGTGGAAAGGAGAGACTGTATGTCGTTGGAAGGTTGCCAAAACAGTTGAAAAAATTTACACCTTCTAGGGAATAAGAAGAAGAAGGATTGTCTCCTTTAACATTGCCCTTAATTTGCATTGGGTTCAGCCCTATCAGTAGCAATGGGAGCAGCAACCCTTTCTTCCTAATATTCCCCATTCCCTATCATCCCCTCACACTATTTCTACTCATGCAAATATCCTATTTATTTTATTGATTTTTTTTTTTTATAAGATTTTGACTTATTGGCGATCGAAATTAATAAATTTTTACATAAAGTTATTACGATGGTGGAAGATAGTTGACCTAGATGTAATGAAGAGGAAACGGTCGGGGGTGCGGTAAAAATAATTAGCACTAATATGTGAGAATCAATCTTATGTGAAACATTGAACAAAATTAAATAGATTAGATAAAAATAAACATAGGGGGGGGGGCACAATGAAACACGGGGCACAGTGAAACAGTCGGTGAACTGGACGAACTAAAAGGTCTAGTGCAACCAAATTCAGACAGCGAGTGGTAACGGTGACTCCAAAAAATGTCAGCAATTTTCCCCTTTTACTTGATGCGTGACAGACTCCACGTGCTGAAGTGCGGTTTTGTAGGGTAAAACTAAAATTTTTCGTCGAACCGATTTTCGTCTCAAGGTATGAGTAATTATTTTATTCAGTCTGCTCTTAACGTTCCTACCTCTTCACGTTCATCGTAGGAAGCTAAAGACATCAAAATGGCTAGTATGGGGTTCCTTGAAACAGGGGCGTTTGAGGCACAATGAAACGTTTCATGGAGTCCGACGAGTGTTTCATCGTGCCGCATGTGTTTTTCATTGTGCAATAAGCAGTAGGTTTTTTTCATTTTCTTACAGATTGATTCGAAATGGAGAGCGGAAGGGTCTTGTTTAGAACAGGCCCGCCAGTGATTTTATAATGATATTTAGTAACTGCTACTATGTAATTTGATACCATCGATACAGAAATAAAAACAAATGTTTATATACTATTTAATTTAGTATTGTTTGTGTATTTGTGGTTATAAAAGTATTAAACTATGAATATTTTTGATGTTTACGATTTATGCAAAGAAGAGCCACGAGCCAGGATTTTCTTTGTCGAAACAGGAATTCTACCCAAGGAAAGATATTGTAAAAAAGGCCACATTATGATATTTTACGAAGAAAGGAAAAAATATAGATGCAACAAAAGAGAATGTCGGTTTGAATGTGGCGTGTATAAGGGTACGTGGCTATGTGACAGCAAGTTACCGTTAAGTAAAGCCCTTTTATTCATTTACTCATGGGCAACAAGTATCACTCCAAATATTTCGTTGACCAAGAGACCGGTGCTCACACTCAAAGAGTTGAGTCTATGTGGGCGAAGGCCAAAATGAGAAACAAAAAGGAATGTGGGACACATCGCTCTATGATAGACTCGTATTTATGTGAGTACATGTGGAGGCAGAGAAACTCAAATGAAGATGTTTTTGATAAAATCCTTAAGGACATAGTAGAATTTTGGCCTCCAGATGTACCTGGAGGAACTGATTAAAAGTATGATAATGTTTTTGGTTATGTGTAAAAAGTTTTTATTAAATAAATCATATGTTCCTTTAACCCATATTTTTTTATTTATCAATAAGTAACTGTTACTAGATAAAATCAATGGCGGGCCTATTTTAAACAAGACCCGAGCGGAACACCAAAAAACTGTATTAATTTATGACAACTTTCTTCTAAAGCTAAGCTGTCCTCTTTCCTGAAGAATTTCGTGACTATTCTCAAGCAGAAGAACGAAAACCCGACTGGAAGCCGAATAAAGTTTTATTGTTAATTATGGTGTGGTTTTTTTTCAGCTGTTACATTGTACCCCAGGCATGGGGCACAATTAAAAAAATTTTTTTTTTTGGAAAATAGCTGCTCGCGGTCAGAAATGGTGCATAAAATAATTTTTAACGCATTTCTTAAATAGATCAGATCCTAAGGTAACATGGAAAAATTAAAAAACATTAAGATAAAGTATCAGGTGGGATGCTATAGGTAAAAAAAAACTTTTGTGTTTCATTGTGCCCCACCTCCCCCTATATATATATATATATATATATATATATATATATATATATATATATATATATATATATATATATATATATATATATATAGCTTGTTTTAATTGTAATGAGATGTTTTGACCTAGCTCTGTTACGTCACCACGGCACTCAGTTGCTACAGAAGTTCGCCGTTAAGAAATTCTACTTTTAAAAAAAGAACAAAAACTTTCATTACGTAGTGTTTCTAGGCGCGCTCTAGCGACTGCGCACTATAAAATAAAAAAAAGTCGTGGATGAAAACACAGCTCTATTGATTAAAATCCGGAGATTGGGATAAAAGGGATGCATGTAGGCCGATTGCTGGCTCCTAAAATAACGGTTGTGCTCAATCCGCAGGCGGCGTGGAACAGCTGCAGGCCGCACAATGACTCTTTCTTTTTCAATTTTTTTTTTTTTTTTTTGTAAATCCAGAGTAATAACGGGCGTTTTTCGAACATGTTTCCACGACAGCGGAAGGATTTAAGATCTGTTGGAACGGAAGAGAGTCGGATTATCTGTTGGTATAAGAAAAACGACTTCTGAAGAATCCAATTAGACCAAATAAATATTTTTTGAAACGTATTGTGACGTGAGACAAAAACAGATGATTTTTTCTGTTACATTTACAAAGTTACACTAGCATTGGTTGGAACGGTTATATATTTACGTATTTTATTTAAGATAGGTTAAATGATTATCAGGATTTTCAGTTAAAACTTTTTTATTTTGGAAAGCCAACGTTTCGATCCAACTTATGGATCTTTATCAGGGCTTCTGAGTCCAGAGTGATACAAGGACTGAAGGTAAAATTAAAAAAAAAAAAAATCCTGATAACAAGTATTTTATTTAATTTTACAAATTTACATTAATTATTTTTAGTATTGACCAATGTCATTTCAATAAAACATTATTATCATTTTTAGACCAGATTTTTCATATTTTTTTTTTTTTTAATAATTAATGTACGTTAGTAACGTCTGGGTTTAATTTTAAAATAAAGCTGTCCCATTCATCTTAGCCGTGAAACACAGTGATTTCATTCTTCCGAAACATATTTAGAACTATGAAAAAATTGTTTTTCAAATACATTGTTTAACACGTTCACGCCAGCGTGTACCACCGGTGGCTCACACTAGAATGCCGTGGTAGCCAAATAATTAGGAAGTTACCCGATTTCAGGTGACATGTCAGCCAAAATGTAAAGAAAGTAGAAATAATTTCTACATAGCTGAAAATTAAAATAATGTAAATTTAACGTAAATTCATTTATTTTTATGTTTATTTGTATTAATATATATATATATATATATATATATATATATATATATATATATATATATATACTTATAAACGTATAAACATTTATTTTGTAATAAAAATATAATTAATACCGTATTATAAACATAACTAGTAGGATAGCATTTTTTTTAGTTTATTTTGTTATTGCTGAATTGCCAATACTACATAATGCCCTGGAATAGCTCCCGCCTGATAGAGCGAAAAGCATTAAACAGTCCCGGCGTGAACGTGTTAACTAAAAGTGTTGCAAAGTTAGGTGAGTCAAAAATCTGACTTTTTAGTGCTATGTTTGAACGTTTTTTCACAAATTTCTGTAATTTTTACTTACTTTACTTATGGTAAAATTAATCATCCTTGATCTTTAATTGCAATTATTCCTTTTCGACTCCTGTCCTGTGTTTTTTTAATAGTTTCAGCGCAACCTTCATAATTCAACATTACATTATTTTGTTCACAATGAATTAATCAATAACAATTAATTGATTTTTATTATAAAAGGGTTTTATATTCTTAAAACAATGTTTTTTTTTTTTTTTGATAGTTTATACCTTACCGGAAAACTTGGTCTATATTATTCCAATTTTGTAAAACAGTGAAAATTCACATCTTCCATTTTGATATAGATATAAATATTTTTCAATACATTACAAATTCACAACGTTTCGAGGCTATAATGCCTCATCTTCAGGAGTACTGCAATAATTTTTTACATAATATTTACAATTTGATAAAATTAATTTATAATGTTTATGTTTATTTTATGTAAAAGGTTTGTTTTTAATTCTTTTAAGTTATTCAAACAATTTTTCTATAAGCTAATGAATCTCCACTTCCATATTAAAAAACCTGACATTATTACCAATAATAGATTCTTCACCAAAAACCATGTAAAATTATATCTTTTAAAAATTAATAAGGCAGTCGGTGAATTACAGTAAATACATTTTTTTTTTTTTGGCTATTACAGTTTAATAAATGTCAAAAATATATGATTGGTAAATTTAACAATGATTTCCTTTTGGGAATCCCATGTTTCAGAAACATACTTCTGTTTCATTAAGGGGGATCAACTGAAAAAATCAATTTTTTTTTTCCTTTTTTACATAAGTCTTACTTAAGTCACATCAGCGGGGGCGCTGCTGTGTTTGGACCGCATCTTTGTTTTTTATATATTTTATTAGAAAATAAGCAATAACTTACTTTTTTTTTGTTGTTTACTCATTGCTTTAGTTTTACACTATTTCTAATGAATGAAAATTACAAGTTGTATATAGAAAAGGAGGGCAAAAAAATAAAATAAATTAAAATAGCTTTGGCGATAATAACACACAAAAAAATCTTCTTACTCCCATTAAAAAATCCTAGGGGCACCTCGGGACGCGAACATGCGCGCGAAGATATCAACATAGGAATAATGATGGAAGATGGTTCACCGTTGTTATAATGAAGAGGAAACGGTTGGGAGTACGGTCAAAATAAATAGCACAATGTAAGAATCACATATATTATTTTTGTCGATGTTTCTACCCAGATTTTAGTTCCTCATAGGTGCTTTTTGGCTGATGCTGTCAGAGTGAATCCTTTGGGTATGGTGTATTGTAATTATATGTATAGGCATAGAGGTATGAGTCAAGGTTTTAAAGGAAAATAATCAAATACACAGCTAAATGCAAGATTTACTAATTTAGTAAAACTAGACTAAAAATAATAGTATGTGTAAAAATAATTCAAACAATATTAGGCAACGTAAAAATCAAAATACTTAAATTTTAATTCGTGAAGAAAACGATAAAAGAATTCAGCAGAAGTTGTCTGAATCTGTAACACGAAAGGGCGCGCCGAGGTGTTTGGACCGCACTTACAGACCTACTGCAAATAATGCACTATAACTATTGAGGAAAACCGGAAGACGGCAGGCAAAACTGTCTAATCCTGTCAGAACATGTCGGTCTACAAATACCTGGAACCCTCAGCTCACTGATTCAATTAGTATTCCTAATATTTTGAAAAATGTTCAGATTGCGGTCCAAATGCCGTAGCGCGCCCGCTGGAGGGTTAATCAAAATTAGGCATAAAAGATATTTTAAAGTTTTAACTTTCATGATAATCTTGAAAAACGTTGAAAAAGTTAATTTTCAAATTTTAAATAGTACGTACATTTTCATATATTAGTACGTGATCGCATGTTTTGGAATGATCCAGGCATTTCTGGGTTGGCCAGTTTCGGACCAAATATATGAAGCTATCGAATAGCGTCTTAATCTTGCCTTGAATATCGAAGCATAAGTGACTTTCGAGTCACTTGTAGTTAATTTTTTGTAACGTTGTTACTAATTTGAAGCTGTAATTGTTTATTTGACATTGTGTATAATATAATTAAAAGTCAATAAAATTATTTAAAACCAAATTGGTGTTACAGTATTATTAAATATAATAAAGTATGCGTTTTATAGGGAAAGTGCCCCATTATGGGATGGTTGCCTAATATGGGATATGTGGTTTCTGGATATAGTTTGTACCGCAACCTTGCTTTTATTCTATAAAATTGAAGATTAATGTCGCATTGGCACATAACCTTGTCACATTGTTAAACATTCTCATCCTGTTGGATTATTTTCAGTAAATTGATGTTTTAGGGTTCAAAAACATTTTTCGTGAGTATTTCCACCTGATATTTCAGGCCTCAAGGTAAGTCGAATTCCCTTAATCATTATTTTATCTTAAATGTTGAACAATTCATTAAAATATTTGCTAACTGCTTTCTTTTTTTTATTACATACTGATGCCCAATAACCTCTAAAAAAAAAAAAGAAGCCACATCCCCTAATATGGGATCCTATATAGGGATACTTCCTATTATGAGATATCCCATATTGAGGCACCTTTTGATCACTGAAATAAAAATAGTTGTTAATAGATTAAAATGATATTAATGAAATATTACTTTAGACACCGAGTTTTCAGAAACGTGTATGTTTTGTGATAAAAATTTAGAAAATGAAGAAACTAAAGTTCAATGTTCCTACTGTGGAATGTCTTGCCATGAGAGCAGTG